>OZ038465.1:18838330-19185830 GCA_964036295.1 Plumapathes pennacea | reverse complement strand
CTCTTTGACTACTACTGGCACTAAATCCAGCTGTTTTAACAGCTAGGTTGTCTAAATAGCCTGATCTGCCCTTACTAAATACTAAACAGCAGTGAATCTAGAAAACAATAATTCGCAAAAAAAGTGTACGTTAAGATAACATCAATAACAAGTGTTTTCTTACCCAGCTATAGGATCCACCACAACGCGACGTCCGTTCCTCGTCAAGTTCAACATGACGCGCCAGTTACTCCCGTCAAGATCGGCAACAGTGATGGTATTGTGAAAGGTACTCGCATAAATCTGATCCGATATCCAGTCCACAGCAATACTTAAGAAGTATTCTTCAGAAATTTTTTCGACGCTGCTAATATTGTCAATATTTACCCGAGAAACACCTCCAAACTGAAACCAAAAACAAAGTCCCAATCTGACATGAAGAACCAGACGCAAGTACCCTACAGGCAGTGGCAATCTCGGCATCGTCTCATTGAAGGTTGTTGGGTCCACTATCAGTAATTCATCGTAAGTCTCAATCAACAGGCATGGAGGCACACAAAGAGCATCTGCAAAATAGTGACAATATCGCTTTATTCAGCTACTTGTGTATGTATATATAAGACGTTCCCGTTGCGCTAGATTACAATTTCCAAACGTCCATGAAAAAGTTATTATACACGAGGCCCAACTTTTCCCATACAAATCTTATAGTTCCAAACTTCAAATCGGCAAGTAATAATTTTGATGATTTCATGCTATGAACCTGACATTTTGCAAGTCTATTTCCATTTATGGTAGTCATAAGTATTTACCCACTGATAGTTCCTTGAAAAAAGTATCAGGAGCTTTTCGTGCCCGGCGCAAGGAACATATAATTTTTATACGAGGGGGCTCCACCCAGGCTCCATCCCTTGCCTTTTAGAATAACATTCTGGAGTCGAAATAGTGACCATTTAAATACCTCTAGTAAAAATTGGCCCTTTTTTATGCCTTTCAAATGGAAAACGTCTAGATAAACCGCACACAACTCGCTCGGGAAAGCGAATTTTCCGAACTTCTCAATTAAGGGGGCAAGTTTTAGAACCTCTCTCAGATGCCAATACGATTTTCCTTTGGCCATCTGTCCTTAGTGACTTTTTTAATGCCAAAAAGCTTTAGTTTATTCCATAACCCTTTTTTTATACCTGAGGCTTAAAAAGGGACTTTATGGGGGCCTCCCCTTCTATTTGAGAAAGTTCTTCAACAATTGAATTCTAATCAGTAAGCTGCACTTTCAAAATCTTTATCTAAGTTACCTGCACAATTCGTATGGGAAAAAGACTCTAGTTTAAAAATTAGCAGTGCAGAAATGTGAAATTTAACATGCACTCAGCCAGTCAGAATGCAGAAATTATTATATGCATGTTATTAGGGTCATGCAAATAGAGTTATTCTTTCTCTCATCGTAAACGTCCTCTATTATAACTTTTACCCTTCACTTTCTGATGGTTCGAATTTATAACGAAGCTTCTGATATTTGAATGTAGGCACTGCGCTGGATCATGTGTACTTTAGCTACCATCGGCCAACGCATCGGTCGACAGTCGACCGACAGTTGGCCGACTATCAACGGCGAAACCGACCGACCGTCGGCCGATAGTCGGTCGACCGACAAGTCGACTGATACGTCGGCCGATACAGTGCCGGCCGGCAGTCGGCCGGAAGTCGGCTGCTGTCTTAACTTACCACAAATTGAAGGTGCCAGGATGATTAGGGCGGCCAGCATTAACCACTTTGGTGCCATAACTTTGAGACTCGATTCCTTCATCACTGCCCGCTGAGAAAAAATGTACAGAGTTAAAACAAAATTAACAAACGAATGAAGGTGACTTAGTGCACTCCCGAAAGTAACTGCGACAACAGCAGAGATAGCAAGCAACTTAATATAGTCTGAACTTCAAAATGCTGCCCAATTTGACATTTTACTGATAGCAGCGACTCAGAATTTCACTTCTTTTCACTTCTCTTCTTTTGTTGGAATGAAATGATTTTAAACAAGCATTTTCTTTTAACCAGGGGCGCTTTGCAGAACAAGTAAAAGCCAAAACGTTGCATAGTTACCTATACGCAACGCTTCGGGCTAAGTTGGAAAATAATTACACTCTCTTTTATCCAAACGTTCACTGATTCAGGCAATAACCTGTTTATTGCTTAATGATTATTGATGAATTTTAATAATCTGAAACAGCTCTACCTAGTATTAAAAAAGACACTGTACATATACACATCACTCTAATCAGTGCCTCTTGTGCACTGTTTTGTGATTAATGCATGACTTTTACTGCCCATGTAGTACATTGCGCATTGTGTACACTTGGACGGTCAAAAAGTAGAACAACAGAATACTATAAAATCCAAGTTGCCCCGAAAGAAGTTTCCCTGGGTTTACAACCCCAAAAGTGTGTAAACACAGAACTACTTTTATTTTTTAGCACCTCCTCTATTGCTTACCACGAGTAATTATTGAAAAATTTCAATAATCTGAAACATTTCTGCCCAAAAAAAGACACTGCACAGCTTTTTTTTTTTTTTTTTTACTTCATATTGTGTATTTTACAACACTCCGGAAATACCGGTGTTCGGTGTTCAAACACAGATTGATGCCAGCTTGACGCAACATGATAACGGGCTTGTTTATTTGAGCAATAGTTCAGTAATCATCCTTTATTACCTTTAATTTTAGTTAATAATTAGCTGTTTCGCGCGGTTTCGTTGTTTCGCTGTTTCGTGTTTTAGTAACAACCTTCACCGGATAAATCGCTGTCCAATGGATAAGTGTTAACATTTAAACTCATTTTATCAACGATAAAGATTTATCCGTTAGATAACACTAACAGCTCTCTAAACAACCGGACCAGGATGTATATTTATACCTTCTTGTTGTCTTGGCTCCTACTCTTAACTGCTGACTAATTCACTATTGCATAAAAAGTTATTAGTCAAACAAACGATTTAGGAGTGACACTTGTCCCCTTTCAAACGGATTACGCTTGCACTGTATTAAACTCTGTTATCTTCCCCCTTTGGCCGTTCTCGACAGAACTCAGGGTCTCGTGGTAATTTTTAGACTGACAACGTTATATGCTCGTTTCAGCTGATTGCGTCTTTAATAGCTCGGCTTCTCTCGTCTGCCAATTACTGGTGTATTTCTGTGGCTGCACCATGCTAATGGACAAGCACTTTTCGTACATCTGAGTGAGCTCTATAGAGCTCTGGATCTCATCCGATGAGCAGCACTCAAATAAGGAACAGCAAAATAAGGTTTGGAACGTTACCGCACATTCAGTTTCCACCAAGTTATCTTTTTACTGGGCCTCGGTATTGCCATTGGCTCGAGTTAACGTGGAATCTATGGTAACTCTCTTCAACTTAACTATCCTAACTACACATGCAATCATGTAGGCTGTATACGCGAAGCGAACAGTGCGTATACAGCATGTTACAACAGGTGTTGCCGAATGCAAAGGCTCCCGACTTGACAACTTGCTAAGACCCGAGGTTAAAGTAAGTCGAAGAAGGACAACTCGGTTTTTATACCAGAAAGAAGCCACGAGCTGCGCAACCTCTGGGACCAGAGGGTAGCGAAGAACAAATTAAAACAAACTCAACAAGAGCAAAGAGGAACAGAATGTCGAAATATGTGAAACATTTACTGTTAATCGCTATTGTTAGCACAAATTATCAAAATCCGAATGATTTATTCTAGATCGTTGTGAAAAACGAATTCTGAACTTACCACAAAGTGAAGGTGCGAGATTCGTTGTCTTTGTCACTACAAGGAGAGAAACAGAATCCAGTGTTTAAACATAAACAAACAAACCAATCAAAGCATTATGTATAACACACTCCGACATAACAACCAAGAAGGTACATTAATTCTGAAAAGTGCAAATGAAAAGAAAGAACAGTTATTTTATGACATGAACTGTGCATTAATGCTAAAAGTGATATGAAACAGTGTGTGCCATTATTTTCAAATAACTTCAAACGACAATTAAAAGCAGCTATACCGGGATTATGTTGGTTCCGTTCCTGCTTGTGTTACGACAGGCTGGCTGCACACACTGATTGAAATGAAACGAAACCTCGAGCTTTATTAACATATTCTCTATTTAGATAATCTGTTGAAAAGTTAGAGTGTGGCCAATATATACACCACAGGCGGCCCACCCTCTTGTAAATTGTCTCAGCTGTTGATCCCGGTCGGTCCCTCTTATGAGAGAACGCTGTTCTGAAATTCCTGTATAACTAATCTTGATTTTATCGCTGATCCACCGCGGGGATTATAAAATGGAAATTGCCTGTCCACTCAAACCAGATACCAAAAACACTAGCTCCTATTGTGCTGCACAGTCACGCATTGTGACTCGTCCTTCTTTGAAAAAACCGCCACGCAAATTTAACAACGGCTATGAATGATGCCACAAACGGGTAAACTGCACTACTATTATCTACCTGTACAGGGAAGTTTGCAGAGCATTTCGTTTACTTGGAGAAAACTTTAAAATATATTATCTGCACTGAATTTCGAACTTTGTGGAAACAAATCTTATCCACGGCCCGCAACCTTATAACTTTTTTTCAATACTAGAAGTTCATATAGTTCATAAAAAGTATTGTGCAGGTCACTCGATTCTACGCAGCTGGTGAGCAGTTACTGAACTCGTTCTCACGAATGGGAAACCTTTACGTATCAGCTATTTTGTGATTAATGCACGACCTTTACTGCCCATATATACATTTATGCATGCACACTTGGACGGTCAATTTTACAAGTCACTATTAAAGTATGGTTTTAACTAAACAAGAGTTTGATAGCATGCAATCTACCTAACGTGCATGAAGTAAAATGCTATGGAACTGACAAGTTTTCAAAGAAGCAGGACGGTAGTTGCTTTAGTTTGGTTCTGAAATTACATATAGAGTTGCAAGCTCTGATTTCGTTAGGGAGACGGTTCCACAGAACCGCCCCACTGTAACTTATTCCGTTCTTCCCGTAATTTGTTCGCGGTTTGGGAACGAACAGTTTAGAGCTGATACCTCTTAAATCGTGTCTAGTTACATTTGGTAACTTCGTGAATTTAGACTTCAAGTATTCAGGAACCATATAATTAACAATTTTGAACATGATCCGTGCCTTAGATTTCCCTCTGCGAGTGCAAAGGTTATCCCAATTGAGCGAGTTTAATAGTAATTCTTGTGAACAAGTGTCGAATGGGGAGGACGTGATTAATTCTCGCTGCCCTGTTTTGTAATTTTTGTAATTTATTAGATAAAACTACGCCTATATCACCCCATACTTCACTGCAATAATCAAAGTGGGGTTGAATCCAGGAGTGATACATTGAAAATAAAGTTGACTGATTGACTTAGGGTCTAATTCTTTTTATCGCGCCGATCACTGAAGACACCTTTGAAATATGGATATGTTCGTTCCACGAAAGTGTGTTATCAATTTGTAGGCCAAGAGATTTACTCACAGGGACCTTGGAGATAAAGTTGTTGTCAATATGCAGCCATTGAAGCGTATTTCTGACGTGATGTGATCAGCATAAATTCGGTCTTGGCAATGTTCAGACTTAATCTGTTTGCGAGTAGCCATTTACGAATATCATTGAATTGATATTTATTTTAGCTTCCATTTCAGTCGATGAAGTGCAAGCTATTGTGAGATTAGAGTCGTCAGCGTACATGCGTGCAGTAGAATATTGAAGACAATTAGGCAGGTCGTTTATGTAAATTAGGAATAGTGAAGGGCCTAATGAACCCTGAGGGACACCGCATGTGAGAACTTTGCACTCGACCATGTGCTGTTTACCGAACATTTCTGTTGTCGGTCTGCTAGATAGGATCTAAACAATTTAAGGCTGGCGCCACAGATTCCAAATAGTTCGAGTGTTTTTATCAGAATCTTGTGGTCGACTGTGTCAAATGCTTTTTTCAAGTCAATGAAAACGACAGCATTTGCCAATCCATCATCAATATTCGATGACCATTCATCAACCATCTCCAGCAGCGATGTCAGAGTTGAGTAGTGTTTGCAAGAACCTGATTAACAAATTGATAGTAACTTGTTTTCACGAAGATATGTATAAAGTTGATCATACACAACTTTTTCAAAAACTTTAGCCACCGCTAATAGGACCGATATTTTGGTCTATAATTGTTAGGGTCATCACGGTTGCCACTTTTGAAAACCGGGCTGGCCCTAGCAAGTTTCCATTCAGATGGAAAAGTGCGTTTAGTTATGGCCGTATCAAATATTGAAGTCAAGGAGTCCGCGATCACTACTGCCCCTTCCTTTACTAATCTACATGGAATATTGTCCAGACCCGTGGCTTTTGATGCTGACAAATTCATTAGAACTTTGGCTACGACTTGTGGGCTGGTGTGATGCAAGGTAAACCTTTGTTGGGCAGATGTGTTGACGTACTCCTCAAATTTATCATGGACATTACTCCTGACGTTGCTAAAATTCGTGGCTGTTAGGCTAGGGCCAATTTCCGTAAAATGTCTATTAAATTCCTCGGCTATAGTCCGAGGTTCTGTGCTTTCGCAGTTATTTTGTTTAACTGAGTTAATAACCGTACCATTACATTAATTATTTTCCATTTATTTCTAGGGTTTTCAACATTCAAGCGTTCTTTGTAGTATTTTGCTTTAGCCATTCGTGTTTGGTTGTTAGTTGAGTTTCGAGCTGATGTAAAATTTGCCCAATCGCTGGGGTCATTTGTTCTGGCTGCAATTTTCTTTTTATGATCTCTTTGGCGCAGTTGGGCCTTGAGATCTGTGGAAATCCAAGCCGACTGTTTATTTTGAACACGTCTATTCCGAAGTGGTGCGTGCTTATCAGCAACCTTCAGAAAATAAGATTTTCAATCAAGCCACATACTTTCTGGCTTTGTGTTGTCTTTGTATGAGTGACCAAAGAACAGCTTTGAGATCATTTATAAATTTATCAGAACTGAAGTTTTTGAATTGCCTTGTGGATATATATTTTTGTGTTTTGTTAGACTGAAAACAAATCTTACGATAAGCATATACCAAGTTATGATCACTGAAGCCGACACGCAGAACACCGGAGTTTGTTATTTTCTCCGGAGTGTTTGTAAGAATTAGATCAATCAGTGTTTTGGAATGTATTGTTACTTTTTTTAACTGCTCTTATTCCTTTTTTGTAGCCTGTGGCCTTGCTTGCCGTATTGTGAATGTGAACCACGAATACCAACTTGTATTTCATACATTCTATCTTTCTTTACTAAAAAGGATGTTTAACTAAAATACCATTGTATCCATGGTAACCATTGGTCATTTCTTTCTTTGTATCTAATTTACCTGCCTCCTTGGCAATTTTTTCTTTTTCTATAGTTTGTTATAAATTCCTAGAGTGACAGAGTATGTTCCACCCTGACTTCCAAACAAACGGACCCCACAAGTACGTAAGTTGCGATTCACAGAAAAAGTTAGCTGCTAAGGCCTCAAACCATCATAAAGCGCATAACGCGTCTCCTGTGGCTTGCCGTCGGATGCTTCAAAACTTCAAAGGCAATTCCACTGCATTATTGAAGAAAAGAAAAGCACCGATAGTGTCATCTCTTGGCAGGATGTTCGTCTTGGGCACAAAAGACGCAAATTCTTCTTCACTTATGCGTCAGTGGAAAGCGGATCAAGGGATCAAGTAAACTTTTTTTTTCTCTTCTCCAGTGTAATTTTTTCTCGCATTTATGTGTAGCCCATCGATCAACAGCTCTGAAAATCTCAAATCGAACACTCTTCAGATAATGAAAGAATAATGTACCTTTTAGTAAAGTACTAATCTTGATTACGTCACTTCCGGTCAGCTTGGCGTTGTCTTAACACAGAAAGCGAAGAAGTTCCAGAAAACTTTCAGGGTTGCAGTCTGGAAGTTCAATGATATCTCGTGATTCTATTTCTCCATAAAACATGGCAAAGAACACTGGCCTGCGGATAGCCAGGACAAAAGCCAGAAATTCCGATCAACATGGCCGCACGCACGCGCAGTATGGGCGATAAATCTCTCAAAATGGCAACCAAGCAAAAGAGAATTGAATCAGGGCATCTTAAACTTTGATTATTGGTCCTTAACTGCCATAGGAGGACACTTGCCTAGCCGCGTATTTTTTAGGGAATCACCAGAGGTATAAGCGGATCAAAAACTATATATCTTCAAATTAACGCGTCTATAACCGGTGCCTTTTCTATTTTACAATCGCAGAAATATACACAAAAACGCCATATTGGCCTTTATAAGTAGCTTACCTCCTCGCACTCCTACTTTCCTACACGTTTGCCACGTTTGCGATAACTTTGCCCTGCTATTCATTCGATCGATCTTATATGGGGATGTATAGATGCTCCGATTTAAGCATTTAGATGTCCGTTATTAAATGATTAAGACAGTGCCTTTTTCCGTTGAAGATCGGCAATTTCGAGGCTTCGATGACTCAACATGGCGCCGTTTAGAAGCCAAAGTCGACCACATAATCCTTCCTCGTCATTTAGACGGTCCACTATGAAGTGATTAAGACGGTGCCCTTTTACTGTTAAAAATTGGCAATTTCGAGGCTTCGATGACTCAATATGGCGCCGTTCAGAAGCCAAAGTTGACCACACAGTCCTCAAATCGATTGATCAGCGGTTTTCAATCTTGTATACTTCAGATAGTGTCAATATACTGTCCAACCTGAAATGAGCACAGATCCGAAGTCTCTTGGCACATTCCTACAACCAGTTGTAGTTGAACTAAAAGATTTTGTGGAAAGGTCTTGCATATGGTGGTCCAAAGCCGACTGTGATCAGAACTATTCTCGAGAGAAAACGAATATGAATGCTGTGGGCACGTGACCTTCATGCCTGTTCACCAAATAGCTCAAACATTTGCAGCAAGCTCTGTGGAACTCAGTGGGGTAAGCAAGTTGGTCGTAAATCCCATTCCGCGGTCGTTTCATTGTTCAGATGGATTCATCCTGAGTCACTGTAGCAGTAAACAAAAGTCACCCCGATGAAATTTCTAATAAGATCTTGAAATCAGTTTGATGGATAACACTTTATTTGTAGGTTTTTGTTTAAATCTGATAGTGGCAAATGTTTTTCTTGTGCACAACTTGTCATAGAAAATGCATTTTTGAACTTACTTACAGTTGAGTATCGAGTCTTATTAGTATTGACTTTCTTGGTTAAGTCTTGGGATTTTACGAACGCCTGACACCGAGCTACAAAGTCTGCCCTTGAATCCAGTTGTGCGATGACCGCTGACTCAAAAATGAGGTGACCGCACGGCCGAAAAACATATTTCCGCGGTGTCACCTGCTTTCCTGAACACAACCACTTGAAACAAAACCACAAGTTTATTATTGTTACTGGCAACCTTAGTTAGATTCAGTACTCCCACAGAATTTCACGCAAACCTATAGTAGAGTACTGTACGCAGGTTCGCCACCTGTCCCTTATAAGTTCTTTTTCTTTATTGCCCTGGGAGAAAAAGCTCGACCGTTACAAATGAAAAAACTGAACACTATAGATTATCTACCCTAGTTCCAGAGGTTCCTCGCTTGCCAATGAAGAACGTGAAGAACGGCGAAGGCTCGGCAGAGAGCGGCAAAGGCGAACGATGGCGAGGGAACCTCTGGCGCCCAAAGGTAGCAACCTCACTTCCATGCCAGTTCCTCCCGCTCGCGATCGCCATTGTGTTTGTCAAACATTAACCAACCAGCGACGAAGTTCAGCTGAACTAATGGAAGTGAGGTTGCTACCTCGCGCGCCCAGAGGTCCCTTCCGCTCGCTTCGTCGCCGCTGTTCTTGTCGGGAAACTCTTGAAGGAGAAATATAAGGACCTCTGGAACAAGGGTATAGTTCCTACAACAGTTCCTACAACAGATGGAACAAGGTCAAAGCACTTTGTACTCAGTATAGCAGTCTGTTTTAACTGAACCGAAATGTTAACTTTAAATAAACACAAGGAACTGGTTCACACAAACTGCAGACATAATCTGTGCTCACTGTGCTCACTGGAACAAAAGCGACAAGAAGCGTGAAGAATAAATGAGTGCCCTGTATATGTCTCTGTTGGTCTCCTTCGGTTTTCACGAAACTGAAGAATAAATTATTTTCGCTACTGAAACTAGACGTCTTACGAAATCTAACATCACGCCTTCCTTTCTCCTGACGTCTCTCGCGTTTTACATCAATGAAAACGCGTCTGGGGTATTTTGCACATTTTGCTAACAGCAAACCTAAATTGAGATGAAAAATTCTCTGGTATTTTGGCAATAACATGCAAGGGATACAAACAGGACATAGGGAACCACTCTTACTCCACGCTGTATTGAAGCTAGGGGAAAGAGAGTTGTTTTACAATATATATAACTACAACAAAGGCAAACACCAATTTACCAACCAACCAAAGACACATGAAGAAGCGGACACTGAAAACAGCGTGCGAGAAGCAACGCTGTCTCGTCAATGAACCGTCGTGTCCTTGATATGAACACAAACCCCGAGTTTTACGTGACACTCAGGAACGAAAGTACAAAATAGGAAACGCCCTCGCACATAAATAAGGGAAAGAAGAGAGCGAGCACAAGTGACACGGGAGATGACGTTCCCGTCCACCAACAGTCTGCATATTATGGTAGCGTTTGACGCGGCCAGTGGCCAGGACCAGTGTCAACTGTACGGCCATCGCAAGACACTTCCTTATCAACCCGTTATATCAAAGGAGCAATTAACTTCAACTGTTAAATGAAAATTGACAGCTCAATCAGATTTTCATCTTGGAAACTGAGCTATCAGCTATAAAATTCTCCTTACTGTATAATTTATCTCGGGAACAGAATGAAATACAGAATGGAAGTCGATTACTACACGAAGCTTTTCTCAGACTTCAGGGGATTGACGATGAAATGCTAGTTCCTTACTGCTGTTGCGAAGACGAACATGAAGTGGACGAAAAACACTAATGTAGGACCTTAACTTTAACAAAACTTCGCGTTGCTGCGATCTTTCTGCCAGAGCTCGAGTTCGCACACTCACTCAACGGTTGATAACAATAAACCTGAGACCTTCAAATCGAGAAATGAGAGAAAAGTCTGGCACAAGTCATGAAGCAAACAAGGCAAGGCCTCACGAGAAACTGATCTATCTCAGAACCACATGGACATGCTGTCGAGGCGATAACAGCTTAAGTTAGAGCAAGACACTCATAAATTACTACCCTCGATTATTCAATAGAACGAACAATCTAACGACGAAATGTGAACAGAATTTCCGAATGAAAGAAGCCAAAGGAAGTTAGCATTTTGTCCATTCCTTACGGATCCTACTGTTTTAAGCCAAAGTTGAAATTGGCAGCAAGCCGCACTTTGGACTTGGTGATTTTCTTGTGGGATTTCTCACCACTGTTAAGTTCTTGTGACTGCAAAGGATTAGGGGACAAAGCCCTTTCTGAGCCCACCTCACTCGAGACGGCGGTACCGTCAAACGCAGAAGATAATACCCCACCTTGATCTTGAGAGAAGCCTGGGAAACAGTGCTGGCTCGACAACCGAGCGGCTGACTCGCTGAGTTCGCCCGTGGCGTTCTCTCCCACAATTCCTTCTTCAGTCGCTACTCTCGGCTCCGAATCTTTGTCACTAGTCACTGGCGCGGCAGCCACAGGATGAGCGAGACTGGGAATGTTGGGTGAAAACACGAGTTCCACATTAAAGCCAGCAAAGGAGATCAGGTCTCCGACTGAACGACGCTTGGGTGCTGCCGGCGTGAGACTGGGCTCGGGGAGGGAGTCTGGTACGGGTGCCATGAGCGGGTCATCCGGGACTCGCGCCTTTTCATTCTTCAGTTCAATGAGATCTGGTGCAGGATAACAGGTTCAGTTCACCGACATTTTGATTGTCAGTTTGAACAGCATTTGCAAAATATCACGACCAACGGAATGCGCAGTCTTGTGGCGCAACCCAACAACAACTCACAACAACAACAACAACAACAACAACAACAAAAACAACAACAACTTAAGTGGACCACGTGTTGGTAGTCGCGTGTCGTAGCCTAGTGCGCGTACTTGCGCGTGTGCGAGCATGGATACGCGAACATATGGCAAGGCTACGCGAGAACTTTAATTTTCCAACAAAATACTCCACCCATCTAACTACTTTAACGCTGGGGTAAAAATACCACTATCACAACTGAAACTAAATGCTTTCAACACAAAACTCTGTGAGTTTTACCTTGCATGTCTTTTAACCCCGCGTTACTCTGAAGCTGCTCCGGTTCTTCAACTTCTATGAAAAATAAAAAGCACGTGGCATGATCTGTAAAATGCAATCTGTAACATTTTTACTCGAAGAACGCGGACAAAACACAAACAAACGCGAACAAAGATGACCATCCTGTGCGACAATACGAGCTTGGAGAGAAACAGCAAAAAGCTACAATCTGCCCGGGTACTGTCGGATGGTGCAGGAGAGGGAGACAGAAAAAATCTACGGTCTGCCAGGTATTGTGGAGTGGTGCAGGTGAGAGAGAAACAGCTGACGAACAAGGAACATACTGAATTGCTTCACCTTCTTCAACAATAACCGCGGCATCTTCAGAGCCGCTAGCTGCGTTCATCTTCCCAGCCGCATCCGGAGCTTGATTGCTCACGTCTGTGAACGCGCACATAAACAGTTCAATATGAGGTGAAGTGCAAGGATATGCAACTTCGCACTTGTACGTACACACATACAAAAATTCCATTAACAGCAGCCTCAACGTTTCGTCTTCTTCTTCAACCAACCAACCAACCACCTTCCCTCCCAGCCACTCTCCACCCCAACACACACACAGACAACACAACACCACGAAAAACTAAGCATGCTTACTTTGATGTCCAAACATGACCACATCAGCGTGATCTGTCAACACCACTATCTTCTCCACCCCAACACACACACAGAACCCATCATACATACACACAACACAACATTACGAACAAACTAAACGCACTTACCTTGATGTCCAAATATGACCACATCAGCGTGATCTATCAACACCACTATCTTCTCCACCCCAACACACACACAGAACCCATCATACATACACACAACACAACATTACGAACAAACTAAACGCACTTACCTTGATGTCCAAATATGACCACATCAGCGTGATCTATCAACACCACTATCTTCTCCACCCCAACACACATACACACAACCCAATACACATACACATAACACTATAAACAAACTAAGCGTACTTACCTTGATGTCCCAACATGACCACATCAGCGTGATCTATCAACACCACTATCTTCTCCACTCCTACACCTCGTATCTCCACTACGTGCGTCATGGCCGCCAGTAGCTCGGCAATCCGAGTGTAACCGTAGTCTGCTGCTTTACATGGTCGCCCGTACAACTGCTGGAAGTTGGGCGCGAATCGGTTGAGCGTCACGCAACCGCGCAGATGAGTCAACAGCTGATGCGCCTCGATCGCAAAACACTGGACAGCGGTGAGCTGGAGCTTACTGGCCGCTTCAGAAATCTGACAACCAAACATGGACGCTGAATTAGAACCCAGCCTAACCTCAAGCCTTTTAACTCTCTCACTGACAAGGCGAATTTGAATATTCCACTCCAAAACTGTCAAGTAAACTCAAATGAAACCATAGAATGAGTACGTTCTAACTGTGCTGTATTGTTGTCGAGCGAGGTCAAACTTCAAAGGTTGTCTTCATATCAGTAAAGTTAAAAAATTGTTTTCATCTTTGTATTGCCCGAGCACCGCCCACCTAGCCAGCAGATGACGTCACAAGGTTGCTCACTATCGATCAATGATGACGAACGCTGAAAAACAAGACACAACCAGCAATCGAGTGACGTCATCTGCTGACGTCATTCTCTGACGTCACACCGATTATTCCACGTCCATCATTGGATTCGTAAAATAAAAGTACGTGTCCTTTCCCATATTGGCGTTGAAGAACTCACCATCACCACGGAAGGCAGCTCTTCCACCAACTGCTGGAGTGTGGTGTAGCCATAGCTCTCGGCACGAAACAGGCGGCCGAAGTGTCTTTGATAAACAGCAGGCAGCGCACGGACCGGGAGAGACTTGTCTGGTTGTACATTCAACAAGTCCACGATCTCACGAGAAAACACTTTGAGGAGACGCTCGCGTTTCAGGCACAAGGTCGCCATGTTGCCGGTTTCGGTCACCTTGAGAAGACATGACCAGTGCACGAGCTATTAGCATTTAGATTACCACTGGTAATAATAATAATATTATCGTTACAATAAAACTGAAACTTTGCGCTGCAAAGTCCTCGATCCTTCATTTTCAGGGCCCAAAAATAGATAGGCAATTGGCAATCTATTTCCATCCGACCCTTTTAAAAAGATTGGTTTTATCGTGCCTAAAAGTGCTACTTGCTCATTTAGTCATCGACTGATTGTGTGTTAACGTGTTGGAAACAAAAACCAGTAAATGAAAACAATGCACTGGGTGAGACAGCAAGTACTTACAATCAGATCTGTGATCTAAATAAGAAGAGTGGTACGTCTACTTAACAAACACCCACCTCCACAACACGAGGAAGAGCTGCGAGCAAGTGATCCAGGTTCTTGTACCCAAAGTCCTTGGGTTTTACGTGCTGACCATGTTGTTGCGCGTAAAGGTCCGGGAAAGTATTACGCGCCACTCGAAAGCCTGGATACTTCATCAAGAGGGCCGTCACCTCATCCGCAAATGTTTCGAGTTTTTCCACTTTTGGATCTGAAGATCAAAGAGGGAAACGGCAAGCTTCTGTATAAGCTATAATTCACGGCGCCAGTGACATTTACAATTCCTTGTTTGACTCGTTATATTTGACGTACACCAACACTGGTTCATCGTCATGGCGAACAGCATTCCACTGAATCAATGTTCGACTACAATTCTCACACCACTAAACGGACTTAACCTGATGGAAGTCTGTAAAACCTTACGGATACAAGTCAAATGCATACCTGCAGCAGCACTTTGTGACAATATTAAATTAAAGTTTGTTTCAACGTGTACCGAAATTGGTCCAACTCCTAACATACATATTTAAATGTTTCATTGAATTGGCCCCCGGGAACTTCGTCATGAAGATCGTAAAACTAGCACGTACAACCTTAACGCGAATTTTTGGAATCGAATAAAACACTTGCAAGATGCACCGAAATGTTCCCCCAAAAAATCGGCAAGGGAACTAGGCATGCTTCTTGAACGCTTTTTAGCGCAGCATTGTATCACGAGAAACCGTAGCTGCGGGTCTAACAGCTCATGTCAGTAACTTTTCTGTAGTTTAAGTCGTTTCGTACATCCACAATACCTGACAATCCGATCAGCCGCACGTGCAGACACTAACCTTTGGCAGCATCAGTCGGTAAACAAATAACCTGATCGCTTCCTGTTCCTTTTATCTGTGGAGCAAAAGAAAAGAACACCTCTGTCACTTACCCACTGCAAGTAGACAGTGAAGAGGCCCTCTCACCGTAGATGCTTTGCGCGCCCAGTGACTGACGGCGGCCATTTTCGTACCATTCAAAAATGGCGGATTCTCATGTTTTTCTACGTTTTATCGCGAAATAAATCAGCACAAACTCAGAAAGTGTATCGAATACGGCAAGAAGCGACAGTCAAATCGGTCAGCCATAACGTGGGCGCCTCAGAAAAGTCGAGCTCCGGATGTAAATATAAACATGGGCGCGAAAAGCATCTACGGTGAGAGTGTCTCTTTACCTGATGACTGCGAGCAAGCTACAGCTGACTACATAAAGTCTCAAACACTGTAGTTACCCTTGCGCCGTTTCCCATGCATCGCGTCAACTTATTGAGCTTCGCTTGGCTCAGGGAACACTTGTGTCCATAAGACTTGTGGTACATTGAGGGCAGTCGGCTTGTCAGCACAAACTTTCCCTCTTGTTTGTTGATCAAGTCGAGCACGTTTGAAGCCAGCGTCTGCACCGTTACTTTGGAGGGGAGAGTGAGATACGTCTCGTCATCGATCTCGACAACCTGCAAGATAAAAGAGGACAGAGTGAAAAATAAGAAGAAAGAGAGAAGAAAGAGAAAGAAGAAAAAGAAAAACAGAAAGCAGAAAGCAGAAAAGAAAGAGAAAAGGAAAGAAAAGAAAAAAAGAGGAAAAAGAAAAAATAGAAAGAGGAAAGAGAGAAGAAAGAAAAAAATGAAAAAGAAAACCAATAGAAGAGGACATAGTGGGGGGGGGGGGGGGGGGGACAGAGCGGAAGAAAGGTGAATATATTAGTAAACTAGCAGTACTTGTGAGCACCCTTAGAGGCGTCATCAATAATCGTCAGGAAAATGCGGTGGAGTAGGGAGTGGACCCAGACTAGTTCAGGAAAACCGGTCAGACTTTTTAAATTTAGTTCCTAGCACTTTTTACGAGGGAGCATACATGACCCCGAATCCTCTAGAAGCTCGCGCAGTCGGCCCTCGCAAATTTGGAGACCAGTCATTTTTCGGTTCCTGCAATCCTACAACAAAACGAGTCCAATGTGTGCGTTCACTTGATTGACAGCAATCTAGCTTTACGGTCTTAAACATTCAATTTCGAATTTAGAGACATCGAGGTCGATGCACTCTTACAGTGCTTGAGTTTAAGGAACTCCTGTGCTTCTTCGGGCCCACTTGTCTACGACAAACTTTGGATCATAACTTTTTTGGCCTTAATGCGATTCCTATAAAACTTTGAGAAACGTTGCAGCTTTCATTCAGCAATAATATGATAGAATTCGATTTAACTTAGGAAAATAGTTTCAGTGATATTATAGCTTAAGTGGACAGCACGTTTTAAACAAAAATCGCACCCAGTGAAAAATTTTGCTGGTATATTGTTGTTAAATTTCTGGAATCAGCTTATATTGACTTAATACACATCTTAACCAAGTTTCAGCAAAAATCGTTGGAGCAGAATAGATGTGGTAATAGGGCTATCTAAATTAAGTTTAAAAACCAATTTTTCTCGTGAATCTGTCAAAGTTGTTTGATCATAAAAGTTGTGGCCCGTCAAGCTTAAACAAGTGCGCGCGCAATTTCGAGTTCCCCATCATCTTGTCTCACCTGTAGACCTGGTAAGCTTTGAAGCACATCCTCAACGCTGCGCGACTTGAACTCGCCAAGCTTCATGTGGCAGCCGAAGTGCTGTCGGTATCTCGCCATCACCATGCCAACCGGCAGCTGCTGATCCTCGCACAAGCTGAGCAGCTCCTTGAGCTCTCGGGACAAATTCTGCATCAGAACTTGCTTCTCTGGTTTGAATGGTTTGTCTGAGGAAAGATTACATCACAGATATCAGGCAGGTTAAGATTGCCGTATAGTGCAGCCTGCAAACCGCAAAATGTCACATGATCCAACTTACACGTCCCGTTTGCTAGCAAATTCTTAATAATTCAAATTCTTAATAAGGAATGCTTCCTGGTGTTGAAAACATAACAGAAATGCGGCAGACGTGACGTGTGACTTGAGGTTTGAGATTTGCGGGCTGAGAAAACTCTCTAATGAAGCTACATGCGCTGCGGTTCGTTCAATTCCCACGGTGACCTCCGAGACAATTCTCAAACGGCTGTAGTCCAGAAGACAAAAGCAGCTTGAGTCTCCCGACAGAGCGGGCAATGGAGTAACGACTTGACATGAGAAGAGAGAATATTCAGCATGTACCAGTAAACAATACAGTAAGTGTCGACCCTCCTACCTTTTCCTACCAGGCTCACGATCCTCTGATCACCAGAACCATGAATCTGAGAAAAGAAATCACATTATTTTTACTTATCAACAATAGCCGTGCATACCATTCAATTTGAAGGATTTGGTAAGTTGTTTGCAATAACCCACCAAATGTTACCAAGAGCTCGAAGAGTGTCAGTAAATCGCAGGAGATATATAGGTGCGTGTATGCAGTGTTTGGACCTAGCCGGATATCAACTGAAGTATACCTTGGCAATGTGAGGCAGGGCCTCTATCAGATCAGTTAGTCTGGAGAAGCCAAAGTTGGACACTTTGCACCTGTGGCCAAAGGTTTTCTGATACACAGAGACCAGGTTACCAAGCGTGATCACGTGATCAGGTTGATTCTCCAGCAACACCTTCAGGTTGTTGTCGAACACCGCCATTCTGGTCTTCAAGGTCAAAGTCAGGTAGTTTTCACATCCATCTTCTACCACCTGGGGGTGAGGGGGTGCGTAAGAAGTGGCTTCTCGATGCTGTTCTACAAACCCTAATTCTTCAATATTTATGTAGTAGTCTGTGTATGTGGTTGATGTCAGACCCAAGTCTTGATTCGGCCATCTAATTGAGTGGGGTTACCCTGCATTGACACTGTGGTGTGTCAGGAACTCATATTCATACATAATCTATATCTTGCGCCAACGACAGAACTCGGAAGGCTTTAATTTGAATAATATCCTAAGCAATGTGGAAATTTCTCGGTGTTGTGGTTAAGCATGCTGTTAAATTAGTGATACCTCTACTGTGTTCGGTATTGCTTCAAGTAAGTCAAGCAGAGATGAGAACCCATACGCTGCAGGGTCGAACGGCAGCTTCTTGTTGAAGCACTTCTGGTATTCAGAGACCACGACGTTTAGGGGAAGTCTGAAGTCTGCGCGGGGAGTGAGTAAGTCCGTTAACTCTCTCTGCAGCTCCAACAACTTAACAGCACTCCCTCCTGAAGTGGAGAAGCAAGAAATGAATCAAGTAAACACACTGGATAGTCTACAGGAACAATGATGCAAAACAGCACAGACTCAAAATTGCCTCGCCTCTAATCTTGTGCGCCGAAAGCGTGAAATTGACAGGGGGGTGGGGACAGGTGGGCGGAAAGAGACATACGGGGGAGGAGGGAAGGGGGGCATAGGAATTCCTGATTTTGAAAACTACTTTAATTATTAAATTTTGAAGCTGACTAAACATCGGTATCTTAAACGAACGGGCGAGTAAGTGAGACGTTTCTTAACTCGTTTTTGGACGCAGATGACCGAATAAAATGCATAAGCACTTCTAAAAATGAAATATTTACGCAGAATTTTGCGTGAAACGCGACGCCGGTCTGTGTGGATAGGGCAGTTGTAAAGCAACACTAAATCCCTACCGCGTGTGGTGGTTTGTTTAATCCACGTCACCACCAGGGATTCTGAGATCTTCACATTAGGCACGGCAGCCAACACTTCAGCCAGAGAAGTTCCTTTGTTACTCACAGCAATCGCCTTGTCAAACTTGAGCCAGTAAAGAGCAGCAAAACTGACCAGCGGCAACACACCTTTGTTGTACTTGAGCAGAGTGTGAACGTCCTTGGCAAACAGCTCCCTGTCCACCAGCACTCTGATACCGCCCAACGACTTGGACATCAGGCTGATGGTTTGGTTCCCAGGCTTGCCACAGATGACGACGAGGTCATGCAGAAGCCCCAGGGAGTTCATATCAAATGCTTGGTTGTATTGTTCATAGAAGTTGCTAAGAAATTTGTTGAGTTGCAGCCAGTGCAGAGGAGCATCTCTCAAAATGGACGTCACCTTGTTCCGCAGGAAGCCGAATTCTTTGTCCTTCTCTGTCGCCAAGGTAACATTGACACACGTGCCGAAGATTGTCTGTTGGTGGACTTTAGTGATCGCCAACTGCGCATCAGAGAGCCTGGGCACTTTTACAAAAGCTCGGAGTGGAATGCCTTCTCCCGATTGGAAGACTACGGAATAAACCTACAAAACAAAGAAACCATGAAAGGATGACGGCAGTGAAGTGATTATACACATTCATTTACTGCACCACTGCACTGCTACTTGGAGTAGTGCTCGGATGACTGTCAAAAACCAAACCCAAACTAATTACGAGGTCAATCACAATGAATCGGTGGCCTGCATGCAGGCGTTCTAGCGTTCTTTCTCTTCCTCCCCTCATTTCCTTGTCGCTTGTTTCGTTTCACGTCGCTGGAACGCCTGTATGCACCTGACTCGCCCCTAGTCGTCTCGCGTGAATAAGAGAGATGACTGGGCACGAGTCAGTGTATGCTAACCAATCAGAAGCGAAAGTATTTTGTTCACGAGTCAGTGTAGGCTAACCAATCAGAAGCGAAAGTATTTTGTTCACTTTGAATAGACCAGTCAGGAGTGCGAGAAAACGCCACTTGCTAGCTTGTGTGGGCAGATCACAATCGGGTTTGCTTTTGTTCCAGCTTGGCCAAGAATCCTGATAAACTCCAACGTGTAGCAAACAAAAAATCAAAACAATCGCACCATACTTTTGACAGTCAAACTGAATTCTCCATCATACATATTGTGCATTTACTGTACCTTGCAGTGTTCCCTAAACACAGACGCCAACTTCTTTTTCAACTCTTTTTCACTGACAGTTTGATCTAAGTTTGTGACCAGTAGGTCAATGCCTCCCCGCTGCTGATCTATCACAGCAAAGCTCTGGAGACTCGCGATCCATGGCGCTGTCAGCGGGTTACCCAACAGGGGTGGGGCGAGTGGAGTGATGCCAGGAAATCCAGCGGACTGTGCCGACATGTTCATGATATTTTGATAAAAAGGATTCGGCCAAATGCCTGCGTAAGAACTGTTGGGGAACGCAGAAGGTTGACCAACGAAATGTGGCATCTGTGCTGCCGGAGGAGCTTGACCAGGTTTTCTCTCTGGCTCCTCTTGGCTGTCTAAAGAGTCTGGACTTTCAAGATCTCTTCTGGGTATCTGAGTGGAGCGTTCTCGGTCCTTGTTGCTCCTCTCCGTTTGACCTCCGTCCGTTTGTTTATAAGTCCGTTGGAGGTTCACCGCATCAGATGTTCCCTCGGCAATGTTTCCTTTGGGAGTGTCCCGGGGAAAGCTTCCCAGAATCCTAATGGGTCTGAGGGGACTACAGGATGCTTTGTCGTCTTGTCTATCCACTGTCTGGGCTCTCTTTTTTCTCGAGGGACTTTCTACAGAATTTGTCGATGATGATGACATGGAATATGACACCTGAATGGTTGAGCCAAAAACATCTTCCTTGTCCATCCGTTTCAACGCCCTGAAATAAAAGTTGGAGGTCATCAGGACTAGAACCAGACAGTACAAGATGTTGGGCGTGATACCAGCTCCTAAGAGAACTAGATAAATTTTTAATTACAGAGTTTGAGTGACAATTCAAACAGGGCTTCACAATGGTGGTCGTAACTAGAGCTGGTTGCTTACGAGAGTGGTCGCAAGGAGAGCTTTGACTGTAGTAATGAAAATTTTTATTGATAACTGTACTTACATAGAGCAAAGGATGAATCAGATTTTATATCTACATACCAAAGGTCGATTGGGGTAACGGAACGCCGTAAGAGTAAAATGGCTAACGTTTCGAGCGTCAGCCCTTGATCATTCGCTCTGACAAAGGGCTAACGCTCGAAAGGTCAGCCACTGTACTCTTACGGCGTTCCAGTACCCCAAACGACCTTTGGTTGAGTCAGCGTTTTTCTCACCACACTGCTTATATGTACATACCTTGCTGCACAAAACGCATTAGGGAACCTCACGATGGCCACCCGACCGGTCACACTCACAACCTTGCCACCACAGTTGTCAGACAACTTTTTCAGGCGAAACTTGATCTGTGGGACATCTTTTCCGAGGGGAAGATTGCGCACAATAAGTTCTGAAGACATTCCACACTCCTCTGGCAACTAACAGAAGGAAGAAACAGTCAACCCCACAAGCTCAAAATGCAGATTCTCCCAACCTCTTTAGAAGAAAATGTATGAGTGATGCAGTGAGAATTGATAGTTTCATCAGCTTTCACGTGAGCAAGGTATCAAAAGCCGAGTTCTTCATACTGTATGGTATATTTTTGGTAAATTTTTGGTAAGAAACCAAAGGAGCAAATTAAAGTTGCTGAAATCTCATTGATCTGGATTATGTTGTTTCCTACTGTATATTCTGTGAAGTTACAAACAGAGACCCAAACCTTTGAAAGATTCCGTTCTGGCAGCTCAGCAGTGAAATGGTCAAATCTTCTGGCTTCGTGAGCACAAGCTAGAAGCGCAGCTTGGGCCTGTGCATTGTGGAGGCAGATAACCCCTAAGTTGTGCCGGTGACGCAAATCTGACAGCTCTGCAGCAAAGTTGATGTCACCAGAGACTAGAATCACGGTGGCTGGAGGAGGATAAGACTGTGCAAATCGACGCAGGCTCTGGCGCAGCTTGTCATCAGCAGCATTCTTTGATGTTGCATTGATATGAACCACAGTCACCTGTTAAAGAGGACAGCAGTGATCCAGTCACATACATTTCATGCTCTGATACTGGCGCAAGAAAAAGGGAACGAGGTGACACCTCAACCCTTCACTCCTGAGCTCATAATACAAATTCTCTTAACCACTCAAGAGGAAAATGTATGAGCGATGTAGTGAGAATTGATAAGCCAATCAGCTTTCATCTGAGCAAACTATAAAGTAACAAATTATCTATACTGTATGATAATCTCCCTTGAAAAACTGAAGGAGAAATTGAAGTTGATCACTCTCAAAAGTGAAAGGGTTAAAGGGGCCCTCTCAGCCAACTCAATGTCTTTGTTTACATCTAGAAATGTGTAAAAAAAAAATCTGGCTGAATTTGGTTTCTAACAAGAAAAACGTAATAAGTCAAAAGAAAAATAGGCAACTAGCACATTTAGGTCAAAAGAAACTAAACTTCTCCTCAAACGAGTCGGATGGAAGTGCATTGCCATTCATCTTCCGACTTTTGGGGGCCCTAAAAATGGCAGATTGAGGATTTCGGCATGCAAAGGAATGTGGGTAAGAGGAATCCTTTAACCACAACTTCCTCGCCCCAGTCCTTTGTGCCTTTTCTCAGACCTTCCTTGCCCCAGTCCTTTGTGCCTTTTCTCAGTGCATTGTGTCTGAGAGCCCAGAACAAGCTAGTTACCATAC
Organism: Plumapathes pennacea; assembly: GCA_964036295.1. Classification (NCBI taxonomy): domain Eukaryota; kingdom Metazoa; phylum Cnidaria; class Anthozoa; order Antipatharia; family Myriopathidae; genus Plumapathes; species Plumapathes pennacea. Next base: position 19,162,886 of record OZ038465.1, on the reverse strand, counting down.
TAAAAACAGCTACATTTGAGTATTGAGATTGTGTTGAATGATACCTACATGATGGTACACAATGTGCTCAACAGAAATTTGTAAAACAACAACCTACAGTACAGCTGCCCAAAGATTGAAATATAAGAGGAACTCACCCTGAAGGGTTTATATCTTATTTATCTTATTTTCCACTTTTTGAAATTTGATAAACTCCAAAACAACCTTGAAGGTGGATGCTTGTTAGTAATCTCTCATCTTCAACTACAGCATTATACAGTTCTCAACTTCTTTGAAAACTCAATAGAACTGTACTGTACTGTACTGTACTTTATTATATACATACTGAGACATACTCACGAAAAAGCATATCATAAAATTTCGTACGCATATGAGTTCTAGCCAATGAGAGGCCACGAACGACGCTTTTCACACGTGAAAAAACTTGTTCGTCCAATCACAAGCTGCGAACGACGATTTTTCACTACTGTTAAAGGGTTTCCCAGTCCCGCCGAAGTGGCTTAGAGCTCTAGATTCAGATTTGGAGTAATCTTTATGATGTTAAGTATTTCATTTCTACTTTGCTAATACTGTTTGTAACATCATGACAGTTCCATTGTGGACTATTTTTCCATTTTACTATTTTGGAATTGTTTGAATAAAAAAAGTTATGCCAGAATGATAAATGTCTCAGTATGTAATTATATAATAAACAGAAAACATCATGGAAAGTGCTTTGTACAGTTTTTATTCACTTGTTGTTTCGTATCATAAAACTCACTCACTCGCAAAGCCTCGCTCATTCATTTTGTGATGCTTCACAACTCGTGAATAAAAACCGTATACGTGCACTTTCCATGAAGTAATCTCTATGTACTGTACTGTACTGTATGACACTAAAGTTCAACACAGTGACAAGCCTTAATGACTACTGTAAATCCAAGAGAAAGTGCTGTGCAGTTTAAGTGTGCTGTAATTAGAGATGACTGCACCTCCTCACCTGGGCATTGTTAAGCTCTTCTATAATTTCCTTCTTCTCCTTACTGATATCACAGACACACATGAACTCCACCTCTCTCTTGCCATTAAAAAATGTTTCCCGGATCTTTTGTACAATTGCCATGGCAGACTTTCCTCTTGGGACTGGACAGTTTTCAATATCCCAAAACACTCCAATGGGTTCCAGCTCAGCAGATAAGTTCTTGTGGCATCCTGCCTCTGTAGAAAAACATTAAGGCCATGTCACACGAGGCAATTTGCAAACGACAGCATTGTGAGACAAGTTGCAAAGTACATGTCACACAGTGCAACAAGACCATGCAACGCTATGAAAAGTAGAAGACTGTTCAACTTTTTCTGCAACTTGTCTCACAATTTTTTGTTGCATTGCAAGTTGCAAAGAGGGGTGTCGCATGCACAATTTCTTCTGCAACTTGTCTCACAATGGCGTTGCATTGCAAGATGCAAGAAAAATTGCTTGGTGTGACATGGCCTTTAGTCACTCAAGATCAGAAAAAACATCATAATTAGAATACAGGAATATGAAGAGATTATCCACTATCCAACACAACACTTCAAGCATTTAGTGAGTAGGTTGGTTGTGATCGTCCAAGTGAGGGTAGTCTTCAGGAAAACTGTTGTTGGTGACTGATGTTTCGACTACTCAAGTTGAAGTCATCTTCAGTGTCTGTTTACTTACCCGTGCTTTCAGCAGCTCCCACATGGACAGAAGGAGAATGAGGGCACTTGTGACCCCTGGCATTGACTGGCACATCAAAAGAACTCAGTGAATCACCAGAATTCTCATAAACATCCCCACACAAAGCACACGCTATCAGAGGTTCCTTCACAGGGCCCATGGCTCTCTCTGTAAGCCGGTGCCCGTCTGCCTTGCAGTGACACTGTTCTGCTTGTGCTTTTTGAGCCTTGCTCAAACTTGAGTGAAAAGTACCCATCTTTCGTAACACACTAGTGGGCATCTCAGACAAATTGTGAACAATCCCTGAGGTGGCTCTACTTGGAGTGTGAAACACTGGTGAGGGATCGGCAGTGCTGGTGTCTGTCTGCGGCACATAGGCCTGGTGGGTTTGTACCGGCTGAAAGGTGTCCGCTGCTAAGCCGGCTGTTTCCGAAGAACTGAATTTATTCAGACAAGGGTGTCTCAGTTGTTCCTCACGGGTGAAGAAAACAGCTTTACACTGGACCAGACAAAAAATACACACACTTGGCTCATTCAAGAAGTAACCTAAATGGACATTATTCCATGATCATTCTTGGAGACCCAGGGGCAGATTACAGCACAGGAGAGAGGGGAAGAAACAAGAAAGGAAGAAAAGAGCCTATAAATATGACTGGGAGAAAATGTAGAATTATTACTGTATATTATGGTTCCCAGGGGCTCTTTTTCTTTCCTCCTCTCATAGAAAACCCAGTTTTCCTGCTAAAAATTACAAATCATAAAGTAACTCTTAAACCTTTCACTCCTGAGCTCAAAATACAAATTCTCCTAATCATTCAAGAAGAAAAATAAATGAGTGATATATAGTGAGAATTGATAGGCAAATCAGCTCTTGTCTGATTGAACTATGAAGCAGCAAATTATCCACACTGTATCACATATCTCTGGTGAGAAACTGAAGGAGAAAATTGAAATTGATCACTCTCAGGAGTAAAACGGTTAATTACCCCAGTCCCCGTTTGCCAGCTTCTCTGATGTACTATGTTCACTCAATCTACAGTGTATTAAAATGTCATTCATTATTACGATTTAAAGCATACCTCTGCACATGAAGCTGATGGTACGCACTGCTTTGCATGTCCTCTACTGATGTGATCCTGGAATGCTTCCACCTCCATGAAGTGTGTGTTGCAGTCCTCAAAGCCACACTCACCAGTACACTTGAAAGCATTGTGAGAAGGACACCGCGGTACAGCTGTGAAGAACAAACACAGTCATGATGCATATTTACTACTGTAGTTTAAAATTCATTTTCAGTGTGCAGTGTCTCTCCCCTCCTTTTCAGTTTTTTTTTCATTGAACCTCAAAAACTATAGTTTTTTATATCAAAATTATTGCTAGTTGGGGTTATTGTAAGTGAAATGAGAGTCAACCTATGTGGGGGTACTTGCTATAGTGGACAATACAGGGAGGCTTTGCCGGAATGTGGTGCCTTTTACAGACTGAACAGGCAAATAGGGGTGCCTTTTATTAGGCTAGAGGTATATGAAAGGGGCTGTACTTTTTCCAGGATGGGGGTAAATAGTCCTTTCCTTATGCAGAAATATTTCAGCAGTAGGATCGTTAAAAATGATTTTACTCCAAAAAATTGAAATAAGCCCATTCAAAGGTATATGAAAGGTATGTGAAAGGGATACCTTTTCTTTCAAAGAATGCTATATGAAAGGGTAAGGGTTTGGACCTCAGGGCGGAGTCTGGGGTATACATGTACTATGCTACTGCCAAGATTAACTACACAATGGTGTTCAGTCACACGATCAGACGTCCAGAGCTTGGTGCACAATAAAATAATCTAGGAATCTGAACTCATACCAATACTACAGCAGAGATTACAAACAAACAAACAAACAAACAACAGAGTAAGAGACAAACCTGTGTTTTGTCGTACGACCTTAGGATGTCTTCTGGGACACTCAATGTCTTCACATTGCCAACTCGCCCATTTTTCGCAGACCTCGTTTGATTGCCTTGCCCTTGCATTATGGCGGTATGGACACTGCAAAAAGATACACTGTCATTTGATACAGTAAAGTTGTTATAAAAGAATAATGCTCAGTAAAACACCTCTGTTTACAAGCCCTTCCATTCACAGATGTATTGTATTGTTTTCACAGGTATTTGCAGTATACTGTAAAGTCCTAATAAATGTTTCACTGAAAGTGAGGAATTCCCTACATTTGCATATAATATGTTTAGGTCAACATTTATATGTAGCATTAGAATCGAACACAGAAATAACGGTTACCTGCAAACAAACTTCGCGTTAAATCAACCTGGAGCCGGGTACACTAAAACCAGGAACAAGAGAAACCTTGCAGAAACAATACCGAAGTCACGTATAAAATACCTCTCCACCGTTGAGTGAACACTGCAGGCCGTCCATGTAGAACGCACAGTCCGTGCAAGGTATTCTTTCGGTCAGACCAGGTGCATAGCTCTGCCCTGACGCAAGCAGTTCGCTGGGACCACGGGCTTTAACAACACATCCTAAAATGTCGCATCCGTTCACAGCTTGTGCCGCAACTTCAGCCACTTCTCGGGACATGAAATTCACAAAACCACATGGCTGCGACTTACCACTGTTACCTCTCAGTATTACTACATTTTTGATAGGACCGAATGTCTTAAATAAGTCTAATAATATTTTTTCGTCCACCTCTACAGATAAACCACCGAGCCATACTGGACAGGAAGCTGCCTCCATGTTTCCTTCAATGCTTCCTGCGAAGACCCCGCTGCACGCTGGGAGATTTATACCACAACCTTTCCCAGGCGTCTGTGCGCGCCACATTAGTTTCGCTTCCTCGCCCCAGACTACTGTTCCTGCGCGCGAAAAGTTGCTTTGCGAGGCCGAAAAATACTAATAAGTTACAAAATTTCTCTTTTTAATCCTTTTATTTATTTGCTTACATACTTGACTTCCATTTTATCTTTTTTTATCTTTTTTTTTTTTAATCAATTAATAACTTGCATGCAAATATTACATCTACCTTCAGTTCTCATCAAAAATATATCATACATTTTCTCGGATGAAAAGTAATTTTAAAACTTTCCCAGTTCTCAGGCCTGTTTCGGACGTTGGATTTTACACGCGTCGAATGAACTGCAAATTAGTTGAATTACAATATATGTTACTCGCGCACTGAAGTTCAACGTTTAAAACAGGCCCTGAATACATCCCTTAACTTTTATAGTTTTGCAAAAGGCTAGGAGAGTGCATTTTGAGCTTAATCATATGTCCCTATACAGCAAAAAAGGGGGAGGTGAGTACACCCTCAGGGTATGGGTGGGGAGATTGGCCAGCCAAACACTGATCAGCTGCATACCAAACTCATTGCAAACAGATAAAGTATTGTTTGAGTAACCCCCCCCCCCCCCCCCCCCCTCTCTCTCTCTCTCTCTCTCTCTCTCTCTTTTTTTTTTTTTAGTTCGTAACACTAATAAACTTCTTAAATCCACCCTCAGACCACACATTATGGAGTACGGCCTTTGCCCAAACACGAAGAAGCATTCCATGCTACAGGTGACCGAGTAAGACAATATCCACTCGCATCATACAAGTCTACACAGTGTTCCTTCAACACAGGCTCAACAAACAGGCCAAGACAACCAGCGCACAAAATCCCGGCCCCCAATCCTAACTGCAAGAAAGAGCGGGAAAACTCGACGTGGCGGGAACTTGAGCCGCGGCTGGCCACTGCAAATGTGTTGCAATACAGTGCGCCTGCGTTGAGGCCGATAAAGAACACTACTGCCAACACAATATACACACTGTTGAGGAAGCGATACCAAGAGGCGAGCAAGAGGAACAGCGCATTCACAAAGATTATCAGGCTAAAGATCCACGTATGCCTGGTTACATCTGGAATGTTGCACTTCAAAAGCTTCAACACCAGTCCGTATATTCGCCCAATGAACTCGCCTGTCACGAAGATACCCGCGTAGTACTGGTAATGATCTCTGGGATCGAAAGGCGCACTGGGAAATGCCAATGTGGTCACAATGGCTTGTATTGTGAGGTATTCGCAGACATAAGCAATGAAAAATGACGACATTAGATATCTGTTTTCCCAAATAGCTTGCAACTTTTCTTTCCATGTGAGATAGAAGTGTTCCGCTTGTTCTGATGAGTTAAGGGCGCTGTAAGGGATGTCTTCATGAGTTGCTGCCTTGGAAACGTAGTTAGTGCTCTGGTTTTTATCCATGAGACAATAGAACATGGGCAGTAGGGGTGGCATGACTAGTAGCACAAGTATGGTAGTTGATGGAGAAACGCACAGCCATGTCGTCATACCTTCGGTTAAGCAAAAGAAGATACTAATGTTACCGATGGCAAATATATTATCCTTCAAAAAAAATTTGATTTTAAATCAAGTAATTAGTCGAATTTGTCTTAGTTTTGGTATGGGTGGAAGCAAGCTGAAACAACTCAGACAAGCAACGATTCAAGATTATACAGTTCCTTACACAAATTCAAAGTTCGCTAGTTGCTCTCCCATTGAGGTTGATAAGCGACAAAAGTCACATTGCAATTGAGGTGAATCTGATTGCAAGATGTTTTGACCTGCCATCTTCTCGAAAATGAGACAATATTGTAAACTTACCAGTGTAGAAAACATTAGAGAAAATAAAGCCTGTACCAGTCCCTCCACTGTAAGCCCGGACTGTTGTACCGCTGTAGTGCGCAGTATAACCCAAGAATGATACTTCGGCAGCGCCATAACCAAGCGCAATAATGATTACACCCACAATCTTCAGTCCTGTTTGTGAAGGAAGCGCAATTAGCAACAATCCTGTCACATGTGACAGGAACACTGCTAAATTGACAGCCAGTTGTGGCACTCGCTCCACAAAGTTTGGAAGGATAGCAGTGGAAATGAAGTACGGTCCAATGGCGGCAATTAGAAGTACTGTAGATGGAAGGGAGGTCCCTGAAAGCAGGTCCTCCGTCGCCGATAAAAACGTCATGCCAATGCTGGTAGTAACAAAGCCAAAAATGAAGAACGCAGCTGTGTTGACGAGCTTTTCGTCGAACTCTTCTGTTGGAGAAGAGACAGGTTGCCTGTTCTTCGTCATCATAGTAAATTTTCTGCAATTAACAGGCTCAAAATGTGCACAGGCAACTACACGGACGGTGTATTGATTTCAATTTGCCTGAGAGCGATGACAAAATGCATGAATTACCGTTCCCCTGGGTACAGTGGAACGCGCCAAAACATGCATAGGTACACATGCTGACAATAGTGCCACTGATGGACAAATTCAAATATTTGCATGAACGTCTCGTCCGACAAGTACGTCGTCCTGTTACTTTAAAATTGGCTGAAATGGTGTTCTTCCTTTCTCGCCCCTTCTTACTTCGCTTCATCCCTTTTTTTCTGTTTTCTCCCCTTTTCAGTGTCATAAGGTCCAACATGCTTGCCGTTTGCTTTGTTCTTTGTGTAGGCACTGAAATGGAATAGGATTAAAACAGACCGCGCATTCAAGCATGACGGACCATATAGTCTTTATTTCAACCGTTTTTTACAGGGCGCGGGATGATGTGAATACACTTAAATTAAAGTAGAATGGCTAACTTTGGTTTATCTGCAGCATTCACTAGAGTGGACATCGCGGAAATACGTTTTTCACGTCACGTCTGCTGGTCAGCGTTCGTCGCCATGGCTATCTAACTTCTCATAATTCGAGATAAATTTCTCATCGTGCGCAAGCCTCATTTTTCTTGTGCACAACTTATGTTATAGAAAATGCATTGAACTAACTTATACTTCAGTATCGAGTCCTAGTATTGAGTTTCTTGGCCAAGCCTTGAGGTTTTACGAGCGTTGCATTTAACTACAAAATTTACACTTGAATCCACGGTTTTGTGTAATAACTGCTGCATAACCGGCCGCGTTCCCGTTCGTTTTCAGGCTAAGTTTGATCCGCGTTTCCCTCACCTCCCTCCCCCTCCCCCCTTTGAAACTTTTGTTTTTGCCTTAGTACTTTGTACTCGCCCCAGATCTACACTCGGATCGAACTGGGCCTGAAAACGAATGGGAACGCCGGCTATGCGCGCTACATGATATGTGGGGGAAATTTCTTGCATTAGCAAGAGGAGGAGTTCCAGGCTTGCATGGATCTGGTAAGACAGTAGAATGAACCCTTAGATATGATCTCGCAGTGTTCTTTCAACAGTGGTTCAACCTTCAAACCCAGAAGGCCAGCGAATACTATCCCCGTCCCCATAGCTATGGTCAGGAAAGAGCGGGAAAACTCGACGTGGCGGGAACTTGAGCCGCGGCTGGCCACTGCAAACGTGTTGCAGTACAGTGCGCCTGCGTTGAGGCCGATAAAGAACACTACTGCCAATACAATATACACACTGTTGAGGAAGCGATACCAAGAGGCGAGCAAGAGGAACAGCGCATTCACAAAGATTATCAGGCTAAAGATCCACGTATGTCTGGTTACATCTGGAATGTTGCACTTTAAAAGCTTCAACACCAGTCCGTATATTCGCCCAATGAACTCGCCTGTCATAAAGATGCCCGCGTAGTACTGGTAATGATCTCTGGGGTCGAAAGGCGCACTGGGAAATGCCAATGTGGTCACGATGGCCTGGAGCGTGACGTATTCACAAAAATAACCAATGAAGAATGAGGAAAACAGAAGTCTGTTTTCCCCAATAGCTAGCAGCTTTTCTTTCCATGCGAGATAGAAGTGTTCCGGGCGTTCTGCTGAGTCGAGGGCGCTTGTGTAAGGGATGTCCTTATAAGCTGTTGCCTTGGAAACGTATTTAGTGCTCTGGTTTTTATCCATGAGACAATAGAACATGGGCAGTAGGGGTAGCATGACTAGTAGCACAAGTATGGTAGTTGATGGAGAAACACACAGCCATGTCGTCATACCTTCGGTTGAGCAAAAGAAGAGACTCGGGTTACCAATAACATCAAATGGATCACTGCCGATAGTGCGTGTAAAGTATCTCATCCCAAACCGCTATTGTTTGTATCAGGGTCAAGTCAGGTTTGTGAAACGATGGTAGAATTCAACAACACAGTAAACTGACATGAAAGGATTGCATATCTTGCCGTGCTTCCTTCTTTTTATGGGTTTCTGATTCCTGTGCCTCATTCATTTTGACATGTATTTTTTAGACAACTGCTGACTGAAAGTCTATTACTCTTTGTTCGACACACAATGGTGCTAGTTTGACTGCGTTTAGTCCCGCACTCCAGCAATGAATCTCTTCAAAAAATTTTAGCAAATTTCATTCATAATAGTCCGACTTAACTTGTTTGTCAACACTGAAAAAGGTGCCAAGTACTGAAATAAAGATCAATCGATTTTGTTTTGAAGCATTCACAATTATGATTCCTCTTCGCATGATTGTACATAATGGTAAACGAGAATTTTCGATTAAATGTGTATTCAACAACTTTAATTTAAGATTTGAAGAAATCAACCACCATAAAATGTAGAACATTTCAATTATCAAGAAGTGCGTCTATTTGTTAGAAGACTGTTTATAGCATAAACAAATCTTATAAGACATGTTCCCTGACCAACAAACCTACCAGTGTAGTAGAATACCGAGAGGATCAGCCCAACACCAGTTCCTGCGGTGAAAGCTCGAACCGCTGTGTCTTGGTAGCGAGCAGTGTGTCCTAAATACAAAGTATCACTCACGCCAGTACCAAGCGAGATAGTGATTATACCCAGAACCTTCGTTTCAGTGTGTGTTGTAAGTGCCATCAACAACAAGCCGGCTGAAATGAACATGGACACTGCTGAAGGCACTACCACCTGTGGTACTCGTTGCACAAAATTCGGAAGTACGACAGCACAGAGAGCATACGGTGCAAAAGCTGCGATCAGAGTCAATGTGGATGGAAGGGAAGTCCCTTGCAACAAATCCTCCGCGGCTGAGAAGAACACCATGCCAATGCAGTATGTAACGAGGCCAAAAACGAAGAATGCGGCCGTGTTGACGAACTTCTCTTCCGACTTTTGAGATTCAAGAGGGTCTACCCGAGCGTAATCTTCATTCGTAGCCATCAGAACAATTTGAAAAGAAATTGAGAACACCAAAGGACGGATCCCTGCAGAGGGAACATCGAACTTAATGCAAATGAGAAAAATCCATTGTTTGAGCTAATTTTAGTTCAGCAGGCAAGATGCCTTTAATTCCATTCAATTTTATGTTTGACCAGGTCAGTCGCCTGTGGTCAAATTCTCAGAACTTATTTACTGCATAGGTCTATGATGATCGGAAAACCAAGGTAAAAGGGTACGACATATGCTGTGGTTTCAATTTTGGATTTATGCATCCAAGGACTATTTCTTCAGGCATCTAAAATAGATTTGAATGATATAATTGAACGACTGAACACTTATTATGTCTATGAATAATCATCACTGCTGGAACTCACACTATTTAAATTTAGACTGTTTTTCGGCACGGCACTTCTAACTCGCTTCGTGTTAGACTTTGAATAGTTGTGGCCAAAGGTGGTGATGCACGAGCGAAAAACGAACGCGATTTGAAGCCACCGGCAAGGGCTGGACGCGAGCGGTGGAGCGAGACCAGACCGAGCGGGGTCTGGAGGCTAGGTCATGGAATCGATCAGGGCCCGGTTGTTTACAGTCAATACACTTATCTTCAAGGGTCTTCTTATGCGGGATGGTACAGCTGTTTTACACTGTATGGCACAAGCCTGAGCTACTCTGAGAACGCTATAATTAAGACAATGCTTATTTTGTCAACTTAATAGGGATTTGTCCGGCGGATAGCACTACCACTCTTTGAAAACTGGGTTGCCACCTCGCAGCTACGTTAAATTGTTGATTCAGAACTGCGAAGATCATTTTTACTCTCATAACACACATACATTTATATATATATATATATCATTTATATCTTTTTACCTGAGCATGAGCGGTGCATATCCTCGACAGCAGCATCAAAACAAGAAATTTGGCAACAATTCAAAGTTCAGAAATATAGACATTTGTACGAGAAAAGTTACTGGTTGGCAAGGGCATTAAAATTAGCCACGAAAGCGTTAAAATATAAGAAGCAGCAACTCCGAAACGCGACTAATGATGTTGCTGGGCAGGTCCGGCGTCGCTTTTTTGACAATTCTAGTAACGCTGAAAACGAAAGGTGCCTGCAAAAATGTAAAAGTCTTATTGAATGAAACCAATACAGTAATGATAGAGCCTTTCATGTGCAAGTCTCAATATCATTTCTTTTCGGTAGTAAGAGTTTCAAGCAGGAACACGTGACCCGAAGTGAGCAATAAGCCACTTTCATAGTCATGCGTCTCTGTGAAGCAAATCTCTGTTGAACTGGCTTTTGTTGTTATAATTACATTATGACCAAAGAATCAGTTAATATCCATTCTGCCTGCCAAGTTGGGGGCCCGCCAGAACATCTCCGTTTCACGAACTGCGCATGACTGTGAGAGTGGCTTATTAATTATTAATTACTGAACTGAGCCACAATTGAGAGCAGATCTAGACTTCGGCCTAACTGATTACTTGTCAGGGAGAGAATAAACTTAGAAGTGGCGGTGGAAACTCCAAAAAGATTCGTGAAACTGATACTGAGTTTTAAGTGAATTATGAATGTTACTGAAGTAATATACGAAGCATTTTTTAAAATTTAAAAATGTTGTGCTCCGGAGTTATGGATATTAAGTACCACTTCACATGCACGCATACAATATGACATTATCAGTGTAGCCAACTAATGAGCGAATAATCTGCTAGCAAGTTGTCTGTCAGTTATTGTAACAAGACAGGCAAGAAAGCTCTTTGTAAACGCTCTGGCATCACTTTGTGACTCTAATCCGACGTTTGACTATTGATCGAGGTTTCAGATGGGAATATTCGGCTGTCAAAAATGAGACAACGAGGCGATTGTTGATCCAGAAAATGACGTAATTGCCGAGGACAATAGAAGCCCATTTGGCAGGTTTGCTAGTAACAAAAGGAACCTATAATTTGGCATTAAACTTAATGAGAAAACTAACATAATCGTCCTCCCCCTCGGGCATCACATCGCACAACTACACGGAAGTCGAGAGAAAGCTGTCATTATTCTGAAAGTGATAACATTTCCTATTTAAGGAAGGTACGGAAAGTAACTTGGCACATGAGGCCCAGCGAACACATGCCGCATCAACGGATATTTGCGGATTTCGACCCTGTTTCGGAGTTGAAGAAACACAACACTCCACTGGTCATTGCTGGTCGAAGGAAAGACCCAGAAAAATACTGGGCGAGTGGTGAAGGTCTTCGGCAGTCTTCTTCGAGAAATGAAGTTGGAAGGTCGAGTTACAGCAGGCAGAAGAAAGCCACAGCAAAGCCTGCCAACTTGCCTCTAAACATCACAAATAGTGTACATGTTTTGTCACAAAGCCACGACGCTGATATCGCAAAACTCCCCGTAAGCAAGGACGGGGGCAAGAAACACTCCGCGCTGTCTAATGGTCGGGAGTCTGTGGAACAAACACAAAGCGGGAAGCTCTTTATTCCCTCTTTTAGAAGACCACGAGCCAGCACGGGCTCAAGTGAATTCGTGGGAAGCAAAGAAAATCAACTCAAACGCTCAGTTGCCGGCGTTGGGAAAATGAAGTCAACTGCGGTTGATCAACCGAGCGATGGACAACTAAGTTCTACTTTGGATAATGAAGGCAGATCGTCTCACCAGTTGAGCAATGCAAAACGAAGTGTCAACGGTAGGACAGTTGGTAACTTAGAAAGAAAAAGATCCGCGTCTGTGCCACAGGGAAGGCATTCCTCTATGGCCGCCATTGTTCGGGCTCGGTCCATGGCCATGAAGTGGTACGGCAGCAATAAGAAAAGAACAGGACGCCAAAAACTTAAAGGCAAGAACGTTCTGCCGACTATCAATGACGCTGCTAAGTTCTCTCTTTGCTCCGTCAGTTGTAGCTCTCATTTTGCCGAGACAATCAAACTCATGGAAGGAGACGTGGATAACACAACCTCGCAGATCGATCAAGACTTACATGTGTTAAGCTTGGATTAGCTTGGACTTATTTCTTTTGCGGGACGCTAAAGGCAGGCTGTATGTACTGTACATAGACGAATGTGTGTAAAAGTGGTCACAATGCCAACAAAGTATTTTCAATTAAATGGAACCCAGAGACGTGATTCGCAAGGCAGTATTATAGAGTTTAGACTTTCGTCGTCTTGTGGTACACATCTTTATAGCTGTATACAGGCAGTTTTAGCAGTGAAGAAAACGTAGCGCCTGGAAACACTTGTTTTCAGTCGAAAATTGTCGTGTTTATGGCAAAAAAGGTTTGATCCGATCTGTTGACACTACAGTGAAAAGTGGGTAAACTAATGACGCGCGCAAGCTATTTGTACAGAATTTTCCTTCTTCTTGCACGTTAGAAAGTATATAGCACTAATATAAATCGACCAAAGTAAAGGTTTACAAGACAGAATTAAAGGCATATACATATATTTCTTGTTTCGTTCACTGATTTTAAATATGAGCAGATTGTTTGAGTTTGGTATTTGGTCATTCCTCATTTGAACCAACAGCAGAAGAACAACTGTCAATTTTGGAGGTTCGTCAACTGTCGTGCAGCTGCTATATGCCCAAATCAGCCCAAAAAATGCTCAAAGACCGACTGTTCGCCAATATTTAGTTTAGAAGAAAACACTATCGCTTGAAAGATCTAGCTTTGCAAAGCGAATCAATATCGCTATATTATAATTTCCTTTTCTCGTTTTGCGTAGCATTTCAATTATATTTCACAAAGAAGTGTAAAAATACGACATGTTGTACAATTTGCATTTGAAAGAAGAAAGACAAATACAAATTGAATAAACACCGGGGCGTTACCTTGCTGACAAAGCCGACATGTTTCACTTTAAAAATTGTCAGCCTTTTCGCGTTCTTCATTATTAAAAGATGAAATCGAGCCTTCATTGACAGAATGGTTGAGTTTTTCCTTCATGCCTGGTCATGAAAATACTGTTTACAAACTACTCAAGCAATCACTACCTACCTAATTGGCATCTCTTGTGCTAATTTTAGTTCTATTACACGCTTTTGACGACCACAAAAGTTCATTTTTTGATTGATGTAACTGACATGTCGACCATTTACATATGGTTGCTAACAATGAAGAAGATTTAGCCAGCTTTTGTCTGGTAAAAGCGTTAATGATTCACACTTGTAAGGGATTTATGGCCTTGTTTGACCGAATAAGTTATGTGAATTTGTCACGATGAAAAACACTCTTGCTCGTGTCTGTGAATCGCAAAAGCATCAAGATGTACTTCGTGTAAGCTGTTTGTTGTGTTGGCTCGATCAGTGGCTGCCCTTCAGGTTGCAAAGCTTCATGATTTCTTCCTAGAAAGACGGATATTTGCCTTTTTTATGTCGTCAAATTTAGCTGAAAACCATCGCCCTCGTTTTAGAATGTACACATCGTACCGATCTGAAAAGAAAATTAGCTGATAAGCCTTACAATTCCAGGAGGGCAAGACTGTGGTATTATCCAGCTTAGGAATTTTATTTTGAACAAACAAATGAATAAGTTGCTGGGGGTCTATCACGAGTTACACAAAAACAATGGCACTTCTGTACTCTTCTCAAGACCTTTGTTCCTGGTGTAAATCAGATTAACTCTCATAAAAACAAGTGTGAACACTGATATTTGACAGAGTCCAGGGTTCGAAATCTTTCTGGATTGATTTAAATTCATCGCTCGTTGTTCTGACGAAGCGACAAAGCTCGAAACTCTTTACGGCGTTACTGCCCTAGGCTGTGGAAAAGGCCTCTTCACGCCGCAGGCCGACACCAGGATGGGGCCAATCACCCACATGTTTCACTGAAAATAACATACTTTTATTGCGATTCATGTAGAACTACACAGTTAACTAATAGTGGTAGAGCCACAGCGGCAAAGGGTTGGTTCGTTGCTCTGGACCAAAAACATGAATTACGCGGCTCAAGAACAATGTACTGATAAGTGAACCGGATCATTGACAGCTTTGCGTTTGAGTGATCTTCAGGTTTCATTTGACAGTTCGGGACTTGGAAGTTTTCTAGGTTGACCCAAACCCCAACCTCGATGCCCAGAAAGGCCCTGAGAACGAGGTAGTGAAAGGGTACTGGCGACACGGCTTACAGCACGTGCTCGTCTTGGAAAGTAAATAGGTCTCTAGCTTCGTTTACACCCCCCTCCCCCCCCCCCGGGGGGGGGGGGGGCACTCCCTTAAATTAAGTATGGGGGTGTGCCGCTGAGTCCCTGTGACCCTAACCCTGTTCCAGAGTAAAGAAAGGCAATTTGCTACCCTGTTCCAGACAAAATGGTGAAAACAGATACCCTGTTCCAGACTAGAGGCGACTCCACAAATCTGAAATGGCGTGCTTGAATAAACATGTGGCGTTGCGTGATTTAAAGCAACAGTTAAAGTGCCTATAAGCCTTCAGACGTTACGTTTTTATATGAAAGTAGGAAGTGATCTAAGCAACTTATATTCAAAGAAACTCCGTTCCGAATCGTTCTTATACTTTTTTCACGCGGTTGAACTCAGAATTCCGAAATTTTGACCGAGCGACATGGGAGACTGGGTCTGTGACGTCAGAGAAGGCACTGGCATTGTTTTGGCGTCTCTTTACCTTAGTTGTTTTTTCCCTTGGTTACGTTTTTCTCGACAACACATCTATGAGCATAATTCTCACCTCGCCAACTGCAAAATCTGTGTGAAAGTTTTGTTTGACAAGAAACGAATCCCTCCTCTGACGTCATAACCCAGGCTCTCGATCGAAAAACTTTGCGCGGTCAGATTCAAAATGGCGGTCAAAATCGCATGTTTGCCAGGCAGAAAAATATATAAAAACGCTTCGGAGCGGAGTTTCTTTGGCCATAAGTTGTTTAGATTACTTCCTACTTTCATATAAAAACGTAACGTCTGAGGGCTTATAGGCACTTTAAGAGCTGTTTAGCAGCGACAGACTCGACTATTAAATCATCACGGTTTCTGGCAGGAAGAAATATCGACCTTGTTCCAGAGCCAGACTGAACGAAAATTATACCCTGTTTCAGAGATAAACGGTGATTTGTATACCCTGTTCCAGAGTCGGAGAGGCGAAAAGTATACCCTGCTGAGCGGCACATCCCCGTATAGCTCATATATAGGAGTGCCCCCCTCCCCCCGGGGGATTTACACGAATGCGTTTTGCTTTGAAAACGATGCGTTTTCATCTCCCGTTCACACAAAAACGATCGAATTGGGCAATAAAAACGCATTGATTCGAAAGCGCAGCCAAAAGTGAGTCTTTCAAAACGCTCCGGTTTCTGTTTTCGCGTAAACAGCAAAAACGAGCGGTGAAAACGCATCCGTGTAAACGCAGCCCAGCTAAACTGTCCACATAGTGACTTTGTCGAGTAGGCCTAATGTTTGTTGGTTTACTATATATCACGAATTCAGAATTCATGAAAGGCAAGGGTTGATAGGTATGAACTTACCACACATGGTTTGTGTTGGGAGCTAGAATTCCAGCGTCCTCCACTTCTCATTCAGTTCTAATTTATAATATCGTCCCCGATGTTCTCCCTATTTGCTTACTCGTGGTCTTTGGCTAGATTTTTCCAAGTTTTAATAATTCTTTGCGCACAGCGAATATGTCATTTTTGTCGTTCACATGTGAAATGTCGATGTTGCCATGACTACCAATGGATTGACCAATAACGTGAAGGCTCTCCAAAGAGTTGTTCCAGGACCTTTGTCGATACCTATTTAGAAAATTACGATAGGAATCGGAGTTATATGGCAAGTTCAGCAAATCCACATGAAAAAGAGTAACTTGTCCCGGCGCTCATTGCATGAGTATTAGTTCTGTTTTTTATTCGAAACCAACAAGAGAGTAACCTCTTTCGTCTTAACAGCATACACTATCGTTCTTTGAACAAGCTGCTTTAGCTCTTAGGCGACTCGTGTACAAATAAAGGATTGATTGATTGACATACCGTGCTGTTGTTGTTTAGAAGATCCGCTTAATAAGGAAACTGAATGAAATTGTGCAGGCAGCTGTCAAAAACCGTATAACTAACAGTGTATGCTTCGAGGAAACACAAAAGTATCAACTTTGTGACTCGTTAAACCTTTAAAGCCAACAGATATAGTAAAGGCGCTTTGTTTATATGAGCCACTCTAAGGTAATTATATGGAAGAAGGTGAATTTCGGGGAGCAAATATAATTATAGCAATCGTAAATGCATATGTAATGTTTCTTTGGATGCTTAACGGCTAGTTTTGTCCGCTGAGGGGAAATATGGATTTAACGTTTCGGCGAATGTAAAACGAAAAAGAAATTTATTGTCTATCAAGCAAACGGAGTGTACGCGCGCGTGGTCACATGGGATACCATTTGCGAAAAAACAAAACTGATCCGAATGTAAATAGTACGACGAAAAACGTTGTTTAAAAGTGCTCCTTATGGTAGCATTTTTGTGAAGAATCAATTAGCCCAAAATTCTGGAAGTGCGTCCATATTGCTAGCGGGAAATTCAGATAAAACGTCAGGAAAAAGAAGCGAAAAACCTTCATTTGCATATTATTCAAATTAAATTCAACATGTAAAACAAACCGCATTGTCATTCAAATTGCCGACGTTGTTTGGAACTCGGCCAAAAAGGCGCTGTAATATTATAACGAACTCGATACGGCGAAGTGCGCGGACAACTTGAGACAAGTCTTTGCGCGCTCTAACGACGAGGGCAGATCAAGTATGCTGAAACTTTGCATTGCCTGCAGCTCAAAGGTGAGTGTGTCGAACGACACTGCACCAGTACAGATCGCTAATGTTCTTGAGTTTGAGCCGGTATCTACTCCACGAGAATCTGTCGTGACGACTTGTGTTGATGTACATTAAATTCTGTCGCTGAACGAGTCAGTTGCGCCAGGCCGTGACCTTCTGCGTTTTTCAGCAAAGTTTGCAGCGAGCTTGTTTACTTCGTGGAGTTTTCATCTTTTCCGAAAGAAAGAGCGCGGTTTATCAGAAAAACTGAGCGATGTCTCGTCATTTACCGGTCAGCGTTGAAATTTCAGAGTTCACGCGGGCTGCTCGTTCGCTTGTCACTTACTATGCGTGAGCTTTTCTAAAGCCTCGGTTTATTTGTGCGTAGTTCGTCACAAAGAAATTCTCCTTAGTGACTTAAAAGCTCTCAACGCTAAGATGAAATAATTGCTGTGAAGAGAAGATTAAACTGAGAATATCATGCTGAACAAAACAGTTGCAACGTACAAATTGTACCGGTGACGCAGTTTGTGCATTGCCGTCCCTGCTGAATTTCAAACTCGATTGCAAACTAGTCAATTCGCTTAAAAGCTTGTAACTTGGAGTATGATTTAGGATATAAGAACGTGACAGTTCAGTTGAACTCAACTTTGGGTCTGCTTTCATAGAGGGTGAATCACAAGGTTGATTGTGTGGGCGTGAATTCATCGAAGCATAGATTTTCTGATTTGACTTTCGACTCGAGGGAAAACTGTAAATGTTTCTAAAGTTCTCTTCTCGCAAAGTTCGTAGTTCTCTGAGGAAAGGACGGCAGAAATACACGATGAAACAAGAAGTGTAACATTTACGAGAGGTGAACTAAGTAAAACAAGCCAAGAAACAAAGACAAAAGTTTGGTAAACTTTGCGCACCGCTGTCAGGTAACTCCCGACTCAAGAAGAGCGGCCGGAGTTGTACATTCTTCGACAAGTTTACGATCTTCGATAACACTAATTAGTGAACAGTGTTACGTTGATGAACAGTACATCATTTCACCTTGTCAGTTTTTGTCCATCATCCACAGAAAATTTTACCCAAGTTCCAATATTTGCCGATCTTCAGGAAACTGAAAGCTGTAAGAAACAGTATTGTACAGTATGTGCTGCAGAATTTGAAAGCTGGGGAATTCTTGTAACTATATAATGTAGGTTAGAGGTACACAACGTTCGAAGAGTGCAAATTTCACGGCGTTTTTCTGCCGAAAACATATATTTTTTTGTAACTGGGTTTCAACTGCACAGGGCATGCACACGGATCGTTTATTCTCATTATGACCATAAAATTGTTCGAACCGCGATCAAAATCATTGACACCATTTTTTCCAAACGAACAAGGTTTCTGACTTTTTAAGCTGAAGATGAATGACGAGAGGCGTTTAGTTTTCTGTATTTGATCGCTGCAGAGTGATGATAACTGGAACTTCTAATCCTCAGGTTCCACTCTCCAACCGAGCTTGTGCGTGTGGTCACGTGTTCTCTCCTGAGTCGAGGCGCATTGGTGGTAAGCGGTTTTCAGGTAAGTTGCACCTGCTGATTACATACGGGACCTCTTTGCACGAATATTCATTTTCCCGAATGTTCGGTTGCGACCAGCTGACAATTGAGCGTATTTAATCCAACGTCATTTAGCATTTGGTTCAGAACACAAGTTGCGCATAAGCGAAAGAAAGCAACATTTCGTATTTTACGTGCAACTCGACTCCTCCCGGCAAAGGCTGCTTATGCACTCACGTCTGAATGGCATAACTTTGAGCAATTCTATCACAGCTGCTAGCAAATATCTGGGGACCTTATGAAGCATTTATGGCAGAAAGATTTCCACAGCGCTGTCTGAGCGGCCATGTGAACACTGCTTCTTTGTATGGACATAAACTTAAATATAAATATATATATAAAGTGTTTGTCCTTCGTGTATAGAGTATATTTTCTGCATATAAGGGAGTGAAACTTCACTCATAAACAGCAGCAGTATAGCAACTTTTCGTTCACTCTTTCTCCCCTTGATTGACATTACGTAATCCTTTATGACGACTTCCTGTCAAATTCAGGGTACCGCGTTGGGATAACAAGGCAGTCGAGCGCTTTGCGAGAAAAGCACGTAAATGGCACAAAAGTGGAGACTGTCAAAAAGGTGACTATAAACATACTAATTTGTTGTTTTCATTCCATTAAAGTGTGTCCCATTTCAGAGAGGCAGCCGTAGTAGTTCAGATAGTAGTGGTTGAGCGGGGGAATAATCGATATAGTCCTTACCAGCAGCAGTACAATCGCAGAGTTAGGAGGACGTGATAACAATAGGTCTTGCTTATATTGTATCAGTAGTAGGAGCGGTCACTGAAAATGCTGGAGTTGCAGCAACATAACAGCTAGTGTAGTAGCAGTGTCATAGTAGTAGTAGCTCCAACTGTCCGTTTTAGACAGGTGACCGCCAGAGCTCAAGTAAACGAATGAAGAAAGGACAGGGACCACTCCTATACCAAGTGTCCGTCTATTAAATAGCGGCGTCTGTCTTAGAGGGGTGTCCGTTAAGAAGGAGTTGACTGTATAGCGTATATAAATCAGTTCTACATAGACACCGTCCATATGCGTTCTGCAAATGGCCATCACAATTGTTGTTAATCATAAGTAGTGTATGGTAGCAGTTGAAGACAGTAAAGCTCTAGAAGTGGTAGGTTTTCTTATATTCAAAAGCTGCAGGATACAATAAAAGCGTTTGATTCATTGTCCAGGTTCGAAAGCCACTGCTGCATCACTACGACCATGTCTTGTCGCTGAGTTCAAAACGTAACGCAGAGAACAACCCAAGAAGCCCACAAGAAAAAGCTGAATCCAAGAAGCGCCGCCATGCAAGACTCAAAGAGAACCGTAAAAAAGACACAGCAAAAAAAGCACGCTACAATACTGAGGTGATCACGTCACCCGAGGCACGCTTGAGACTTTCACTCGCTCTCGCCGAGATTAACCGAAGACTAGCGAGTCAAACGATGATCTGGCGAATGCTACCCATAACGGCCTCAGTCTCAACCGACTGCTGATGAAAATCCGCTTGTAAATAATGATTTATATCGTGAATATTCATGTGTACAGTACTGCGAGCATCAGAATTTAATCAGTTTAGCCTGCGAATACAGTCCCCACTCCTATGATGGCTGTGCAGCCGAGCCTCCGCCCGAAAGCCGGTCGTCCGTTTTGAAGCAAAGGATGATCCGTTGTACGGTTTCACCGGAAGTCTTTCTATTCATAGTTATAAAAAGGTACCAAATGTGTACTAGGGTGGTTGAACGCCTGTGTAAAGTCTCCTAGTCGTGCAAAAAAAAAAAAAAAAAAAAAAAAAAGAAAAGAAAAAGAAAATCTAAGCCGAATCTCTCGACGCAACGGAGCTGCATTCGCAGTTTATAATCAAATTGTAGAGCAGTGTTAGAGCGGTTTTCGGATGACTGTCGAAAGTAATTGTGTTGCTCAGCCAATCAGGAACAAAACCAAAACCAAAACCAAAACCAAACACTTCTCACGCAAGCGATGGCGTGTACTCGCACTGCTGATTGGAAAGTAAAACCAAACGCAAGACCAAACGCAAATTACTTTTGTTTCCAATTAGCTGAACTGTTTTCTCTCAGTCTCTGTGATTGGCCTGTGTGATTACTTTGGTTTTGGTTTTCGACAGTCATCCCGCGAAAACGGCTCTATAAGTGTGATCACGTGGTTACATTTGCTGCGGTTTTTGATTGGTCCAAACAAGTTTGGCATGCAGCTAGGGTTTAGGCTATACTACTGAGCAAGTTCTGGATGGCCGAAATAGTCTTATTGTGGCCTCTGTGATTGGAACTGTATTCATTTGCTTTTTGTCGTAAAAAGTCAATCGAAAACTTCTCCATCCATTGTATATGCACTCTACGCTGTCCTCAAAATCTTGAGCATTTGCGGACACGGTGTCCATAGCCAAAGGATTACGATTTAGAGCAACGACAGGGACTTACGTCCCAAGATTTAATCATTGAAAATACACGATGAACGCCTAAAATACGAGAAATACTTCCTTGACTACGTCACGTTTTTAGATTGAGAAGCTCGACAAGTTGACAGACTTGACAAGAGGGGCGGGTAAACCATGTAAATAGATATTCCTTTGATTTGGATTCCGTACACGCAAAGAATAAAACGTCAGCTGCTGCTGTAAACAGTGAATAATTCTTGTGGTCGACTTCTCGTGACGTATATGAACGGTAGGGTGTTTGGACTTTGGACGAGTTCAACGAGCAGTATCCGGATGGAATTTATCACTATTGCGAGATATTATCAAAATCAAAACATCCGGTTAACTGATGTAAAGCTCTTGACGTCAACAGAATAATCACGATATTAAGTGCGATAACAAGACATTAAGCCAGCCACAATATCGAGAATACATTCACGTCTAAAGCTTGTCTAAGTCTAAAGTCCACTTTAAAGAGCAGCAAAGGTAACTGAGCAGTTCTTTGTCAGCGGGTCAGAGGTGCTGAAAAGCAAAAGCCCTGATCAACCTGTGCGTGTCTACTGTGAATGAACAGGTATCACAGGCGGAGCTCTTGTAGGCAGAGACCAATATGTTGCCTGTCAGTACGTCAGTGGTCTAAAAGAAGCCAAGTGTCAAACGGGAAGAAGTTATGATGCCCTGCTAAGGGACAATACTGCTGCGTCACGACACTTTGCAGTGAAAAAATCACAAACTCTCTCTCTTGGCACAGCCTTTATTCAATTCAATCACATATATTTACACATTTCCTGAAAGGAATCTAGATGTTTTAGGCCACGAATTTTTACTTGTGCATAAATAATAAAAGCCCTTCGGTTCACAGGCCATACTTGGCCATTTTGCACCTGAAAGAACTTCAACTTTTTGACACTTCGTCAAGCTAGTCATAATCAGACAAGGAGCCAATTGCTCTTATAGTAAACCCTCCATTTGCAAATTGCGTTTAAATAAAATTCTCTCTTTTAATCTATAAGATTTTTCATTACCAAACGTTAATCTGCATAAAGCAACATCATTATATAGCATCTTTTGGCACAATATATACAACAAAAATATACAAACTTGAAATAAATATCACTGATGGATAGTTCTCTTTATATTAATATAAACAGAGTATCTTCTGCCAACAATCTTAGAAAGGAACTTTTCAAATCCCGAACTAGCAGGATAGCATTTATTGGCCCAATAGAAGTACTATTTGGTTAAAACATTTTCTTGGACTAAAATCTATGTACAGTGTAATCTTTTGGCAGAACCCAAACAGATAAGAGCACAGGTAATATATCCTGGCGCCACTTTCTTACTGCGTAATCATGGCAACACAATTCTGAATGAAACTTGTCGTGAACTGTAAAAGCGCCGACATAATTTATGCACAGACGCACATGGCAAGAAAGACGGTGTGGCAATATGTGTTTAAAAGAAAGTAGCAGCTTACTTGTTCCTCAATGGTTTTATGTTTTGATTGGCAGTGGAGGCGTGAATCCCTTGGCAGCTGTTTCTACCGCCAACCCGCGCCAGACGACGAAGACTGATAGTAAATGTTGTTCATGAATATTGATAAGTGTCTAAGCGATCTTTTCATCGATTTTCATGTTAGTACACGAAATAAGTTTCTGGCTCTTTTTCATGACTTCGCTTAGATGCTGCATTTTGACATCTTCGCCATAACCTTTGGTGATCGCGTCTTGCTTGTGTTCTAAAAAGCAGAGCTGTAAGGCCGTGACGCTACCAGGCCGACAGATTCTGAGCCAGCCGACAGCTTCTGCCGCGGTGAAACCAAACCGCCTCATGAGATAGCAGGCGATGAGAGTTCCTGTTCGTCCTAAGCCAGCACGACAGTGTACTGCTACGGCACCGTCACAGACGTCCACAGCTCGAGTGAACTTCTTGATTATCGCTTTCGTGGGAATACCGCCGTCTTCGTAGTACAGGTCGTGATGTGTAAACCCGTTGGCGGTAAAACACCGGGAATCGTAAATAAGACCGTATTTGATCATATTGTCATCTCTGTTCAGTCGAACTACCGCCTCAACTTCACGCTGCTTGAAATATTTCCTAAGTTTAGTAAATCGGCTGGCTTTCAGATCAGGTCGCCGTTGTGGATCGGTCAGTGCCACGAGTTTTCCGGGAACGATCCAATTCAAGTCGAAGGCGCGCTCTTCTTCCTCGTATTTATTCAAATCAAATTCGTCGAAATTGAAAAACCCGAGGGCTGCAGCCTTCTCAAATGCCTTCAAGCAGTCCAAGATTGTCAAGTTGTGCGATGTGTTGCCGTTGATATCAGTGTAAGGCGTCAGGGTGTTCGATTGAAATTGCTCTTCCATCAAACCGTAGACCTCTTCAGCACTCATTTTCAATTGACAAACGGCAAACGCGCCACACAGAAAAACAGCTCGTGTACGCTTTCTCGTGTCCGAAAGTCCGTCTTGAGCAGTGGTGTACAGGACGATCTTCTTGTTAGCCGGAACCATGTGAAGCTTTGTGTTAAGCAGGCAACAGAAACGATAAATGCCGGCCAAGTTCGACGGCCCAAAGTAAGGCTTGTCGAAGAATTTACAACCATCCAAAGTCCAGTCATGATCCACCGCAAAATAATGAAACGAAGGACTGTTTCGTGGCTTACAAGCAACAGTGACGAAATACAGTCGACCTTTTATCAATTCGTACGAGCTCATAACGTTTGTGTCGAGCATTTCTTCTTCCCAGATCTTCAAAACTAGAAGACAGAGTACTCACGCCTCTACCTCAGAAACAAAACAAACCGAGTGATCGTTGTCGTGGCGCGCCAACCCACTCATTCATTCATTTCGCTCTCTGTCATACGGCTCACGTGCTAGTTAACATGGCAACGGGCTTCTGATTGGTGGAGAAAGAGGAACATGAAAATCTATTGTCTTTTAACCAATCAGGAATGATTGAAAACAATAACAAGTTGTAGAATATTTGGCGCGATTTCAGATACGCATGTTCAGCGGGGCGCGTGACGGGCGGCTGGAAAGTAATATTTATTTTTAGAAAATGCTCTACTTTTTGTTGTGGTTTGAGCCTAAATTTTTGATATACACTTTATGCGTGGTTCAAGAAGTTTTTTGACGTCCAAAGCTGTTAATTCGTGTAAGTATTTGGCATTGTGAAACCCAACAGCTGGAATGCATGCCAATGCAAATTTCTGACACCTCCTTTACACAAAGTAGTTCGTGTTTGCACGGCCAGAATAATCGACTTGCGGAAAAACTGAAACTTTCCCGAAAAGGACAGAAGAATGCAGTTCCTGTGTATCTCTTTCGTGCGAAAGTTTTCCGTGAGAAGAGAGTTTCCGGGGTCGGCCTCCAGCCCCAGGATTTAACTGTCCCACGGGAATAATTATAGACTCTTTTATACAAGTCAACACAGGACACCGTGTGAAACTTTTCAAATACCAAGTTCAAGACGACTATTGCACATAAGTGATAAATAGAACTGGAGGCACGCCAAGTAAGCAACACTTCGTTTGTTGTGGTTTGTAAAGAAAGTTCTGGTGAGTTCGTTTTATCGTGAGTTCGTGTTTGAAGGGTTCCTGAACATGAGTTGAGTCACGCTCTGAAGAACTGACGTCAGTTACGCAATGGACAAAACTATGGGCCGTTTCTTCGGCTCAGTGGTCTTTCTGTGTCGTATCTGAACAATACAGATGAGCGTAAAAATTGTTAGAAATGTCTGGCATCGTTGTGAAATGTCTATTATTTATAAAATTATATAACAACTCATCGGCTCGGTGAAAACTCGCGCATTATTGCCCCATCAAAACAAAAGCAAACCAACAAAGCCATGTAATGGGACAAATTGTGAGTGAAAAATAGAGCGAACGTTTACTTCTCTGAAAAAAGCCGCGTGAGTCTTGGCTGACAAAACGACTTGCATAATTGCGCCAGCAATGTTTCAGTACGCCGTCTGAGAGGAAAGGAAACTTGCAGCTTCCTGAGGATCTGCAATGGAGCAGGAAAGAAGGCGCAGCCACGTTCTTGAGGTACGACTCGAGGTCCCCACCTGGAGATCGCATAAAATATCTCAAACACAGCCGGTGCTAGCGGAAGCCCCGCTGACTTCTCAGGCCGACACGCAAAGCGGTGCGTGATGAGAGGGGGGTGATAACGAAGGGGCAAAACGCACTGCAGAAGAATCAGTTTTTTTCAACAGTTCGCTTGAATATGTTGAAACAGTCTGCATCAAGCGGTTGAAGGGTTTGAAACGACGCTTTCCGGCTTTTCCGCTTCGAAACTGAATGCCTCAGGTTCGGACCGCTTTTTTGGCCGCGCTTTTAGCGAAAGTGTATTTAGTTTTGTGATCCCAGAAGCCTGTCTTCCAAATTTGTTATGCGCTGATATAATATTCTGAGGTGAACCACCATAGGAACAAATAGTAAATAAATACAAACGTACCTTAAAGTAAACTTTGCATTTTTCAAGCAGGTATTTCACTTTGGCTTCGGTACACTGCAATAACGTCCAGTTCATAAAGTCTGTAACCTAAATAAAAAGCCGTGTAAAAATGTTGACTTACTCGGTATTTAACAGGGCTAAATTGTCATAGCACCCTGTACTCGCAACGATTTGCTATCGTACGGTCTGTTGTTTTTAAATCGCAACTTAAATACTGATACTGTGGGTCGCTCCGGTTGTAAACGACCATTATATTTTTCGAGATGACACTGAAGCTGTATCTATAGCTATTTTACACAGAGGGCTCTTTTTCTTTGAAGCTGTGTTGCTGGATAAAGTATTTCCTCGATTCACTTCCTTGTGTGGTAAATAACGAACAAACGCCGGGGTGGGGTAGGGGGATGTGGGAGTCAAATGTAATTCGCTCGCTGCATGGTGCTGCCTTCTTGAATTCAAAGCGAGGCAAACTTGGCACGAATGAAACAAGAAAGTTTCCTATCGCTCTAAAGCACCAAGGAGTCTACATTTATTCCGGGAGAGCCTCGCTTTGAAGCTGGTACCGGTTCCCGTGCAAGGAACCCAATCAACGCTTCACTGGGTTTGTGATTGTGATTACGTACCGTGCATCCAATCATGGCCTCGGCACACTTGTCGGTCAGTCGGAAGCTGTTAATAGTGCCCGTATGGTCTGACAGGTTTACAGTGACCTCAAACTGTCCCTTGACTGGCGGAGGATTGGCTCCGGGGTTGGTGCAAGCGGAACACTCAGGATTATTACACACTCCATCCGGTCCCTGCGAAATTCTTTGTCCACACACTCCACTGCATAAAAATCGACACCAGGGAGTATTCATTAGTGTACATTTGTAGTGTGAGAACAAGTGATATGAACCGACTAACAAGAAGACATCTAGTGATTAGTAGTACTGGTTCGTATAGTAGTGGTTCTCTGCACCCTATTTCAGACCTGACTCCAAAATGTACACCCTATTTCAAAGATTTTTTGTTATTGTTGTAACGCTTTCCGCCCGGTGTTTTCTTCCATTTGCCGTGCAGTGTCCGCGGCGGCACATTTCTCGGTAGAATCATATCCTATCCCAGACCAAAGAGAATTGAATCGATACCTTTTTCAGACCAAAAAGGCAAAATCTATACCCTTTTTCAGACTGAAAAAAAAAAGCTTGAAAACGATACCCTTTGGGGCCGCACATACCTATTTGGCTTATATATGGGAGTACCTCCCCCCGGGTAGTGGTTAGTAGTTAGTATAGTAGTGGTTGTGGTAGCTTAATTAACACGGTCATCCTAAGCAGCATAAGTCAACAAAAGCACGGTCTCGTAGAAGTGATAGAATTGCCGACTGGAAGGAACTGAACCTGACGTAAGCTCTTTCAACCCACCATCTGAACATGGCCACTTTGTTGTTGTCAGCGTCTATGTCAAAAGAGGTGACATACGCATAGAGAATCCCACTATGCGCTTGAAACTGAACTCCACTTGACTCAGATATCTTGTCTTTTAGTTGACGGACAGTGTACACCTCTGTTATGCTCTCCACTGAAAGAGAGGCAAAGTTAGTCCAAGACAAGGTTTTCGCCCAACTCGTATAGTCATTCCATGCCATGGGATTGCGTATCTTCAGAAGAACACAACAGAATGGTTACAGTTCATGCAGGGTGAAAGATGTCCAGTTGCCAAATCACATGCCGTTTCATCTCATTCTATATTTCCCGGTGACCTTTTACAAGTGGTTCATGCATGGCACCTTCCAGTAAGTCTTATGAAATTCTTCTTCAAGAATCTTGTGCTCACTGCTGATATCGGCTCTTTCCCCTCAAAAAGTTAAAGAGCTTTTCCCAGGCTGAGCATGGTTACTACAGCGTCTTTCCTCTGTGAAGATTATTCTGAGATGGCTAATATAAAATATTTCTCGTAATACTTACAGTTATCATCAAGCGAACCACCG
This sequence comes from Plumapathes pennacea, assembly GCA_964036295.1. Lineage (NCBI taxonomy): Eukaryota > Metazoa > Cnidaria > Anthozoa > Antipatharia > Myriopathidae > Plumapathes > Plumapathes pennacea. The sequence goes on along the minus strand of OZ038465.1, from coordinate 19,134,957 downwards.
TTAGAGGTGTCATCTTCCAGAAACCCACAGGACTGAGCATACCTGTACAAATGTTGCGCTTCTCTGGTGTCTACATCACAAACAAGCAAATAAAAAGTTCACAGATTATCAGCGTGATCGCGGAGAGAGATGAAGGGGGAGGAGGAAGGATGTACAAGTTACATTTAGCACCAATGGAAGGCGGGAATCAAAGTTTCCCCAGTAAAGGTTAAATTCTCACTGTACCTGGATTTGCAGTGATGATGGTCTTTTGATCACAACTTGCGACCATACACTGACGGTACTCATCAAAAGACACCTTGACATCTGCTATGAATAAAACTATGACGGGTACAGAAAGATCACTGTTAGCGAGTCCGTGCTTCTATAAGTCACTGTCTCGAAGGGAGGGGTTGGGGATTTTAAAGAATTCTTTGTCCAGATTTTCAAAACTTAATACGTACTCTTGGTTAAAATATAGCGACCCTTCTTCTAAACATACAGTTCTTGACTACCTTATTGCATACAATATCAATAAAAAACGAGCGACTTCATGACAACGCGATATTCTCCAACCAACACGATTCCCCCACTAAAGCATCGACCCTTCTACTTACCAATCTAAATATATCAGACATAAATCCAGGAGCCTACAATGGGAAGGGTTGGGTGGGGAGTCATTAAGAATGAGAGAAAGAGTTGTCTTACTGATATCCTTGGGGGTCCACATCTGCGCCAGCTCGATATGTTCATCGTCCCACCTTATGGATCAAAAAATATTTCCAATGTGGCTCGGCAAACAATAAAACCGCACAAACTCGTTTCTTCCGAAAAAAAAAAAAAAAGTGGGAGTGCGTGTGGTAAACCTACTCCAACACTTTTTGATGTGTAAAGAGGCGCAGCACTGTATTATCTATATGCGGAAACACTATCGGGATCTGACAAAGTATCAGAAAATGGAGTTTTGAAAACTTCTTTCAGAAGGAGTGTTCGAGTTTATAGTGCATGTATGCATGTGCAAGCACATTGCGTGCACGTGGTTTGCCAGTAAGGACCTCAGTCTGTATTCAGGAGTAATCAGTTTTCCAGCGTAATCAAAACTACTACTGTAGCGTTTTGCAGTATTCCTCTCCTTGTCAAAATTTGAAACTCACAGTACGAGCGAGAAAGACATGCAGGTTTCATCAAAGAGCTGAACTTCACATCTCCGCACGTGCTTTCCAGTTCTGGTCACAATATCTTTGGGTTCCCCAATCTGTTAAAGGAAAAGAAACCTTTGTCAGCCAGGAAAGGTCGAGATGTAGCCACACGACAAGGTTACTTATATTTCATTAATTCTCACTACATATCGCTCACATATTTTCTTCCTAAATAGCTGGGAGAATTTGTATTCTAAGCTTGGAGCGAAAGGGGTTACTTTTCAATAAAGAGTGAAATGAGATAGGAAATATGATTCACACGAATACGATAGGAAATGAAAGGAGAAAGGAAAGAAAAGTAGTCCGGAAAACAGTTATCAACATCGAGTGACACTTGTACGAGGTGGCATCCCTACCCGTTTGACCACAGCCTGAATATTGATGTGCTCTCCATGGAGACCTTGCCCATTTGTAATAATGTCACTCAAAGTGTAGTAATCATTACTGGCTTTGATGGGCATGTGAGTGAGGGAATCCAACTCACTCAGGGCCAAGCCATTGTAGTGGCTCACTGAGGAGTGGGACTCACTCAAGTGTAACTGGTATGCACTGCAAATAGGCAACAAGACTTAATACATACCAGACGCTGATTAATCAACTGCTGCTTCTATTATTTCCGATTATTTCTGAGTCATATATGTATGTGCCGCCCCAAAGGGTATCATTTTCAGCATTTTAGTCCAAAATAGGGTATCGATTTTGGGCCTTTGGCTGGAATAGGGTAGGAGCTTTTGATATTTAGTCTAAAATAGGGTCAAAAATTGCAAATTTTGGTCTGAAATAGGGTCGAAAATCACCAGATGTGAGACTCACAGGATGGGAAAACTGACAGGTAATCTCTAAGTGCTATATAAACACAATCAAATATTTTCTATGTTTTTAGGAAATTAATAAGTCCACAGGCAAGTCTCTTTCACGACCGATTGATCAGCCGGCAGCCCTCTGCCACCCGTGGTTTTGCCCCCAGCCATACACGGCCACGCAGCTCGGAGCTTCCGAGAGTGAAAAACCTCTGACACCCAGGGTACACCAGATATATCACTGGCCACACAGTTTAAAGAATCTTTGAGTGAACTAAGCTGTGCGAACTAACTATAGGATAACAACATTTATACACAATACTAAAGTTACCTTGGAGTCCATGGCCTCCACCTTGCCTCTGCCTCATTGTTCTGTTTATGCTGGACTTGTGGATTTTTTACTTCAACTGGTTTCAATGAAATTATGACTAGTTCAGTTGGCTTAGTAATCCATCACCACAAAATATTCATGCGGCAAGGCCTGAGTTGGGAGGAGGAGAGAGGGAAGGGGGTTGGGTATGGCGGGGAAGAACATAATAACCTAGACTGTTTGTAAAAATCCCACACAAAAATATCATGCAGGAATATCCTATCAATTGAATAAAAAGACACAGTGTTGCCTTACCAATATCATTGATCTTGAATAACTTTGACAAGTTGTCAATGAAGTTCTCACTTCCCCAGCAGTTAGCATTGATAAAGTCAGTTGGAGAATCCCTCAGAGTGAAAAGGAAATGACCTCTCTCTCTTCCAGGATCTAAATGAAAGTGAGACCTACATGTAAGGGTGCGTTTCTTTAATAGATCCATGATCCAAAGTATCCAATTTTGGATATGATCCAGTGAATCTGTCCTCAGTGTGGATCACATGGATTCATTATCCGGATTTGGATTTCAGTAAAGAAACAGAGAATCTGTTTTTGGATTTGTGATCTGGATTTGGATTCCTAAAAAGAAACACACCCAGTACACAAAATGTTGTACGGTCATTCTCAGTATATATACATAATTATATCAAGTAAACATTTTTTTGGTGTCTGAGTCCAACTCGAACACAGAAAATAGGCACTTAAGCTCTGGTAACTTCTAGAAATCTGACCTTTAATTTGAAAATATGTTTTAACTTTTGTTAGACCCAGGCCACTTGGGTTAGATTAACCCTCGAGAGGTGCCCAGAAATGAGTACATAATTCTATATTTTGATACTTTTTATGTTGATTAAATGAGCGGAAAATCGTCAGTTACTGAACTCAAGGCCGCATTTGACATTTGCCTCTTACTTTTTTTGTCAGCAAACAGATGCATCCCTTGTTTGGCGATGACTATTCCCACAATATTCTGTCAGAAAAAAAAAAGTGCAAAAATAATATTTAGTTTACCTTTGGCACAATAAAAATACTTGGGCATTCATTTTATGCCGAAAGCTCGATAGTATTAAAGGCAAACTTACAGCATTGGGCATTCCTTCACAGATGTCTCTTATGTACGTTCGGCCACCGAACATAGTTCGCTGAGTACAATCAGTTCCGTCTGGCCAGTTGTGTTGAGTGCCAAACGAGTTCATTTGGGAAGCAGACGAGATAAAACACAAAACTTGTTTTAAAATTAAAAGTCCGGCATTATGTACAATTACTAAACATAGATGTAATATCGATCATGATTCGTCAAGAAGGTTAGAGTATTTATAAAAAGCTATTTTATTGGCTACTCATGTTACCGAAAAAACGCGCGGGAAATTCGAGCGCGGGCGCGCAATACCTTCCCAGCATTCCACAGTAAAATGGCGTCCGGGGCCTGGGACAGACCTTGTAGATTTTCGCAAAAAATACAGGAAGTCTGAACATTTTTAAACATGTGATTTTTATTCTATCTCCACGTAGAAAGCAACCATGACGACAAGGTTAGTTTGTACCAAGGTAAGATTAGGTAATGCGAGTGTTTATCATTTTACTATACATGGTTTTTCTGCCTTTCAGGCTCGATCGTCTTTTGCTTTTGCTGGATACTGGTTCGACTCCTGTGACGCGAAAAGCAGCTGCAAAGCAGCTCGGAGAAGTACAGAAACTTCACCCGCACGAGCTGCAAAACCTCTTGAACAGGGTAAGCGTCTTAAAACGTCTGTAACGAGAGGTGTAGAGTGCATAATCTTGTCGTAATAGTGACGAACACTCAAATGACGGTTGCTGTTCAGTCCTACAGTGTTTGATTCATGTGGTTATAAATAATTTACATTGCATGTTATTATTTCCGGCAGGCGTCGTCCATGTGTTGATTGCTCTTTTTGTGGTTTCTACAGACTACTATTAGTTCCTATAGCAATCCATTTCATTTTCATATCAATATATCAATACGACCCTGCTGTCTGTAGTTAATTAACTAGTACACGGTAAATAGGAGGGATAAATATTCGAGACAAATTCTTGCTTAGCAACCAGCCAGAAGTTTGTTGCAATGCACAGGTAATATTTTCCCACTTGGTCTAGTTACTTGTTTATGCTCATTAGTGGTTAAAAAAAGGGGCCGTCCACATATTCACCAGTTCCCTCCCCTCCCCTCTTAACATCCACCATTTTGTTGTCCCATAGTCATAAAAATAGTTGCATAACAATGACCATTGGATATCACGAAACTTGAATTTTACAGAAATTTTAAGCTGAAACTTAATATGTACCTTGGTTTCTGTGTGTGTTTCCTTGCCTCTGTAGCGATTCATTCTTGGGGTGTGTTTGATTGGGTCTTTTCTGGAATAGGAATAACAATACTGATTGATAAAATATTTTGCTTTGGAGCTGAATTACGTCAAGATGTATCAGCAGCTGTTCGAAATGCCGGGTAAAGGTTTTGGAAACAATCCCGAAAACAATTTCCCCCAGAACAAGCAAAACTTTGAATTATTTTAGCTATTTCTAGTCTGGAATACGGTCAATTGAACGTACCCTTAGTCTGCTTGTTTTTTTTTCAAATCCTCATACTAGCATCCAAATTTTGAACCACGCCAGCCACTAAACCCCCCCCCCCCCCTCCTCCCCTTAACATCCATTAGGGGAACTGGTGAAGTTGATAGATCAAGAAATTAATAAGTCAGTGACCAACTACAGTGTAAAGAACTTATTTCACCACAAAACCTGGAAGTAGCAAAAAATATATACAAGAGCTTTCAAAAAAAAAAAAAAAAAGAAAAGAAATTGAAAAAACCTATAGCTAATATAGCTTTTCGAATTTAACATCATATATACATACCTAATGTTATGTAATACTACCTATTCTATTAGAGAATAAAACCCTATGTACATGGTCACATGGTTCTCTGATAAAAGTTGTCTTGCCTTGTTTTGTCTTGAAGTTGATGAACCCTAAGTGCCATCTATTTGTCATTGTGTGGTATAATATTGAGGGGCATTGCCATATTGGTTCTACAAGGTAATTCCACCATCCTGACTTCACAGGTCCATACTTTTTTGAAGAGCAGCAGCTGGGACACAAGGATTGCAGCAAGTCAGGCAATTGAGGCCATTGCACAAAATGTTCCTCAGTGGGATCCAGTGGGAGTTGAGGTGAAAGGTATGTATAGCTATCCACACCCACAAGGCTAACTGTACCCTCACCCAAATCCCCACACCCCTCCCTACCCCATCCCCACCCCACCCCCAGGGATATTGCTACTCCAGCTTCCTCCTACTCTGTTGCTTTACCCAAGCACCAGATGAAAGTCTGGCTCATGCAAATATTCGTATTCTTGGAACTTTATTATTCTGTCCACTGCCCTGTTTCCACATTGGACGTGTCCTCACGACACAGCAGAAATACGTTTTTCCCGGTGCAGTCACCTTGCTTTTGAGTCAGTGGTTATTACACAAAATTGTGGATTCAAGTGCAGATTTTGTAGTTAAATGTAACACTAGCAAAACCTCAAGACTTAGCCAAGAAACTCTAAACTAGGACTCAATACTCAACTATATTTTAGTTCAATGCATTTTCTATGACATAAGTTGTGCACAAGGAAAACGAGGCTTGCAAACGATGCAAAATTTTTCCATGAACTACGAGAAGTAAGATAGCCATGGTGACGAACTCTGATAAATGAATGTGACGTCAAGAACATATTTCCGTGTCTGTCTTCATTGTTCAAAATAATAGAGCAGTTTTTGGATGAGTGTCGAAAACCAAAAGCTAACTATGCACACAGCCAATCACAGAGGCTGTAAGAAAAACTTTCAACCAATCAGAAGCCAAAGTAATTATTTGTGTTGTGCTTTTAAGAAGAAACACGCCAGTGCTAGGAAATGCTATAGACTTGCTTTTGTGTAAGAAGATCACAACCCCGTGTTTTGCTTTTATTCCTGGCTGGAGAAGAATGCTTTGAAACTTCTTTGAGACCAATCCAGATGCATAGCAAATGCAATAACCAAAGCATTCAATCACGACTACTTTTAACCTTTGAAAAAAGTTCTGTTGCAGACGTTAGAAGATATAAAGTGCCACTGTTCCTCCAACATTGTTATGTTTACCTTATACATTACAGGTGAATCAGAAGGCTCAATAGATGAGAGTGCTGTTCTCTCATTAAACAATACCACACTCTTAATCCATTATTTATACAATTATTTACTTTTTATTTATCACATTTTCGCACTTTCTTATTTGCACCGTACAACTTTCATTACATTCTACCCATGCACACGTACGCATTTACCTGCCTACTCTTTGACGTCCCTTCAAGAATGACTGTCATTGTCTTGGTGATCTTTTTAGATTTATACCAAGCCATCCCCACCTAAAATGCCACCTGTTGTCGCCAGTAATCTACTGTTTTTTATTTTGTTTGTGTAATCAAGTATATCGCTGTGATGTATATACAGCTCCAACATTGTTATGTTTACCTCGTACAATACAGGTGAATCAGAAGGCTCAATAGATGAAAGTGCTGGGAGCAATTTGTTGGAATTCAGCAAGTTTGACATCAACAGAGTCTTACAACACGGGGAGCCTTTGGTAGGGTCATCCGGAGCGGAGTATGATCTGCCAGATGAGGAGCTTTCAGGTAATAATAACACCATAGAGATGCATAATATTCCAGTGGAATTTCACCTACTTTCACCTACTTTAAGACGACACTTCTCCTTGTTCCAAAAAAATGCTCATATAATCCTGCTAGTGATTACCTCTTAAATGGACACCTCTATTAACCCTTTCACTCCCAAGTTCAAAATGCAGATTCTCCCAACCTTTTAAGAGGAAAATGTATGAGTAATGTAGTGAGAATTGATAGTTTAATCAGCTATCATCTGAGGAAGGTATCAAAAACCAAGTTCTCCTTACTATATGATGTACTTCTGCTGAGAAACTGAAGGAGAAAATTGAAGTTGATCACTCTTGAGAGTGAAAGGGTTAAGGGGATGGGAACACTTTTCCAGAATGTTATTTGAACCTCCATTAAGGGGACAATTGACTGTAATCTGCTAAGACAGGACCACTAAATATGATGTCGATGATTTAGATTTTGATGTACTTGAATATTGCAAGTAATGACAGCTTTCAAATCTCAAGTTTTTCTACTGATTTCAAAATAATGATAAAGACAGTGTGATTTCAGTTTTCTTTTCACAAATTGTGCATTTTATTGTAAGATTGCTTAAATTAATGATTGTATTCTGAGTCAAGAAAACATTTTTGTTTAGCTGGTCAGTTATTAAGAAACCTATTTTTAAAGGGACACCTCCATTAACAAGACCATTTTTGTTGTCCCGAGGGTTTCCCCTTAATGGAATGTTTCACAGTATACAGAAACATGGAGTAGGACAACATGTAAAAAATGGACACAATCTCTTACTGCAGGACTTGATCCTAAAGACAGACTTGCACATCAGCAGAAGCTTCTGCGGAAGCGCCTTGGTCTTGACGTGGTTCCTGGATTAGATGTAGGCATGGACCAGCTTTTTGATGACAGTGATCTGATGTTGCGTGTTCCTGAAATGAAAGCCACTTCAAGACAAAAGTCTTTTGAGGTATATCACATGAGTGGTAATGTGAAGTAGTACAAGTTGCCTTACCATCTTTGGTACTTGAAAATTCTGAGGAGTCAGCTATAGGATATATTCTTTTGTATACCATGTGAATGGTCAGTATTGTTGTTTGTTTGTTTGTTTGTTTGTTTGTTTGTTTGTTTGTTTTTTTAGAGTGCAGCAGATGTTGTTGCTGCTGAGATTGCTGCCATTAGTTCATCCTCTGGATTGAGCGCAAGGGAAAAAAACCGAGCCAAGAGGAAAGCCAAACTTTTTGCAAAACAGAGATCAAAAGAAACTTCAAAGGAAGGGGAATCAGTAAACAGTTCCAGGTAAAGTCTTCAATCACATTATGCACATAAAACAAATGCAGGTAATAATAATATTGACCTGCAATATTTCTTTGATGCAAAAATATGAATTCTACTTGACAACAATAGCCGAGCTAAATAGACCAGTTTGTCTACACATCCAAGCTTGGCAGATTATACCTTTGGCTTTTGTAAATTCACTAATAAGCCCCCCATCTACAAGGTGAAATTTTGAAATAAGCTTGGCTGTCTCTAGTAACCCCCCCACTTTTCTCCCCTCATTTTCATTCTGTCAACTTTTAGCACCAAAATTAGTAGAGAAACTACAATACAAATGATGTGCATTAGGTGCTTGGTGATATATTTTTGAACTTTACCATTTCCCACATCTAACTTCACATAGTATTTTGTTGACCAAGAATACAGTATACCTCTTGCAGTCATCTCATCTTTTAAAATAACCCCCCACATGGTCAATTGTTAGATAAGCCACACCCGCTGAGGGTTTATTAGAGCATTTACAGTACATGTTGCCTGGCAAACTCACAGATACATGTTTTAAAGAAGCAACTCTTAAACTAATGTAGCCATTGCATTAGTCCACAATGAATGAGAGACCAAATTGACCTGTGCATTAATGTTTGCTCTTCAGTCTTGATGCCGATACTGATGTAGACAGCCCTGGGCCTTGTACTAAGAAGCGTAAAACAACAAGTGTGTTGGTGAATCAGCCGTCTGACCCAGACAAGATGGTCATGGATCAGGTCACTGATGCAACGGCAACATTTGAAGAGGTGCAGGACCAGGATTTTTATGACAACCCTTTCAGATTCCTCTTCTGCTATCATGTATAATTATATACACCTTATTTATAAATGGCAGACCTAATTTACATACGCTTAGAAGGTTAACTTTTAAGATAAAATTTCTGACACCACATCAAAGGCCATATTTTAAATAGTAGCTTTGTGCCATTTCAATGGTGTACACTGAATTTTTAAAGCAAATTTGCCCATATGTATAGTGCAGCAAATACATGAAAGTGAGGCTTGTGAGGCAAGATTCTCCTTACAAATCTCTACAAATTGAAACAGCTGCTGTAACTTTGCAGATTTTTAAACTACAACACTCAAATTTCTCAAGGATTCTAATTTTGGTATGTGCTTCCAGTGCACACAAATGAATTCTTGCACTGATGCAGCATTGCTGTAACACAGAGCACACGCCTTCATGAATATGGTATACACAGTGTTTTTACTGTGTTACAGCATTATATCCTCTGGTGTAGACATGTTATTGGCCACACATTAATCAGTGTGAATTGTTTGAATAGTAATAATATTATCACCAACTGTTTTACTGATTGAATGGTGTTGCCCTCTTTGTATCTTTTCAGTCAAGTGAATGGCCATTTGTAACATTCTGTCAGGAACTCTGTCAGGAGTTGTTCCACCAGTCATGGGAGGTGAGTACTAGGTACATGTTTATATACTGAAGCTAGTTACTTAATTTAATTAAAGAGACCCTTCACCGTAGATGCTTTGTGCACTCATGTTTCCAGAGCTCGACTTTCCTGAGGTGTCCATGTTTTGACTGATCAATCTGACTGTTGCTGCTTGCCATATTCAATACACTTTCTGAGTTTGTGCTGATTTATTTAGCAATAAAAATGTAGAAAAACATGAGAATCCACCATTTTTGAATGATACGAAAATGGCAGCCGTCAGTCACTGGGTTTGCAAAGCATCTACAGTGAGAGGGTCTCTTTAAGTCTGGTCAATACTTTTAATCAAGAAAGTTGACAGAAGATTTTTATAATACTGTATGCAAATCATCAGAATTCTGCATCAACAGTGAATGGAAAGAGGTGGTTTGGAGTTTTCATGCCCATTATTTTATCTATTTCAGGTTCGTCATGGTGCAGCAACTGGACTTAGAGAAATAATCAAGGTTCATGGGCATGGAGCAGGTAAAACTGCAGATATGCCTGCCCACAGTGTGAGTAGAAAAGCTTGCAGTGGAATGCTACTGTACTTTATAAACCAAAACCAAACACTTCTCACGCAAGCGATGGTGTGTACTTGCACTGCTGATTGGAAAGTAAAACCAAACACAAGACCAAATGCGAATTACCTTGGCTTCCAATTGGCTGAACTGTTTTCTCTCAGTCTCTGTGATTGGCTGAACTGTTTTCTCTCAGTCTCTGTGATTGGCCTGTGTGATTACTTTGGTTTTGGTTTTTGACACTCATCCGAAAACGGCTCTATAAGTGTGATCAGTTGGGAGAATTACCAACAAAACATATCAAGCTATAGTATTGTATCTTTGGTTGATGAAACAATCATACTAATAGAAAAATAAGCTGTTTCGCTAAGGATTGTAATATTAAGTAAGAAATAACAAACGAGAAGCTAACAACGTCTAAATTTGTAGATCAGAATAGTATAACAAATAATCATAAGAATGATGAATACATTTTTGTTAAAATGTCAGCTGAAGCTTACTGTAGTTTGGTATTGCATGAACTGAAATGCTTCCTCTGCTTACAATTCCCTCACTTGTCCCTCCAGATGGAGACAGAAAACAAAAAGTGGCTTGAGAACATGGCTCTGCATCTGCTCTGTGTTATGGCATTGGACCGGTTTGGAGACTTTGTTTCTGATGAGGTACTTTGTTTTGTGTGGTATTTAGACGCAAGATGTTTTCATACATTTGCTAATATTACCAGCTGTTGTTGTCAGTGACAAAGCCAGTGTTGTATTCTGTTTTATTACACAACTTCATATCTCTGAGTGCAAATAAAGGCCAAAACGAGTGCAAAGATGGGGGGATGGTCAGGAACCAGATCAACTGGTTTATTAGCTTACGTGATCAATTTTCGCAAGCAGAGTTTACGAACGCACCCTTTTTTTCCCATGTTGTGGGGGACGAGAACGTTTTCCCTGCTTCGTTTGTCGTATAATAAACATTTTTTTACACGAACATTCCTGCAATACGGCCGTATTTTTACTCGTCAGTTTTATTTTTTCTCGCCTGAAGCATGCTCGAAAAAATAGAACCGACTCGTAAAAAATACTCCGCTGAATTGCACTCCTTCCCGTGTAATAATAACCTCTTTTTCATTGTTTGTTTGCGTCTCCAGGTTGTTGCCCCGGTGCGTGAGACTTGTGCACAAACCATTGGTGTGATCCTGAAGCATATGGATGCTGATGGAGTGAAGAAGGTGATGATGGTGCAGCTGACCCTACAGGCTCAGATACAGTGGGAAGTACGGCACGGCGGTCTGCTGGGACTCAAGTATCTCCTAGCTGTCAGACAGGTATAAGACAGTATAATCCGAACCCCTCCTAAAATTCACTAAAGCTATAGCTTACACGAGCCGTAGTAACTGTACATATGCGTGTATAAATGTGTATAAATATGGGCTGAGTTCCACTTATTAACTCAGGCATCCCTGTGAATGCCTTTGTACCAAGAGCTACTGTTCCATAGGTGGCTGGTGGTGTACGAGTAAGAGTTCTTTAACTAGTTAGAATTTAAACGACGTACCGGAGCCACGTAAATCGTGATGTGCTAGACGTAGTTTAAACAAGTTTTAAATATATATGCTGGGCCTTGCTCTTTCATACATTTAAAAAGTAAAATTAATGATTGGAAATACCCGTGATGCTGAAGTGTCCGTACTTTAGTTAATTGAAGGGCTCTTTCCTGAGTGTATGATTTAGCAAGTCCATGAGATAGATCTAGGAAGATAAAAAATTGCATCCTCCAGTTTGTTGGATTGAGGCTTTGAGATGCCAACAAGTATCGGGCCACAGTACTCTAAATGTGAGAGAACAAACGCATACACATCTCGTAACATAAACTTTGGTTTGTTTTGCATCCACAGGACTTAACAGAGGAGTTGTTACCTCTAGTGCTGGAACCAATAGTCACTGCTCTGCAGGATGATGACGATGATGTGCGTGCGGTGGCTGCATCTGCTTTGTTGCCTGTTGCACAGAGTGTGATCAAGTTCATGTTCAATAATGTATGTACATCTCACAAGGCAGCGGTGCATGATTTCTCCACACTTTTAGAGTTCAGGGTAGTTCTTGAAAATTCCTTAGTGCTTCCCTGTAATTCAACATAGCATGTTGATGCACAGAACGCTTTTTGGATGACTGTCGAAAACCAAAGCAATCACAGAGCCAGTCACGTCCGACCAATTAGAAGTACGAGCAAAACCAAAACCAAAACCAAAACCAAGTAATTACGATTGGTTTTACTAACCAATCAGTAGTGCGAGAACACGCCATCGCCACTTGCTTTCTTGCGTGAGAATATCGCAACCAGCTTTTGCATTTGCTCTTGATTGGCCAAGAATGTTGAAAAACTTGTCAGGACCAATCGGAAAGCGTAGCAAACGCAAACCCAAAGCAATCACACGATACTTTCGACACTCATGCGAAAACGGCTGTATAGGAAGTCAGGCACTAATAATCTATGTGGGGTGTTGCTTAGTTTCTCTGACAGCAAATGAACTGTGTAAACATATACTGAGGGCCTCTCATCTTGATCCTTAGGTACATGAGTTGTTAATGACTCTGTGGGACACTCTGGTGGAGCTGGATGACTTGACAGCGTCAACAAACAGCATCATGATGTTACTGTCCGCCATCCTCTCCTGTCCGTCCGTCTCCATGGATTCAGTTGGTGAGGCTGGGAGTCTCACTGAGCTGGTTCCCCGTCTGTGGCCCTTCCTGCGTCATTCGATCAAGTCTGTGCGCTCCGCTGTGTTGAAGACTTTGAAGAGTCTCCTTGTGATCAGGAAGAATGAGTCCATGTGTAGCTGGCTCACACCGATTCTACAGGACTCACTGAGGCATATTTATCAAAGGTTCATTTTGGAGCCGGAGAAGGCTATTTTGGAACTTGTTCATGAGGTAAAAAAGTCAAGCAAAAGCCTGCTTATGAAGCTTTGCTGATGTAGAGATGGAAGCATTGATTTTGTACGTGGTTGATACGATATTGCATTGCTGTAGTTCTGGTCTGTTTACGGACTCGGAGCATGGCTAACCCTATCAGCACTGACTACACCAGGTCTGTGGTTCAGAGCAAGTAAAGATGGTCAGATCACTGGCAGTGGTGAATGATCGTGACTGACTCATCGTGAACCTCAGGTTTCTCTAGCGATATCGGCTAAATTGGTTTAAGGGAGCAGAGGAAACAAACGCCCCACAGACGAACTTGAGACACAGACGAGCAAAATTTTCATTCCCCAGACACAGACAATCCAAAGTTTTCCTCAGACACACAGACGATCCGAAGTTTCCCTCAGACACACAGACGATCCGAAGTTACCTTCAGACACAGACTAGCCAAAGTTTCGTTTGTCATCATGGTTATCTTGGCATCATTGTTTTGTGTCAGACATCACTAACTTGCCGGCGGTGTTTCTTTCTTGGCAGGTGTGGACCCAGCTGCTTCAGGTCGCCTCTAAGGATCACCTGGCGGGCGTGACGGTACCGTATCTGAACGGCTGGCTCGGTATGATGATGTTACCTGCTGGAGTCCCGATAGAACCGACGCTGCTTATACAGGCGCAGCACAGAGCTCACAGCAAACCTCAGGTATCTCAGTCACGTGTCACATCCTGATTGGCTGAAGTGACGTATTCGTTACGTGGTCGGTGTGTGGTCAGTGAAGTGTCGGTAAAGTGATCGGCATGAGGTCAGTACCTGGTCGGCGGGATGTCGTTGTGTGGTCGGTAACGTGGTTTGTACATGGTCGGTATGTGGTCGGTAACGTGGTTGGTACGTGGTCGGTATGTGGTCGGTAACTTGGTTGGTACGTGGTCGGTATGTGGTTGGTACGTGGTCGGTATGTGGTCCTCATGTGGTCCGTAAAGTAGTCGGTACGTGGTTGGTATATCTTTGTTGTGTAAAGTATTCGGTACGTAGTGTGCAAGTCTGTGCCAGTACGTAGTTGTTTACATGTACACAGACCGGTTGACCAGTGAAACTTGTTTAGAAGTATTAAATTATGCATACCGCTTTTGAACATACTTTCATGCACTGTTGTATGAGTCCTGATGCTACTGGATGTACTACATCACATACAATATGTATGTGCTCTCTATTGTGTTAGCTGGTTCGCACCCAAGACAGAGCCCACATGATTCGAGGTAGGCCCCAGCAGCCTGGAACCGAACCTGTCCCAGAGGTCATAGCGGGAGCCTTGGTTGTCAGGAGCAACGCCGAGAGAGAGGTAGCTGTCTTGGTGGCCAGGCGCGCTGCAGCAAGGTGAGGTTACAAAGCCGAGCAAGCGGCTTTTCCAGATTAACTGAAGGTTTTCCATGACGCGCAGCGCAAGTTAATATCTTCGATGTCTAGTCTTTGATGTGGTTCAGATCGAGCTTCGGTCATGCTATTATTACTTTCAGTTGCGTGACTTTAGCAGATACTCGTACGTCTGGTTCACACGTGTTAAGCACGCCAAGGCACGCCGCACTGCACACGTGCCAGCCAAACGAACAAACACATGTATTTCACGCACATGTGTGCGTACATGTCAACCACCTACACACACACAAGTCAAATGTGAACCACGCACACGTACAAACACGTGTGTATCACGCATACACAACACGTGTGAACCGGCACGCACACGCAAACACGTGTGAACCACGTACACGTACAAACACGTGTGTATCACGTACACGTACAAGCACGTGTGAACCACGTACACACACAACACGTGTCAACCACGCACACGCACAAACACATATATCACGCACAACACATGAACCGACGTAAGAAACTCAAATACAAGTGCAACAAACTAGAAAAGGTTCAATTATCTTACAGTTGCTTCACAAATACGCTTTGCGTTTAATATGTGAACACTGCTTGCGTTTGCGCTCGTTTACACGTGTGAGCCATATTTTACAGTTTCGCGCTGTTTTGTTTGTTGTCAGGGGCCTGGGTTTGCTTACGTCATACCTTGAGAGATATCCTATGGGCATGGAGCCGGTACCGCTGGACTTCCTGATGCAGACGTTAAACTACTCCCTCGTGTCTGCGTCCGGCGTGCAGAGAATAGCGGCGACTTTACTGCTCTCTGATTGGGCGAAGAGTGAACAGGTAGGAGGTCCGGCTTATCGAGCCCGCGATCTGCTGCAGATGTGGTCAGTAACACTGTCTCGTCTCTTCCTAGAACTGCAAGTGTCCTGATTTTATTGTCCAGCGGCTCAATGCTATTCTGTCCGAGCAGACTGTCTATGAGGAGACTGCTGTGTTGAACACAAGGCTGCAGACCGACTGCCAGGTATAAACGTGTAGAGAAAGCTCACACCGTCACACACAGTAACAACTCGACACTAGCAAGGAAGCGGCTCATCAAGACACACAGATACACACGCGCACTCCCTCCCTCCCTCCCTCCCTCTCTCTCTGACTCTCTTTCTTCTTATTTGCTTTTATATATTAGGAACCTGTTCATATGTTGTCGTTCCTATTTGTTTGTTGTTTATAGAGCTTGCAGATTGATTGCATAACCAGGGGCGGATTCAGACCGGTTTTCACCGGTTCACGGAAAACCTGTCAAATTTTTGAAATTTAGTTCTCAGCCTCAGGAAATGGCGTTTTGGAGAGCCCGACCTCAAAAACTTTTTCTCTAGAAGCTCTCGCCTTTGGCGCCCGCACATTTGGAAACCGGTCATATTTTTTCCTGGATCCGCCCCTGATTTGTTTGTTGGCGACCTGATTGGTTGTATTTATTTGTTTATTTGTTTGTGTCCTTAGAGCTTACTGATTGCCTTGAGAGAGAAAGGGATAGATGCTTCAACTGGAATCCAGCCAGGGTAACTGACTTGACTTCAGAATACGTTGTTTCAAGTTTAAGAGTGTTTATTTAATTCGCATTATCCTCTGCCCCTTTTAGATGTTATTCAGTGGACGCGGCAGCCCATTTGGCCACAGCAGTGTTCGCAGAAGCATCTAAGAGCATTCCAGTTCAAGATGTTAAGGTTTGGCTTATGCTGTCCTCCTTTCTGCTCGCCACATCTCGTTTCTTCTTGTCACATTTGGACAAGTTGCCTTCTCTTGATCTCTTTATTTGCAGTCAAGGCCGTATGCTAAAGCACTGCTGCTGAGCAGTGGGTTTGTGAGAGGGCTGATATCAACTTCTAGTGTAATGAGAACAGTTGCAGATTTTAGGAATGAGCTGAACAAACGACATTGACAGCTGTATCACACGGCTTAAATCACTGCGAACTTTAAAAGACATTAATAAGTTGCGTTTAAGCGTATTTGCCTGTGTTGGTGATATATTTTTGGCTTTTTTCTTCAGGCTGTGGATTCTAAAAGGCGGCACCTGATGACAACCGTTGGGCAGATGCAGTATGAATACCAGAAACTTCACACCAGGTAAAATTACTGAAGTGAAAAAGTTTCTTTATCAAATGACAAAATGAGCTACCTCAAGCTCCAGACCTACCATCGTCCCGGCGTTGCTGAACTTCGGTATTTGCTTCCAAGAATGAAGGACTTGAGTGGATTTTATTGTTTATCTGGGGAGTCGAATCCAGTGTCACTTATCGCTTTTTTTTTTGTTGAATATATTTTATCCGACTCCTTTCCGCTTGCAGGGTTCAAGCAAGTGTGTCCGCTGCTTTGGTGTCCATGAAGCGGCTTCCTGCCAAGTTGAACCCGATTATCAGACCAATCATGGAGTCGATTAAGAAAGAAGAGGATTCTCTCATGCAGGTGGGAACGGCTGTCAAATGACAGATTTCCCGGATGAAATAAAAGATAACCCGGATGAAATAAGATATAACCCGAATGAAATGAGAGATAACCCGGATGAAGTAATGGATAACCCGGATGGAATGCAGAGATAACCCGGATGAAATAAGAGATAACCCGGATGAAATGAGAGATAACCCGGATGAAGTAATGGATAACCCGGATGGAATGCAGAGATAACCCGGATGAAATAAGAGATAGTAACCCGGATGGAATGCAGAGATAACCCGGACGAAGTAAGATTTAACTGTTTTTTTTGCCTTGTTTATTCCAGAGCCGGTCTGCTGACAGTCTTGCTCGGTTACTGGAGTTGTGTGCAAGCCGTGACCCGTGCCCCAACGCCAAGATAGTGAAGAACCTTTGTAGTTTCGCCTGTGGAGACCCCGCTGTCACACCAAGCATCAACATCAATATGACGCTGTCAACAGACGAGCCTCCCGCCTCGCCGTGCACGCCGGGAGTAGTGGCCACGCTCGCTCAGCCATCCACGGCGGGGACTGGTTCGGGCTTAGTGGTAGAGAGGGAGAACACGGTACATTGTGACCAGTACAGCGGTATCTACACCTTGTTACAACAACAGAAGGTGAGCTCCACGCCGCGCTCCTCCTGTGTCATTATTTTCTGCTTTGTATCTCGTGTTGCCTTGGTTCCAGAGATTATTGCCAATGAAAAGCGGCGAAAGCTCGGCAGAGAGCGGCAAAGGCGAACGGTGGCGAGGGAACCTCTGGGCGTGCAGGTAGCAGCATCACTTCCATGCCAGTTCTTCTCGCTCGTGATTGCCATTGTGTTTGTCAAACAGAACTGGTAAAACCGGTTTGAAAGAAGTAATCAAAACTTTCAGTTACCATGGTCAGTAGACAATTAACTAATCAGCGACGAAGTCCAGATTCCGAACTCATGGAAATGAGGTTGCTACTTCGCGCTCCCAGAGGTCCTTTCCGCTCGCTTTGTCGCCGCCGTTTTTGTCGGAAAACTCTTGAAGGAGTGATATAAGGACCTCCGGAACCAGGGTATTCTCGTGTCGCTATGCCGGTACATTCCTGTCTCTGTCACTGTTTCTGTTTTCGTTTTTCAGTCTCTGCTGCTTCGGTTCTCTGTCTTCTGTTGTCCCTGTTTGTAAAATCGTTTTGCGCGTCACGGGCTTTAAAGGGGCAAGGCTAAATTTGGTTCCCAACACGAATAAACGTAATTAATCAAACTAGGTTAGTAGCACATTTAGTTAGATCAAAAGAAATCAATTACAGTTGGTTGCTGTTCATTGATCCGCCATATTGGAGGCCCCCGAAAGTCGAAAGATGAATAGCAATCCATTTCTATCCGACTCGTTTCAGGAGAAGATTAGTTTCTTTTGATCTAAAAGTTACGTTTTTTTGTGTTGGGAACCGAATTTAGATGTAAACAAAAGCATTGAATTGGCTGAGGGAGCCCCTTTAACATTATTTTGTCTTGTCTTTGTTTTTCTGTCTTGTCTTGTCCTGTCTGTCTTCAGATTGCTGCTGCTGCGGTATCGCGTAAACTCGGCAACAACGCGCGCGGGAAAGTGGAAGGCGCCACCACAGCGGCCGCGGACTCCCCCATGTTGGATGAGAATGACGTAAGTCCCGGCTATATCGACAATCTCTACAATTTTTTTGACTGTAAATTCGGAGTTTGTTTGTTTGTTTGTTTGTTTGTTTGTTTGTTTGTTTTTTTCTGTCATCTAAGTATTAGAACTGCTTTAACTGAAACCTTGGTTTCGTTTGATTCCCAGCCCAGTAATTTATCAAGTATCCAGCGGAGAGGAGCTGAGTTTGCCCTTGTTCGGCTGGCGCGCCATTTTGTCGGCTCCCTCCCTTCGTCGCTGCCCAAACTGTGGGAGGCCATGACGGGGCCTCTGAACGCTCTCTGCAGCGCAAAGAAGTTTGGTATGTGTGTTGTTTTGGTGGGTGGGGAGAGAGAGTGGGTACATGTGTTATTTTGTGGGGCTATGGGTTGGAAGATTTGGGTACGTGTCTGTGTTGAAGGTGGAAGGGTTGGTAGCAATGATCCTTTATCTGTTGTAATAATATTAATAACAACAATAATAATATTAATAATAATAATGATAATGATAATGATAATATTAATAAAAACATAAAATTTAATTTAAAATATTTAAAATATTAATTATTAAAAATATTAATAATAATAACTTTTTGTGTCAAAGCTTCCAGCTTATGTATGACATAACATATACTGTATGCTAATTGAGGACACCTAAGCTTATAAAAATTAAAAACCTGTAAGATTGCATGGTACATAAACATAAGACGAAACGAAAATAGATATTAGGAAATTTAAAAAAGTTAAGAATGCTAAAGAATATATCTAATTACTAGTAATGCTAAAAATGCAATTATTTTCTGCATAAGAAACAGTTTTGACAATTGTCGCTGGTCAGAGCACTTAAGTTTATTGTTCTTATGTGGTTTTTAAATATATTTAGGGTTTTCTAAAACTCTAATATCCTTACCTTTCTTTCCTTATGTAATTTGCGTTGTGAGATCACCTGCCATATGATTCACACTGAATAACATAAGAAGCTGACTGCGTCGAAATGACTATTTTGCCTCTGATCACTGCAGCGCATGTGTTGTGACTAATTTTCAGCTCGTCGTTTCAGATGCTGAAAAGATGCAAGGGAACGATGTCGAGGCTCTGTCCTTGGTGAACTGTCTTCAAGTGTTGGAAGTTCTCACTCCAGCAATTCATGTCGATCTCCTTCCAAAGGTACCTGTTCAAGAATTGATCAAATTAGGATGCTGTTCAAGTAGTTAGCTTCTGACAATTGATCAAATTAAGATACTGTTCAAGTAGTTAGCTTCTGACAAATCAATATTGATCAAATTAGGATGCTGTTCAAGTAGTTAGCTTCTGACAAATCAATATTGTTCGTAGCCCAGCGTAGAAGAACGGCCATTTTGATGTGTTTGTGTATGTGTTGCTGTGTGTATGTGTGTTTTTATGTGTGTGCGTTTGTGCGCGTTCACGTATACACGGGGGTGGGGGGGGGGGGGGGGGGGGGGGGGGGTGGTGGGGGTGGTGGGATGAGGGGGGGGGGGGGTACTCATCATAATTTTGGATGGAAGTGTGCCGCCCGGTCCTGAAAACCCTTGCCCTATTTCAGACCTGGCTCCAAAAATGTGCTTTCTGTGTTTTCTTCCATTTGCCGTGCAATGTCCGCGGCGACACAATTTAATTAAAATCATACCTATCCCAGACCAACAAGACAAAATCGATACCCTATTTCAGACCAAAAATGCTTGGAAACGACCTCTTTGAGGCGGCACATACCTATATCCCCCGGGGGGTGTATACATGGTTGTTTCAGCAGTAACGCGACAATTCAATCCCATAGATAGTCCAGCTTCTTCCCGCTGTCGTCGTTTGTCTCCAACACCCCTACTGTGCCGTGCGACACATGGCTGCGAGGTGTCTGGGTGTCCTGAGTCGAGTGTCCACTGAGGAAGTTGCGCGGACAGTAGTAACAGATGTCTTGCCACTCATGGATTCAGAGGCTGTGGCCACCAGGCAGGGTGCTATGGAGGCCGTCTACCGTATCCTTCAGCGGGTTGTGTTTGCGATGAAATATAGCTTGCTTAGCTGGTGGTTTCATTCGATGCGGTTGAACAGTGTTTATGGGCGCCATTCTGTACTGGTGGCAGATAGGAGACTGAGGGCGAGTAACAAAATTACGGGGCGGGGTGGGGGGGGAGGGGGGAGGAGGGAGGGGAGGGGGGGAAGGGGGTGAGGTCGAAAAAACCCCTCCACAATATGTACCGGGATTATCTGTGCCAGATGTATCCGTTCTGAGACCACAGACGCCTATGGACCGGGAACGGATAAAAACGGCGTTCCGTATGTTCTTTTACGGATCCGTACCGATTTCTTAATAGTGTAAATGCGCCTTTAGGCGTTCATGAATCTCGTCAGGACGCAAACGAAGGTTTTATCTCGTGTAGTGGACTGCTGGGGCGTCTCCTTAACGCATGCGCAGATGTGATCGAGCAGCTTGAGATGCGCATTGTCCCGTACGTAGTTCTTCTGGTGGTGTCGGTGCTAGGGCGCATGAGCGACCAGAACGATGACGTGCGCCTACTAGCCACACAATGCTTTGCGACCCTCGTCAGGCTCATGCCTCTGGAGGTACGAACGTCAGATCAGAAATTGAACCAACGTCGGAAAAAAGTTCGCCTATGTCTATTAGTTAATTATACCAAATTACAACCCCGTGCTCGACTTTGGCAATCAATCAATCAATCAATGTTTATTTGTACTTCAATTAAATTACACACAGGTATAGCAAGACACCAGGTGACAAAATGTGAAGTAACAGGGCACCCGAAATAACTATTAGGAGCTAATCTAGACGGGTGTCCATTATACAATGAGGTTTAATATTGCGGAGTCAGGAAAGTAGGCACTCATGAGTTACATGTAGATAAACAGACCAAAGACTAAAGAGTAAAAATCAAACGACCGTCTTGTTAGAAATGAACTGAACCTCCAAGATTACAATATGTTACACCTCAATAAGTGTTGGCGCTTCTTGCGTTGCTTGCTCTTTCGGTGATCTGCGTCATACTTATTGCTGAATAGCCTTGGTATAAGGAGTAATATTAAAGGTTTCACTGCTTCATTCCTTCAGTCAAGTATTCCTGACCCGCCTGGTATGTCGGTGGCGCTTGTGGAACAGAAGCAAAAAGACAGGATGTTCCTGGAGCAGCTGCTGGACGGCACGAAACTCGCGAGCTACTCGATTCCTGTGCCAATAAAAGCGGAACTCAGAAAATACCAGCAGGTGCGTTTCAACAGTTCATTGTTTGTAGAGTTCACAGTTGTATTATTACACCACAGGGCGCAGTTCGCTCGTTTTCCATTATGTAAAACCCTATATACTGCACCTACATGAAGGATACCGCAAGAAAACTTCACCGCGGGCGCTTATTGCGATCGAGCGAACTTCTCTATTCCCTGTGGTTTACACACAAGCCACAACACACTCTCATCTCACTCGATTACACAAGTTTCCCGCCACTGGCTGATACAATAGTTCCTGGGTGTAACGCTCTACAACCGCTGTACAGTCACGTGTGCGTATTGCAGATACACTTCACATCCTTAGACGTGACAGAACTCTGGGCACGTTCCGTCTCACTTTCAAATTCTAAAAAGGAGTAGAGTTGTTCAAAGTTTATTTTTCGCTGTGTTGGCTTCCCAGTGCGAGTGCCCGAATAGCAGTCAAGTTTCCACTAAGGTATCTATATCCATGTTAACATGACATGCTCTTTTTTCACAGGACGGCGTGAACTGGTTGGCCTTTTTAAATCGCTACAAACTGCACGGGATCTTGTGTGATGGTAAGCTTTGTGTTATGTTGGCGTAGCCTGACCCTCCGGGGGAGGGGAGGGGGGCGGGGTAGGAATGAACGAGCGAACGCGGGGAATGGGTAGAAGGGCCTCTCCCCATTTCCCTCTTTCCCCTCCGTATGCTCATTCCAGTCCATCTTCTTCCCCTCTCCCCTTCCCCCGCAGGGTCAAACTGCGCAGGCTAGTGGTTACCCATGTATTGAACTAAAGAAAACTTTAATAGAACTTGGGTACTTACATGCTTCTATTATAAGACGTCAGCATGACGTGATGTGACGTTTGCTTACTGCGTGGATAGTAATGTTTTAATCTACAGTCACTCTTTGTTAATATAAGGACAATTAACCGGGGTTTCACTAAGATTATAGAGGTTACCCATGGTTACCCATGTAATGAACTAAAGAAAAATTTAACAGGAATTGTGCAATTGCAAGCTTCTATTATATGAGATCACTATGACGTGATTTGACACTTCTTTACTGCGTGGATAGTAACGTTTTAATCTACAGTGACTCTTTGTTAATATAAGGACAATTAACCGGGGTTTCACTAAGATTTTAGAGGTTACCCATGGTTACCCATGTAAGGAACTAAAGAAAAATTTAACAGGAATTGTGCAATTACAAGCTTCTATTATATGAGGTCACTATGACGTGATTTGACGCTTCTTTACTGCGTGGATAGTAATATTTTAATTTACAGTGACTCTTTGTTAATATAAGGACAATTAACCGGGGTTTCACTAAGATTTTAGAGGTTACCCATGGTTACCCATGTAATGAACTAAAGAAAAATTTAACAGAAATTGTACAAATTTAACACGAACAGTCACTATCTGTCACGTCACTATGACGTGATTTGACGCTTCTTTACTGCTCAGATATTAATGTTTTAATCAAAAGCCACTCTGTGTTAATATAAGCTTAGTTAACCGGGGTTTCACTAAGATTTTAGAGGTTACCCATGGTTACCCATGTAAGGAACTAAAGAAAAATTTAACATGAATTGTGCAATTACAAGCTTCTATTATATGAGGTCACTATGACGTGATTTGACGCTTCTTTACTCCGTGGATAGTAATGTTTTAACGTACAGTGACTCTTTGTTAATATAAGGACAATTAACCGTGGTTTCACTAAGATTTTAGAGGTTACCCATGGTTACCCATGTAAGGAACTAAAGAAAAATTTAACATGAATTGTGCAATTACAAGCTTCTATTATATGAAGTCACTATGACGTGATTTGACGCTTCTTTACTCCGTGGATAGTAATGTTTTAACGTACAGTGACTCTTTGTTAATATAAGGACAATTAACCGTGGTTTCACTAAGATTTTAGAGGTTACCCATGGTTACCCATGTAATGAACTAAAGAAAAATTTAACATGAATTGTGCAATTACAAGCTTCTATTATATGAGGTTACTATGACGTGATTTGACGCTTCTTTACTGCGTGGATAGTAATGTTTTAACGTACAGTGACTCTTTGTTAATATAAGGACAATTAACCGTGGTTTCACTAAGATTTTAGAGGTTACCCATGGTTACCCATGTAATGAACTAAAGAAAAATTTAACATGAATTGTGCAATTACAAGCTTCTATTATATGAGGTTACTATGACGTGATTTGACGCTTCTTTACTGCGTGGATAGTAATGTTTTAATCTACAGTCACTCTTTGTTAATATAAGGACAATTAACCGGAGTTTCACTAAGATTTTAGAGGTTACCCATGGTTACCCATGTAATTGACTAAAGAAAAATTTAACAGGAATTGTGCAATTACAAGCTTCTATTATATGAGGTCACTATGACGTGATTTGACGCTTCTTTACTGCGTGGATATGTAATATTTTAATTTACAGTCACTCTTTGTTAATATAAGGACAATTAACCGGGGTTTCACTATAATTTTAGAGGTTACCCATGGTTACCCATGTAAGGAACTAAAGAAAAATTTAACAGGAATTGTGCAATTACAAGCTTCTATTATATGAGGTCACTATGACGTGATTTGACGCTTCTTTACTGCGTGGATAGTAATATTTTAATTTACAGTCACTCTTTGTTAATATAAGGACAATTAACCGGGGTTTCACTAAGATTTTAGAGGTTACCCATGGTTACCCATGTAATGAACTAAAGAAAAATTTAACAGGAATTGTACAAATTTAACACGAACAGTCACTATCTGTCACGTCACTATGACGTGATTTGACGCTTCTTTACTGCTCAAATATTAATGTTTTAATCAAAAGCCACTCTGTGTTAATATAAGCTTAGTTAACCGGGGTTTCACTAAGATTTTAGAGGTTACCCATGGTTACCCATGTAAGGAACTAAAGAAAAATTTAACATGAATTGTGCAATTACAAGCTTCTATTATATGAGGTCACTATGACGTGATTTGACGCTTCTTTACTCCGTGGATAGTAATGTTTTAACGTACAGTGACTCTTTGTTAATATAAGGACAATTAACCGTGGTTTCACTAAGATTTTAGAGGTTACCAATGGTTACCCATGTAAGGAACTAAAGAAAAATTTAACATGAATTGTGCAATTACAAGCTTCTATTATATGAAGTCACTATGACGTGATTTGACGCTTCTTTACTCCGTGGATAGTAATGTTTTAACGTACAGTGACTCTTTGTTAATATAAGGACAATTAACCGTGGTTTCACTAAGATTTTAGAGGTTACCCATGGTTACCCATGTAATGAACTAAAGAAAAATTTAACATGAATTGTGCAATTACAAGCTTCTATTATATGAGGTTACTATGACGTGATTTGACGCTTCTTTACTGCGTGGATAGTAATGTTTTAACGTACAGTGACTCTTTGTTAATATAAGGACAATTAACCGTGGTTTCACTAAGATTTTAGAGGTTACCCATGGTTACCCATGTAATGAACTAAAGAAAAATTTAACATGAATTGTGCAATTACAAGCTTCTATTATATGAGGTTACTATGACGTGATTTGACGCTTCTTTACTGCGTGGATAGTAATGTTTTAATCTACAGTGACTCTTTGTTAATATAAGGACAATTAACCGGGGTTTCACTAAGATTTTAGAGGTTACCCATGGTTACCCATGTAATTGACTAAAGAAAAATGTAACAGGAATTGTGCAATTACAAGCTTCTATTATATGAGGTCACTATGACGTGATTTGACGCTTCTTTACTGCGTGGATAGTAATATTTTAATTTACAGTCACTTTTTGTTAATATAAGGACAATTAACCGGGGTTTCACTAAGATTTTAGAGGTTACCCATGGTTACCCATGTAATGAACTAAAGAAAAATTTAACAGGAATTGTGCAATTACAAGCTTCTATTATATAAGGTCAATATGACGTGATTTGACGCTTCTTTACTGCGTGGATAGTAATGTTTTAACGTACAGTGACTCTTTGTTAATATAAGGACAATTAACCGGGGTTTCACTAAGATTTTAGAGGTTACCCATGGTTACCCATGTAATGAACTAAAGAAAAATTTAACATGAATTGTGCAATTACAAGCTTCTATTATATGAGGTCACTATGACGTGATTTGACGCTTCTTTACTCCGTGGATAGTAATGTTTTAACGTACAGTGACTCTTTGTTAATATAAGGACAATTAACCGTGGTTTCACTAAGATTTTAGAGGTTACCCATGGTTACCCATGTAATGAACTAAAGAAAAATTTAACATGAATTGTGCAATTACAAGCTTCTATTATATGAGGTTACTATGACGTGATTTGACGCTTCTTTAGTGCGTGGATAGTAATGTTTTAATCTACAGTGACTCTTTGTTAATATAAGGACAACTAACCGTGGTTTCACTAAGATTTTAGAGGTTACCCATGGTTACCCATGTAATGAACTAAAGAAAAAAAAAAACAGGAATTGTGCAATTACAAGCTTCTATTATATGAGGTCAATATGACGTGATTTGACGCTTCTTTACTACGTGGGTAGTAATGTTTTAATTTACAGTCACTCTTTGTTAATATAAGGACAATTAACCGGGGTTTCACTAAGATTTTAGAGGTTACCCATGGTTACCCATGTAATGAACTAAAGAAAAAAAAAACAGGAATTGTGCAATTACAAGCTTCTATTATATGAGGTCAATATGACGTGATTTGACGCTTCTGTACTACGTGGGTAGTAATGTTTTAATTTACAGTCACTCTTTGTTAATATAAGGACAATTAACCGGGGTTTCACTAAGATTTTAGAGGTTACCCATGGTTACCCATGTAATGAACTAAAGAAAAAAAAAAAACAGGAATTGTGCAATTACAAGCTTCTATTATATGAGGTCACTATGACGTGATTTGACGTTTCTTTACTGCGTGGATAGTAAAGTTTTAATCTACAGTCACTCTTTGTTAATATAAGGACAATTAACCGGGGTTTCACTAAGATTTTAGAGGTTACCCATGGTTACCCATGTAATTGACTAAAGAAAAAATTAACAGGAATTGTGCAATTACAAGCTTCTATTATATGAGGTCACTATGACGTGATTTGACGCTTCTTTACTGCACGGATAGTAAAGTTTTAATCTACAGTCACTCTTTGTTAATATAACGATAATTAACCGGGGTTTCACTAAGATTTTAGAGGTTACCCATGGTTACCCATGTAATGAACTAAAGAAAAATGTAACAGGAATTGTGCAATTACAAGCTTCTATTATATGAGGTCACTATGACGTGATTTGACGCTTCTTTACTGCGTGGATAGTAATGTTTTTAATCTACAGTCACTCTTTGTTAATATAAGGACAATTAACCGGAGTTTCACTAAGATTTTAGAGGTTACCCATGGTTACCCATGTAATGAACTAAAGAAAAATTTAACAGGAATTGTGCAATTACAAGCTTCTATTATATGAAGTCACTATGACGTTATTTGACGCTTCTTTACTGCGTGGATAGTAATTTTTTAATCTACAGTTACTCTTTGTTAATATAAGGACAATTAACCGTGGTTTCACTAAGATTTTAGAGGTTACCCATGGTTACCCATGTAATGAACTAAAGAAAAAAAAAAACAGGAATTGTGCAATTCCAAGCTTCTATTATATGAGGTCAATATGACGTGATTTGACGCTTCTTTACTACGTGGGTAGTAATGTTTTAATTTACAGTCACTCTTTGTTAATATAAGGACAATTAACCGGGGTTTCACTAAGATTTTAGAGGTTACCCATGGTTACCCATGTAATGAACTAAAGAAAAATTTAACAGGAATTGTGCAAATTTAACACGAACAGTCACTATCTCTCACGTCACTATGACGTGATTTGACGCTTCTTTACTGCTCAGATATTAATGTTTTAATCAAAAGCCACTCTGTGTTAATATAAGCTTAGTTAACCGTGGTTTCACTAAGATTTTAGAGGTTACCCATGGTTACCCATGTAAGGAACTAAAGAAAAATTTAACATGAATTGTGCAATTACAAGCTTCTATTATATGAGGTCACTATGACGTGATTTGACACTTCTTTACTCCGTGGATAGTAATGTTTTAACGTACAGTGACTCTTTGTTAATATAAGGACAATTAACCGTGGTTTCACTAAGATTTTAGAGGTTACCCATGGTTACCCATGTAAGGAACTAAAGAAAAATTTAACATGAATTGTGCAATTACAAGCTTCTATTATATGAGGTCACTATGACGTGATTTGACGCTTCTTTACTCCGTGGATAGTAATGTTTTAACGTACAGTGACTCTTTGTTAATATAAGGACAATTAACCGTGGTTTCACTAAGATTTTAGAGGTTACCCATGGTTACCCATGTAAGGAACTAAAGAAAAATTTAACATGAATTGTGCAATTACAAGCTTCTATTATATGAGGTTACTATGACGTGATTTGACGCTTCTTTACTGCGTGGATAGTAATGTTTTAACGTACAGTGACTCTTTGTTAATATAAGGACAATTAACCGTGGTTTCACTAAGATTTTAGAGGTTACCCATGGTTACCCATGTAATGAACTAAAGAAAAATTTAACATGATTTGTGCAATTACAAGCTTCTATTATATGAGGTTACTATGACGTGATTTGACGCTTTTTTACTGCGTGGATAGTAATGTTTTAATCTACAGTCACTCTTTGTTAATATAAGGACAATTAACCGGGGTTTCACTAAGATTTTAGAGGTTACCCATGGTTACCCATGTAATTGACTAAAGAAAAATGTAACAGGAATTGTGCAATTACAAGCTTCTATTATATGAGGTCACTATGACGTGATTTGACGCTTTTTTACTGCGTGGATAGTAATATTTTAATTTACAGTCACTCTTTGTTAATATTAGGACAATTAACCGGGGTTTCACTAAGATTTTAGAGGTTACCAATGGTTACCCATGTAATGAACTAAAGAAAAATTTAACATGAATTGTGCAATTACAAGCTTCTATTATATGAGGTCACTATGACGTGATTTGACGCTTCTTTACTGCGTGGATAGTAATGTTTTAACGTACAGTGACTCTTTGTTAATATAAGGACAATTAACCGTGGTTTCACTAAGATTTTAGAGGTTACCCATGGTTACCCATGTAATGAACTAAAGAAAAATTTAACATGAATTGTGCAATTACAAGCTTCTATTATATGAGGTCACTATGACGTGATTTGACGCTTCTTTACTCCGTGGATAGTAATGTTTTAACGTACAGTGACTCTTTGTTAATATAAGGACAATTAACCGTGGTTTCACTAAGATTTTAGAGGTTACCCATGTAATGAACTAAAGAAAAATTTAACATGAATTGTGCAATTACAAGCTTCTATTATATGAGGTTACTATGACGTGATTTGACGCTTCTTTACTGCGTGGATAGTAATGTTTTAATCTACAGTCACTCTTTGTTAATATAAGGACAACTAACCGTGGTTTCACTAAGATTTTAGAGGTTACCCATGGTTACCCATGTAATGAACTAAAGAAAAAAAAAACAGGAATTGTGCAATTACAAGCTTCTATTATATGAGGTCAATATGACGTGATTTGACGCTTCTTTACTACGTGGGTAGTAATGTTTTAATTTACAGTCACTCTTTGTTAATATAAGGACAATTAACCGGGGTTTCACTAAGATTTTAGAGGTTACCCATGGTTACCCATGTAATGAACTAAAGAAAAATTTAACAGGAATTGTGCAATTACAAGCTTCTATTATATGAGGTCACTATGACGTGATTTGACGTTTCTTTACTGCGTGGATAGTAAAGTTTTAATCTACAGTCACTCTTTGTTAATATAAGGATAATTAACCGGGGTTTCACTAAGATTTTAGAGGTTACCCATGGTTACCCATGTAATGAACTAAAGAAAAATGTAACAGGAATTGTGCAATTACAAGCTTCTATCATATGAGGTCACTATGACGTGATTTGACGCTTTTTTACTGCGTGGATAGTAATGTTTTTAATCTACAGTCATTCTTTGTTAATATAAGGACAATTAACCGGAGTTTCACTAAGATTTTAGAGGTTACCCATGGTTACCCATGTAATGAACTAAAGAAAAAAAAAAACAGGAATTGTGCAATTACAAGCTTCTATTATATGAAGTCACTATGACGTTATTTGACGCTTCTTTACTGCGTGGATAGTAATGTTTTAATCTACAGTCACTCTTTGTTAATATTAGGACAATTAACCGGGGTTTCACTAAGATTTTAGAGGTTACCCATGGTTACCCATGTAATTGACTAAAGAAAAATTTAACAGGAATTGTGCAATTACAAGCTTCTATTATATGAGGTCACTATGACGTGATTTGACGTTTCTTTACTGCACGGATAGTAAAGTTTTAATCTACAGTCATTCTTTGTTAATATAAGGACAATTAACCGGAGTTTCAATAAGATTTTAGAGGTTACCCATGGTTACCCATGTAATGAACTAAAGAAAAATGTAACAGGAATTGTGCAATTACAAGCTTCTATTATATGAGGTCACTATGACGTGATTTGACGCTTCTTTACTGCGCGGATAGTAATGTTTTAATCAACAGCCACTCTCTGTTAATATAAGCTTAGTTTACCGTGGTTTCACTAACATTTCAGAGGTTACTCATGATAAACCATGTATTAAACTAAAAATAATTTAAAAGAAATTGTGTAGTCAGATGCTTTTATTATAGGGCCTCACCATGGCGTGATGTGACGTTTGTTTACTGCGCGGATAGTAATGTTTTAATCTACAGTCACTTTGTGTTAATATAAGCATAGTTAACCGTGGTTTTACTAAAACATTTTAGAGGCTACCCATGTAATGAACTAAAGAAAAATTTAAGAGAAATTGTGTAATTACAAGCTTCTATTATAAGGCGTTACCATGACTTGATGCGACGTTTGTTTACTGCGCGGATAGTAATGTTTTAATCAGGAGGCACTCTGTGTTAATACAAGCATAGTTAACCGGGGTTTCACTAAGATTTTAGAGGTTACCTATGGTTACCCATGTAATGAACTAAAGAAAAATTTAACAGAAATTGTATAATTACAAGCTTCTATTATATGAGGTCACTATGTCGTGATTTGACGCTTCTTTACTGCGCGGATAGTAATGTTTTAATCTAGAGTCACTCTGTGTTAATATAAGCATAGTTAACCGTGGTTTGCTCTTTGCTACGCGGGCTAATGTTGGCGTGTCTGTGTAGTGTCCTTGGTGCGGTTTGTCATGTCATGTCTTGTGTGGAAATATGCTGTATGTTGGCGTGTCTGTGTAAGTGTCCTTGATGGGGTTTATCCACTTATAAACTCGTAATCATGTCTTTTGTGGAAGTATGCTTTGTGTTAAGTTGGCGTGTCTGTGTAGTGTCTTTGGTGTGGTTGATTCGCTTTTTCACCCGTCGTAATCATGTCTTGTGTGACGGTATGTTTTGTGTTATGTTGGCGTGTCTTTGTGGTGTCCTTGATGCGGTTTGTTCGCTTGTAAACCTGTCTCGTTTTTAATGTTTGTACATTAATTTTCCACACAGATATGGGTTTAGGGAAGACTCTGCAGTCCATTTGTATTATGGCTGGTGATCACTTTGCTAAATCCACGATGTACAAGGTAAAAAAATACTTTTTCAGTATTGCTCTTTTTCATTTCTCTTATCAGTATCTTAGCAGAGATACATTGTACAGTATGGGAGAGCTTGGTATTCAATGCGTTGCTCATGCAAAGCTGATCGAGATATTTATTTCTCCTTTCATCAATCATACAGTTTCTTATTTTATTGTAGGGAGAATTTGTAATCTGAGCTTGGGAAGTGAAAGGCTCAAATCAACATGTTTCAATATTCCACCTAAAACATGCCTTACAGGTACCAAGTCATGAATCTAAAAACAACCTAATCTGTTGCATATCTCAAATACAGAAACATGTAATGTGTGTCTCCCCTACTGCACAGAACTCACTCAAGAAATGACATTATCATCTAATTTAATTTTGCTTTGTTTGTTTGTTTGTTTTTCTGTTGCCAGGAAACGGGTAATACCGACCATAAGCCTCAGCCGTCGCTGGTGATTTGTCCGCCAACACTGACAGGGCACTGGATTTACGAGGTGGATAAATTTGTGTCCAAAGAATTCCTCAAACCCCTGCACTATACCGGGCCGCCCATGGAAAGGCAAAGGTACAGCTAGTTTGATTCCAATGATTATGATAAATAAACACAGCTGCCCCAAACTGGTGCATTTCATAAATAGGACGCCGCCATCGTGTATTAACGAGTGAGTTTAGAGACTGACGAAATTGGTCGTGTACTACGGATTACATGGCGAGTCCTTACGGAATTAATCGTGCACTACTGATCACCCAGCGAGACCTGACGGAATTAGTCCCTGTTTGACGAAGGACTAGCGCTCGAAACGTCAGCTTCAAATTCTTTCACGGCGTCCAGCTTTCACACATCGACCCTTAATCGATCCAAGTTATATGTATTTTTCCACGCCGACGCAGTAAATCTAGTTCTCTTTAGAGCTGGTTTTCCATGGAATTAACGTTGCACTGCCGATTTTGTGGCGAGATCTGACGGAATTAGCCGTGCACTACCGATTGCATGGCGAGATCTGACGGACTAACCTTGCATTACCGATTACATGGCGAGACCTGACGGAATTGGTCGCGCACTACCGATTGCATGGCGAGATCTGACGGACTAACCTTGCATTACCGATTACATGGCGAGACCTGACGGAATTGGTCGCGCACTACCGATTGCATGGCGAGATCTGACGGACTAATCTTGCATTACCGATTACATGGCGAGATCTGACGGAATTAGCCGTGCACTACCGACTGCATGGCGAGATCTGACGGGACTAACCTTGCATTACCGATTACATGGCGAGACCTGACGGAATTAGCCGTGCACTACCGATTGCATGGCGAGATCTGACGGACTAACCTTGCATTACCGATTACATGGCGAGACCTGACGGAATTGGTCGCGCACTACCGATTACACGCCGAGACCGAACGGGGACTTCAACGAACTGAATCCAAGTTACGTTGTTTGCAGGTTACGCGGCAAAGTGAAAACCCACAGTTTGGTCGTTGCCTCCTATGACATTGTCAGGAATGATGGGGACTTTTTCAGGTATGTTTTAGTCTGGCTGTGTCGTTTGTTTGTTCGCTTTTCTTTTTAGCATGCTCGGCTCAGACAATGTGTAACTTTATTTCCCCCTGTCCAGGTCAATTAACTGGAATTACTGCATTCTCGATGAAGGACACATTATCAAGAACGGGAAAACCAAGGTATTAGAAATCCGGAAGTGAACAGATTAGGTGCTTGTTGTAGCTCGCCATTGCATGGCACAAGCCACTTCTTGTTAATTCTTCATTGAAATAGTGAACACGATATTTAACTTTCGCTGAATTAACCAATTCATACGGTGCAACACATCACGAAAGATTCAGTGTACATTGTACATGTTGTTCTCTTCATTTCGTTTCCCTCAACCGATTCAAATGTGTAACAATTATGTGCACAGTTGCCCAACTTGCAGTATTTTTTTCACAGCTTGCTAAAGTTATCAAACAGCTGAAGGTAGCGCACCGACTGATTTTGTCAGGAACCCCAATTCAGGTAAGAACTAGAAACCTGTAAATACCACACGATAGCTGAGTTGATTATGAAGATTGATTTACAGTTGAAAATTCCGTACGCGGACACCCCTGGGAAGCCAAAAATGTGTCCGTAACTGGAACTGTCCGCTTACGAGAATGTGTAAATACAGAGTTTGAGATAAAGCTTAAACGGAGTTTCGTAGAGGCGTCCGTAAGTAGAGCTGTCCGCTTACGAGAGTGTCCGCCCAGAGAACTTTGACTGTATTTGGTTTCAGAACAACGTGTTGGAACTGTGGTCGCTGTTTGATTTTTTAATGCCTGGATTCCTGGGAACGGAAAAGCAGTTCCAGGCTCGTTATGGCAAGCCGATCCTACAGAGCAGAGACGCAAAATCTTCCTCCAAAGAACAGGAGGCAGGTGAGCTAACATGGAGCACTTGATTATCTGGCTCGTTATCAGCTTCTTTCGTCCATTCTTTCAGGTGCCCCTTTAACCGTTTCACTTCCAAGACTTCAACTTGAATTTTTATCCTTCAGGACCCGGTTGTTCAAGGAGTGGATAGCGCTATCCACAGGATAAATCCTTATCCAGTTGACTGAATTAAGCTTAATCGTTGATACTGTATCCACTAGACAGCGATTTATCCGGCGAACAGCGCTATACACTATTTGAACAACCGGGCCCAGTTTCTCACCAGAAATGTATCATACAGTAAGGAGAACTTGGCTTATAATACCTCACTCAGACGAAATCTGATCAACCAATCAATTCTCACGACATCACTCATATATTTACTCTTCAAAAGGTTAGGAGAATCTGTATTTTGAGCTTCGGAGTGAAAGGGTTAATATGACCATGGACAATACACTCCTTGTCGCTCCCTGTCTAAGTGTTCTCCACATCGGCCTCTTTCTCGACATCAATCTCTTTCTCCAGTTTCTTTGTTAACAACGATCTCCCTCCCTTCAAAGCTTCTTTCTTTCTTGTCCCTTCTCCAGGCACTTATTTGACAGGGCCATTGACATGCTGTTCCTTTTTGTCCCCTTCACAGGAGCCCTCGCCATGGAGGCCCTTCACCGCCAGGTGCTGCCGTTTCTCCTGAGACGATTGAAGGAAGACGTGTTGCAGGACTTGCCGCCCAAGATCATTCAGGACTACTACTGTGAACTGAGCCCACTACAGGTGCAGCATAAAGCCCTGTACTCTTTTGCCGCGCAAGTTGTTGTGTTGATAATTTCTTCCCTGATTCTCTACCACTTGTTATCTCAGGTCCAACTGTACGAAGATTTCGCCAAGTCGCGAGCGAAGAAAGGACTCGAAGAATCAGTTTCACTCATCGATGAGGAACAAAAAGACGAGAAAGCTAACAAGGGCACCACCCACATATTCCAGGTCAGTGACGTATGTTTTTCGGCTGGCTTTCGGCCAACTGTCAGACATTTATCGATCGTTTATCGGCCGCCTGTCGGACGTTTGTCGACTGGCTGTCGGACGCATTTCGGCTGGCTGTTGGCCATGACGGTGGTACCGCTGGAAGTTCGAAGGAAATAAGATTTGCAGCCTGAGATTTTTTGTTGTTTTTGTTTCTAGGCGTTGCAGTATCTGCGCAAAGTGTGTAATCATCCTCTTTTGGTTCTCACGCCTCAACATCCCGAGTACGAGAAAGTTGTGAGACAACTGCAGGAAAACGGACAGAAAATCCGCGAAATTCAACACGCGGCGAAACTTGTGGCGCTCAAGTAAGATGGCTGCATTTGTGTGGTAACTTTTATCCTGGCTTAGCTCATTACCAACACAGAAATGAAGCCATCGAAAGTTTAGAACAATGAACCACATTCTTTCATTTAGAAATTCCATGTGCGAAGTTTTCCAAAGAAGAACTAAGCCTAGATAACACACAGCGCTGTCAAATGATAAGTGTAACAGACATGTGCAGGACATTTTCCTTGTAGAGGAACCCTTTAATTATCAAGCTCAAATGCATTTTCTCTCAACAAGCCAAGAAGAAATTGTATGAGTGATGTAGTGAGAAGCGATAGTTCAATCAGCTTTCATCTCAGAAAGCTATCAACTGCCAAATTCTCCATACTGTATGATATATCTTTGCTAAGAAACTAAAGGAGAAAATTGTAGTTGATCATTCTTGGGAGTGAAAGAGTTGAAGCTGAACGCATGTGACGCGTGTTAATTGCAGACAGCTCCTGTTGGATTGTGGGATAGGAGTGAGTAGCGAGTTGTCGGCTGAGCCCGTGGTATCTCAGCACCGCGTGCTGCTGTTCTGTCAACTCAAGAGCATGCTCGACATTGTCGAGAAGGACCTCCTCAAGTAAGTACTTACACTCAGTACTTTATTGAGAGAATTGTATGCAAAACTAATAACAAATTTTTAAGTGAATCTTGAAAGTATAAATGATCAATTTCTCAAGTTATTTTTTGCATGTTGCGTTTTCCAAATTATTTAAAATTCGTTTTCCGTTAGGCGCCAACACCGCGGCGCAGAATTCGCGTGTCAGCGGATATTATGGGCATTTATGACGTCAGATACGAAGGAACGGAGGTGAAAAATAACAAAAAGAGTTAAGAACGGACCTTGCAAACTGCTCATTACACGACAAAAAGGCGAGAAAAAACACTACGGTACCGTCCAAGAAGCGCCGTTAAACTATATTTCTGCGGTGTAACGTGCAGTTTGCAAGTCTGTTCTTAACTCTTTCTTTTTATTTTCCACCTCCGTTCCTCGTATCTGACGTCATAAATTCCAAAAGTATCCGCTGACACGCGAATCCTTATTGTCAGTTGGCCCGCCAGAGCACCTGCGCTTCGCGAACTGCGCATGATTGTTATTAAAGTACCCAGTGAGACGGCATATCTCAAATAGTACCCTGTACTTCTTCCTTCTCGTCCGTCCCCTCACCTGTTCATCTTTAATGTCATCGTTTTCTCCTTTGTCCTTCTTTCTCCAGAGCGCATATGCCAAGCGTTACTTTCCTCAGACTCGACGGAAGTACGCCCGTCGGTTCGCGTTACTCCATTGTGCACAGGCAAGTCACGTGACTGTTCCTATAGTTTACAGCTGTATTGTGGCACTGTCATCATAACGTAGCTCTCTTGTCTTCTGGTTCAATTTGTGTTTTCTATCAGATTCAACAACGACCCTTCCATTGATATCCTCATGTTGACGACGCACGTGGGAGGCCTGGGCCTGAATTTGACTGGGGCCGACACTGTAATTTTTGTGGAGCACGACTGGAACCCAATGAAGGACTTACAGGTGAGCGAGGCCTTCGAAAACTCGACGTCTATCTAATTAGATTCACGGGTCGCGACTAGTCGTTTTTACGACTCGTGTTACACTTTATGATATAGACACGAGTGTTTTACTGGAAAATATACCGTGCGTAAAATCCATACCAAACTACATCCGGGACCCGAGTGGCGTATTTTCCATATCCTCACTAGTGAGGATATTGTTGGCATCATTTCCCGCTTTTGCACGATTGTTTGTGCAATTTCTCGTAAAACACTCGTGTCTAATATAATAAAAAGAAAATTACACGGCGGCTTGAAGATATGGATTTTATTTTCTCGTGGTAAAAACAATATTTTACTCACTCGCGAAGCGCTCGTTCGTAAAATATTGTTTTTACACCTCGAAAATAAAATTCATATCTTCGCGCCACCGTGTAATATCCTCTATATATGATCTGTACGAATCAACAGACTAAAGGCTACTGCCTTCGAAAGCCGAAATCTTCAGTCCTAATGAGATTCACGGATCAACTAATGCTTTATACGACTCGTGAATACATTACCCATCTCTACGATACGTACGGATCGACAATTCACTTTTACGAATCTTTACGAGCCGTAGTATTGGACAACCTTTGCGTAGGTAAATTGAATCGAAGGAAAGGAAGAGAAAGAAGTCTGAAATAAAATATTTTAATGTTTGCCCTCCCAGGCCATGGATAGAGCGCATCGTATCGGCCAAAAGAAGGTCGTGACAGTGTACAGACTGATAACGCGAGGAACTCTGGAAGAGAAGATCATGGGGTAATAACGGCTTTAATCTCCCCTGTACTTCTTTCTCACTTCTGCTTTGCTAAGTATCGTCTTTTTAACTCTCCTGTTTCTTTCTTTCATTTCAAACAGCGTCTGCTTGTGCGCTCTTTCCTTTTCATCCTTGTTCCCAGGCTCTTTCCGAGGTAGGGAAAAGAGCCTGGGAACGAGGATGTTTTTCTTGTGCCACAATCTGTATTTTATCCTCCCCTCCCAGGTTGCAAAAATTCAAACTAAACATCGCCAACACAGTCATCACTCAGGACAACTCGAGTCTACGGACCATGGACACGGGGCAGCTCCTGGACCTGTTTACCGTGGAGAAAGCAGGTAAGAAGAACGACAGAGCACCCACGACAGACGCCGAAGGCACCAACGCGAGCGGAAAGAAAGCTTCGCTGAAAACAATTTTGGAGAGCATGGGAGATCTGTGGGATAGCACACTTTACGAAACAGAGTATGACCTGGATAACTTCATGCAGACTCTAAAGTGAGGTGGAATTGGTTTTAACCCTTTAACTTCCAAGATCTAAATGCAGATTCTCTCATCCTCTTAAGAAGAAAATGTATGGGGGATGAAAAGAGAACTGATAGTTAAATCAGATTTAATCTGAGCAAGGTATCAAAAGCCAAATTCTCCTTACTGTGTGATATATCTCTGGTGAGAAACTCAAGGAGAAAATTGGAGTTGATCACTCTTGGGAGTGAAAGGGTTAACAATTCTTCCAAGCCGCGTGAGCCCGCATTACGACACACGAGGAATTGAAGAGCCAGCGGGTTTGAATCCGGCCACCCCACGGAGGGTAAAGTTGTTCTACACGCAGCTTGTGGCGCCTGCACTTCGCGGCATCGCGACTCTGCAGTTCCAATCCTCACTTGGTAGGGAGCATTTGCGAGTTTTCAAAGGATTTCACAAGTAAAGATCTGGACTTGGGGGTGATGCTGAAGCGTATGGACTGCTGTTCACACGAAACTTGTCTCTGTAAAACTTCAAGACGATGTGAACGAGGGCGTGCTTCAAACGGACCTTCCGAAATGTTAGGTGCGAATTCCGTAAGGGTAATTAGTATCAGATTATTTGTAATAAGTTCAGAAAAATTAAAGCTGTATCGCTTGTTTTCCGAGAGGTGGTTGAGCAACTTAAACAATGTTAATTGCTATGACAAAAACCCAGCCATCAATTATCCCCCTCTCATACATAAAAATGACAAACATACTCGTCGGGAATTTTCGTTTTCACCCCTAAAGCCTGGTCCTCACTAGCGCATAAGCATAAGCATAAGCATAAGCATAAGAATAAGAGAGCGACAGTGGCGACATAAGCATAAGCATAAGGAACGAACATGTTTGATCCTTATGCTTATGTCGCCACTGTCGCTCTCTTATTCTTATGCTTATGCTTATGCTTATGCTTATGCTTATGCTTATGCGCTAGTGAGGACAAGGCTTAAGAGGTACTAAAACGTGCGTGGCTTGAGCTTACTTTGACCCCTAAAAGGTGCCAATACAAGCATACCAAGAATTTAAAGTTTCGGTGCACTGAATTGCTATAAAGATGGTATCATAAAGCACTTTATCCCTTGCTGTTTTCAAACAAAAAAACTTCATTCTACTGACACCCAACCACTAAACGGTACACGTCACATAAAAAGTGTCAGCGTTTGATGTTGAGCACCCTAAGCGGTACCAAAACCTGTGCTTTTGACCCCTAAGAGGTACGACTAGCACCCATGTCCTTTTTTATATGGGAGACCCCCCTCGGGCAATGATCACTCCTGCAAAATCAATTAATATACTTTACTAGAAGTAAAAGTAATCATTTTTATTTATTTATTTTTTTATTTTTTTCACAGACAGTACTTTAAGTAGTACACGCCTAGCGTATTTAAAAAGAAAAACGATCTGAATAGTCTAATCCAGTCTAAGACTCGCGTAACTTCTGGCGTGACTCGGTTCCATTCCTCTATTCTACTCGGTGAGCGGACAACTTTGCATTTTCACAGACAGTACTTTAAGTAGTACACGCCTAGCGTATTTAAAAAGAAAAACGATCTGAATAGTCTAATCCAGTCTAAGACTCGCGTAACTTCTGGCGTGACTCGGTTCCATTCCTCTATTCTACTCGGTGAGCGGACAACTTTGCATTGCGGCCGAACACGGAGCGCAATTGTTGGACGCCGAACTGACCGTACACGAAGATATCTTCGCTGGAGTAGCCCATCTCAAACAGATACTGCAGAACTGTGATGATCATGGAAGCTCCCCCACACACTAAGATTTTGTGAGACTCGCCCGAGTTTGGCCGCGGCATCATGGACTCCATCTTCTCTCCGTCAATATAACCATCACCACCTTGCCAGATGTCAAAATCCAGCCCGTCCTTCATAGTGTACATCAAGCCAAAGCGTTTGGCGTCCTTCGCAGCGTATGTGTCCAACTCGTTTCGGTACAGGAACTCGCTCTCTTTGTCCGCGTAGTAAATCATGCGGACAGAGGTCTGGTCACTAGGGTCCGCCATGATGTCGCGCACCAGCTGGATAGATGGCGTGGCCCCACCACCGCTTGCCAGCAGGCTCAGGTGCTTGGTGGTGTTCGGGGCGTACTCAAAACCACCACAGGGGCCTTTGAACTGCACGAAATCTCCTACAACAAAAGTAAAAGAAAAAAAAAGAAAGAAACCACTTTATTCATAAACACGAGCCTTTTACTGGAAAATATACCGTGCGTAAAATCCATACGAAACTACATCCGGGACCCGAGTGGCGTATTCCTCATATCCTCACTAGTGAGGATATCGATGGCATCAATTCCAGCTTTTGCACGGTTTGTGCATTTTTCCGTAAAACACTTGTGT
This sequence comes from Plumapathes pennacea, assembly GCA_964036295.1. Taxonomy (NCBI): domain Eukaryota; kingdom Metazoa; phylum Cnidaria; class Anthozoa; order Antipatharia; family Myriopathidae; genus Plumapathes; species Plumapathes pennacea. The sequence goes on along the minus strand of OZ038465.1, from coordinate 19,094,479 downwards.
CTAATATAAAATAAAAATTACACAGCGGCTTAAAGATATGGATTTAATTTTCGAGTGGTAAAAACAATATTTTTACTCACTCACTCGCGCAGCGCTCGTTCGTAAAATATTGTTTTTACCACTCGAAAATAAAATTCATATCTTCGCGCCGCCGTGTAATATCCTCTACGTAAGTTTCAGAAACACGACGAATAGCCAAAAGAGATAGTTTCAGGGAAAAAATCGCTCACTACGAGGACAAATGCATCGCAAATGGCCGCTACCTGGTTTCAGTTTCTTGAATTGTTGCGACAACTGTCCGTGGCTTTCAAACTTCATCACCAACGTGATCTTGCCGTACTCAGAAGTACCGCTGACTGGAGAGAAGTATCGCTGGCAATCCTTTCCATCCGAGTCTGCGAGCTCCACTTTGACTTGAACATACTGCCCGGGCAGACAGCCTGTGTGATCAGTGGGGTTGGGAAGGGAGAACTGGTACTCAGCCTGCTTCTCGCCCATTTCCTGCACGGCCACAAGTTTCAAGGCGACGAAGTGGTCTGGGCTCAAGGCGGGATTATGCACAACCCTATCAGGGGATGTTTGTGGTCCGCGCACAGCTGGAGGCCTGGTGTTGAATGGGTTGTCAAACTCGGTGTCCTGGTAGGCGTGGTTGTGGCGCTTGTTCTTTGGGTCGTTCATGGAGACGTCTCGCATCAGTTTCTCAGCTAAAGCGACCTTCTGATCGTCTGTAAGCTTCTTCAGTTCTTGATTAAGTATCCGTGGATTGCTTTTCTGTCCCCTGTAAGTAATCAGTTTACTGCACCACAAATCATTCGCGCTTTGCACTTTGATCCGTACCCTGGTTCCAGAGGTTCCTCGCTTACCAATGAAGAGCGACGAAGGCTCGGCAGAGAGCGGCAATGGGGAACGGTGGCGAGGGAACCCCTGGGCGCGCGAGGTAGCAACCTCACTTCTATGCCAGATCTTCTCGCTCGCGATGGCTATTGTGTTTGTCAAACATTAACCAATCAGCGACGAAGTTTAGCTGAATTCATAGGTTGCTACCTCGCGCGCACAGAGGTCCTTTCCGCTCGCTTAGTCACCGCCGTTCTTGTCGGAAAACTCTTGAAGGAGAAATATAAGGACATCTGGAACCAGGATATTTGACCCGAAGCTGGGTGTGAGAAGGGCAGGATTGCAAACGTAAAAAGTTCATCCACTCACCAAACGTCAAGACTCGCCAAGCCAAACAGACAGGATTTCCCGACAAGTTGTCTCATCACTTCATTGCTTGGAGCCATCACGCAGGCTGCTCTTGCGTCCCGCAGGAGCCGCTCCAGCCCTACAATAAATTAATCAAACCCAAGAACAAGTTAATATAGATAAATTTGAGAAGCTACAGAGGCGCGCAGCACGCATCGTTATGCGGATGGACAGCAGTGATGAAGCGCTAGAGTATCTAAGGCACAAAACACTATAATGTAGGCGCGAGGATCATATGTCAAAACTAGACAAGAGATGTTTAAACAAGCGCTGCCCAAATTTTTAATAGATTATTTTAAATATAATCATAAATAGTACAATTTCCTCGAATATGGTTGATTCATACCCCCCAATTAATCATTAATTGGACACTTATTGTTCTGTAATCGGATACTTCTTTGTTCTGTAATCGGACAGTTGGCTTAACCAATCATAAGCAAGAGACCCGTACTCTAGTGATAGCAGTTTTTTACATTTGTAAATACTGAAAGAGCAACCCTGTTGAAATAAAGGTGTCTATCTATCTAACGGCCACCTCTACACAACGGCCACGAAATTTTGTCCCGGCCACCTGTCCATGCATTTACTGTTTTTAGAATGTTCCCACAACGGCAACGGGCAGCAGTTCGTATGCACTTAAAATAACCTCTGCACAACGGCCATTCAACGAATGTTAAATTAACTTATAAATACTCAGTGTTCATAGTGTAAAAGTACATTTCATAATAAAGCAAAACGTCCAATCGACATTCTTGTGGGTCACCATGTATTGTGTCACATCAAAGTGTTCTGTCATCAGTTTTAATTAACATGTGGTGTACAATTACTCCTCAACCTCTACACAATGGCAACCGCTACTCTCTCCCCTCCCCCCATACAATGTTGTATAAAGGGAGTGTACTTTAAGCACACTCAGTCAACACTGTGGGGGGAAGGGGGCGGGAAGGGTGAAAGAGTAAGTACCCCATGACTTTGACCAGGACTGTAGTTTAGCTTTCAGATTTTCAGTTGATTTGCAATACGCTCTCATGAACGTTCCGGTAAATAAGGAGCAATAATGATGGTAATGATAACATAATATTATCAATGAAAATGGGAGCCGAATGATTGGCTGTTACTTGTGAACTCACCCAGTTCCTTCTTGAACCCAGTCCCTCCGCATGCCTGCAGCATTTTGTCGCTCACGCAAATGACATTTTTTGCTGCTGAAAACTTCGCTTGCCAGCACCAGTGTATAAACCCGGCCCTAGGCAAAATAACTTACTATTTCAGTAGAAATTCACCAAAAAAAGATTTGCACAGTACATACAGTGGAACCTCCATGACCGACCACCTCTCGTAAGCGACCACTTAAAGACGAATGAAGGGTGGTCGCTTACGGGAGGTTCCACTGTATTCTAGGCCCCACTCCTGACATAAAAAGGGTAGGGGTGCCCGTCGTACTTTTTAGGGGTCAAATCACAGGTTTGGTACCGCTTAGGGTGCTCAACGTCAAACGCTGACATTTTTGTGTAACGTGGTACCGTTTAGGGGTCGGGCGTCAGTCAGACTTCATGTAGTGCACAGTGATGCGTTTCAAATTTTCGTGGAAACTACATTATATAGATGTCACTTTGTATGCTTATTGGCACCTTTTAGGGGTTGAAAATTCCCGGACTCCCACATAAAAAGGGTAAGGAGAGACACGGGGTGTGGACATAACAGATCCCCCCCGTGGATTCTAGCACTACGTAGAGCGAATCACAGCAGAATACCCACGAGGCAACAGTACCTGGCGCTCACATGAGGGTCGGTGTAAATGCTACAGTCACTGTTGTTCGTGGCTTGGTCCATAGCTTGGGCAACGCTAAACGAGAACATCCGGCATGCGTTGCTGTCGCACAGCGCTTCCCCAAAGTAATCCTGGAGATTTGAGGGATTTGTCTTATTTATCGGCCTGAGAACCCAAGAGGGGTTTAGAACAGGTAACTGTAGCTGCATTTGTTTCATGGAGCGTTTAACACCTGGGCCCGGGTTTTCGAAAGTCGATTAAGCTAATCCAGGATTAACGAAATTCTTTCACTCGACCTCTCTGCCAATAAACTGCTGGGTTTTGTTCGAAGATGGATTGGAAAGCTTGTTCCAGCTTAAAACGTTATCAAGAAAGTCGTTGTGGACGAAACTTTCACGTTTTCAGGCTAAAAAATGACAAGAAAGTTTAGACCTAATCCAGGATTAGCCTAATCGTGCTTTGAAAAACCGGGCCCTGTACATAAGCTAATGGTGTGTGCATCGCATGACTAAGAGAACTAATAGTATAGCTGAGTGACGTCACACTGTTTACGATTAGTTATCACTGTGTCTACACGTTTCTAACCAATCAATGGCAGGAACCTTTTAACAGGTACAAAATTGTCGGCATTGGCACCAAACATTCACATGACTGACCTGTATAGTGGGATAGTCAGCAACGCGCATGCCCACGTCAGCATGCTGCTTGGTGGTCACGTGTTTCTTTGCGAGATCAATACAGCCGAAGCTGATGCCGTTCCAACAGGCGGAAGTGAACAGAATAAAGACCGGGGCAGCAGCTTCACCATCAAGTAACGCACCCTCACCTGCAAGTAAAATATCTTTATTTAGAGCCGTTTTCGGATGACTGTCGTAAGTAATCGTGTGATTGCTTTGGCGTTACGCTTGCTGTGCTTTCCAATTGGTCCTAACGACTTTAGCAACATTCTTTGCCAATCAAGAGCAAAAGCAAAACCTGGTTGCGATATTCTCACGCACGAAAGCAAGTCGCGATGGCGTGCTTGCGCACCGCTGATTGGTTTGTAAAACCAATCGCAATTGCTTGGTTTTGGTTTTGGTTTTGCTCGGATTTCTAATTGGTCTGATGTGTTTTTGCTCGCCTCATTGATTGGCTCTGTGATTGCTTTGGTTTTTGGTTTTCGACAGTCATCCGAAAAGCGCTCTAAGTAAGTGGCGATGGCGTGTTTTCGCACTTCTGATTGGTTTCTTTATCAAAGTAAAACCAAAACGTGGATTACTTGGGTTTCTGATTGGTTGAAAGTGTTTTTTACAACCTCTGTGATTGGTTGAAAGTGTTTCTTACAGCCTCTGTGATTTGCTCTTCACTTGCTTTGGTTTTGGTTTTCGACAGTCATCCGAAAACGGCTCTACACACGGTCGGGCTGTAATGATGAAATATCCTGCAGAGAGCAGACAGGCTCGGAAGGGAAAAACCGTTGGAGTTGCCTCCAAAAAACTCTGCTACTGTTGTCCAACCCACGACCTCCTGGTTCAGAGCTTCATCACCGCAGATTTTGGTCTGCCAGCCCAGACCGTTCAGCCACTGAGCCAATAAGGATAGTTCCAGAAAGAAAAAGCACGAATACATAGAGAGTGCGGGACAACGCGTCAATTGTAGTGCATCAGGAAGCTCTCAAACAAACGTCAAATTCGGGAAAGTTTAAACTGACCAAAACGCCCCACACGCCGGTCCTCCGTCAGCGTTCCCTCGCAAACCAGCGGTCCTGATTGGTTCCCGTGCATGCCCAATGCGCTCCAATCTTCAGTGTTGGCGCGAACTTCATCCTTTTGAGAAAGTGAAGTACGGCTCAAATTCTATTACCCCTCTCACTACCAACAGTGATCAACTTCAAATTTCTCTTTCAATTTCTCACCAGAGATATATTACACAAGTGTGGAGAACTTGGTTTTTGAAACCTTGCTGAGATAAAAGCTCAATGAATGAACATTTTATTGGCTTAGATCGTTAAGAGAATCTAAATTTTGGGCTTGGGACATAAGAAGCATAAGAAACTGGAAACGTTTCATTTTCCTAAAGTATGCTTGTCTCAATAGTCTGTGTGACAAATTTTACATCAAAACTCGACAGTAAAACGGACACTTCCGATATAAATTAAGAAATATAATTGAGGAAAAGAGTCAAATGAAGAGACGACAGACCTTAAATAGCAGGAAAACAGTGAGGTTAGAGAAGTCTCCCTTGAAGTCAGGGCTGGTAGTCTCCACCACGTAAAAATCGGCAAACCCAGCGCTGGTGACCCATGAGCCAAACTTGAGCATCTGAACGCAACCGTCATCTTGCACTTGAGTACGAGAGGACATGGGGTACCAGAAATGGCCGCCTGGGAAGTGGAACAAAACGTCCAGCAGTAGACGAGATCCAACTCAACACTTGAAAATACAGTTTTCTTGCTTAAGAATAAGACGAAAGTTAGAGCGGCGAGGATTATATTTGGGAGATGAAGAGGACTAATGGATTGATTCATGTCCATTATCCGAAATAATTAAGGGCGCGTTAGATTGGGTCTATTCCGGAACAGAAATAGCAATGTCGATTGGTAAATTCTTAGGTTTGGAGCTGACTTGGGTAAAGATGCATCGAGAGCTGTTCGAAACTGCTAGCGTGAGCGTTTCCAAAACAATTTTGAATGAAAACTTCACCTGCAACAAGCAACACTTTGAGTCATTTTAGCTATTCCTATTCTGGAATTGGCTCAATCGAACGCACCCTTAGTGTCATTATTCCAGCTCTAAAATTTCCATTATTCCATTATTCCAAACCAGAAAATCTCATTATTCCGTTACAGAAAAAAATTACATTGTTCCATTATTCCAGGGTCAAATGAACCGTCGTTATTCCGGCGTCATCTCCGAAAACAAAGACCACTATTTCACTTTTGTCATTCTTTTTCCGTTATTCCTCTTCATGCCTCGAATGATATGGTTTCACTTGGCATTATTGAGTTACCCAATGGATTAAAGTGCACAAAAATGACATCTACATGACGGAAATATGTTGACTATTAGAATAAGTCTGCGTTTTAACGCTGCGCCTTTGAGTTATAAAGGTTTATATTTTGAATATGGTAATGACGTGACGTCAAAGAAGGAACAATTTATTATACAAAATCTTGTTGGCAGAGATAATTGACATTTTATCAACGTCCATCTTATATTTGAATTCTGTGTAAATGATTTTACCAAATATTTTGTATGAATCTGGAAACAGTTCCAATCACGAAGAGAAAGAAATATCATTGAATTACTCCTTTGACGTCACGTCATTACCATATTCGAAATATAAACCTATAACTTATAGGCGCAATGTTGAAACACAGAAATAATCTAATAGTCAACTATTTACTTTATGTAGAATCGATTGTGAAGGTATCATTTTTGGGCTTATGTGCACTTTAAGGGTGTGTATAGGGCGGTTTCCTTTACACAATTATTCACTTGTGATTAACTCCATCTAATGTACCTGTTGTGGGGTCACTGTAAACCACTGTCCCGATAAAGCAGTCGTTTCTCAACCGCTTCAGCACGGCCTGGATTGTAGGGTTGTTGTGATAGCGCATCAACAGACTGGCAACTGATAAGAGATGCATTACTGACACCGAAGAAAGGAAAGATGTTAATGTCGAGGAGTTTAATGCACCTCGTGAAGCCAACGTTCACTTAATCCGGCATTGTACAGTATGTGAGAAAACACACTCAGTTTCACTAAAGATGAAGTAACACGGGCCACATTTTCAATGCAACCTGTCGCTCAACAATGTTGCGTTGGAAGTTGCACCATAATATAGCACGTATTATCACCATGTTGAAGTTGCAGCAACATGTTACACAAAGTAGAACCCACTTCTACTCGTGTAACATGTTGCTGCAACTTCAACATGGTGGTAATACGTGCTGTATTGTGGTGCAACTTGCAACGCAACATTGTTGAGCGACAGGTTGCATTGAAAATGTTGCCCGTATCTTTTACCTAAAAGCGTCTTTACCTAAAAATTACTTTATGTAGTACTCACCGTACACCATGCACGTGCTTGGACAGCCGTACCGTGCGATGGTCTCCACTACCATAGTTGCACACACGTGATTCTGCCCTAGGCCCCCTAGTTCTTTAGGAACCGTGAGAGCCAGGAGCCCAATAGAGGCGAGAGCGCGCATGTTACTTTGCGGATATTCATAGGTTTCATCGGAAACGACCTGCGGGAGATGAAAAAATCAGAAAAAAAAAAAAAAAATCTCCGGGGTGATTACACTAGGCCGGTACGACCCCAGACCGGTACGACTTCAGATCGGCCCCCATACGAATCTTTGTTTCTGTTTACGTGAGACCGGTTTGAAAACTCTCCTCAGACGGATTTGACTCGTTTCGAGAGCTGAACCGACGTCAGTTTTTCCCATGTAATCGCTCCCGAAATGAGTCAAACCGTAAACAGAAACAAGGGTTTGTGTGGAGACCGATCTGAAGTCGTACCGTTCTGAGTTGATACCGGTCTCATGTAATCACTAACTTCTTTCATACCGGTCCCATGTAATGACTTTTTGCCAATCTGAGTTAGAACCGGTATGAGTTCGTACCGGTCTCATGTAATCACCACCTAAGTTTTGATGCCAATACTGTGGTTTTGTAAAGTGCCAAATTTTGGTATCATGGAATATAATTATAACTTCGTGAATTAACAAGATGACGTCACAACAGAGTGTTTCGATAAACCTCAAGTGTTCGGATGTACTATGTATTATGGGATGCCTTCGGATGTACCACGCCCCATGGCCCTATTCTGTCTCTACAATCCTGTTCAAAAGTGACACTTAACAATTTATCTGAAAACTATGGCATTTTGACCCTTCCCCCCCATACAATGTCGACTGAGTGTGCTCAAAGGCACTCCCTTTGTGCAACATTGTATGGGGGGAGGGAGGAGAGGGGAGGGAGTAAGTTTCGGAGCCGCTTTCGTTGTTGAATAGAGAGTGGTGGTGAAAAATAGCATTTCTTCAGAGTGTCCCACATACTTTAACCAGGATTGTAGTTTCGATGAGAATAATAGAGGTACTAATGGCGGACCAAGTATACTTTAGCTGCCAAAAAATGACCGTTGATCGACGGTCGGTCAACGGTCGATCGACTGTCAGTCGACGGTCAATCGACCGTCAGTCGGTAGTCGACCGACTGCCTACTGACTTTCGACCGACTGCCGGTAGAAGGTCGGCCGACGGTCTATAGAAAGTCAGTCGAAAGTCGGTCGGAAGTCAATTGACGGTCGGTCGACTGTCACTGACGGTCGACCGACAGTCGGTCGAACGTCGGTCGACAGTTGACTACCGATTTCTCAGACGACGGTCGGTCGACCGTCGGCCGACCATCGGTGGGATGGTTGACCGTTGGTCGACAGTCGCCCGATCGTCGGCCGACAGTCGACCGACGATTCTAAAACAATGGCGATTTGATTATCCTTAGTGTTTGTGGGCGATGGAGCGCTATGCAAGACACAGGAAGATTCTGTAGGCTCGGAGACAACAAATTGCGAATAAATGCTTTAGTCTCAACATTTTATTGAGTGTGACAGTTGTTTTACGCGGGGTATTGTTCTGCAATGTCTTGTAAAATACTTCTAAAACAATTTTTAGCATTGGGCTCTCCGTACTGTGATTATGGTTGTGCGTTATAGAGGGCAGGGTGTGATGCGGCTGTGAACGGTGTACTCACATAGTATTTCATCAATTGTCCAATTCTATGCTATCTTTTGGCCGTCCCGATCAGGGTTCTTCTATTGTTATAACCCTTTTTAAGTAGCCACTAAATATCTAATACACGCCTTATGCTGATTTCTGTGGAAATCCCTATTAAACGGTAAATCCTCGGTGGAAATGGCGAGTGAACAAATTAAAAGGGTTCGACAGTAACTAATAAATTCATAATATGCGTACATTTTCAAAGAAAGCAGAGTAGATCTGAAAGGCAAACAATTTGCACATAAACGATGATCGGCCGATTGTCGGCCGACTGTCGACCGAACATCGACCGACACTGCGTCAATAGAGAGTCGGTCGATAGTCGGTCGACTGTCATTACAGATTTAAGACCGACAGTCAGTCGACTGTCGGTCGACCATCAACTTACTGTTGAACGACTCTTCACCAACTATCGGTCAACTGTCGACTGATGATCGAGCGACTGTCGATTGACGGTCGACTGGCGGTCGGTCGACGGTCATTTTTTGGCAGCTAAAGTATATTTGGTCCCTAATGGCTGGGAACGAAACCGACGTGCTCACCTTTCAAAGCTCATGAATATTGAAATACAACAATTAAGTATATTTTTCGGCCAGGGAAATTATCGATCTGCACATTTGTGAGTTCATTGCACCGTTCGCTTGTCTACGCTGGTGCGCTTGAACAGTTCACACTAAGACGATGCCTGTTAATGCAATCCAACTCACCGCATTATGCCGGAGGGTCGTTCGGCACAGCTCGATCAGTTGTCGCTGGATTTTCTTTTGCTCTTCATCCAACAGCCACTGAGGGTCGTAATCGAACGAGACGCCCCAGAACGGGCGCTTTCCCCAAGTCTTCTCTGCTGTCGTGCCAGCCATGTCTGTCCGACTTTCAAGTGATCTCTTGGGATGTCTTCACGCACGTCTTCCCTCTAGATGTGGACACAAAAGTCAGTTGCTTGCGCTTCATTGGCTGACTTCGGAATTTGTGTAGACACGTAATTTAATATTTCTGAGGTTATGGAGTTTCTTTCCCAAACAAACAGTTTATGGAACTACAGAATACCCCGCACCTACTGTCACAGTTTTCGGCACGCTTTGTAGAACGAGGAAAAATACAAAAGTTGTCAGATATCAAAATAATGTGCGGAGTATTCTGTAATTTAGCCCAGTTTATTAGCCTAGTGGAATTCAAACTCCGCAAAGAATTTGAGTGAACACTTCAAGAATCGTCTGCACAGACCTTTACTCTCTTTTATCGCGCTTGTCGATGTATTAGTCACAGGTAATCCAAACAAAGAGGCGCATTTACAGCTTAGGGTTTACTTTACCTTGGCAACGCGCAATTTTTCTTACCCTTACCCTAGGGTTAGAGGTTAGGAGGTAGGGTTTATAACCATCGCTGAGAAAGCCCCCTCCCCTCCCCCGTCCAGGGCAATTTGCTTGTACTCAGTCTTCCCGCGGCACTTGTAAGTGCTCGGTCACTCAGTTCAAAGTACATCATGGCTGCCGTGAAAGAAGTTTACCACAAGTGGTAGTTTTTTCCAGCATGGCACAAATGGTGAGTGTCTACAAATGCACTTTAATGACAGGGCAATGGGGACATCTCATTTTAAATCATATGCGATTTTTTTCCCAGATTGTGCGCGTTCAGTCGCGTGATGGGACTTTCAGGTTGAAGGCTTCGCCGAACGAAACGACTTCCACTTTCTTTAACAAGGTAGGCAATTGTTCTTCCATCAAAAAGGCTCTAGCACAGGATGCAAGTGCGTCTTCTTCTCGTTATCTTGATGATGTGAACACAAGTCGGTCTCGTGATATTTATCGGCAATAATGATGGCGCATATTTTTTGTGCTATTCATTTAATTCTCTCTTTTTTTTTTTCTTTTCTTTTTTTTTTAATCTAAAGACTGGTTTTCAGGAATTGTGGAGGCCTCTCTGTTTCTCAGGAAGGAAGCGAACTATTAAGCGAGCTCATGGCATCTTATTTCTTTGCATTTGAATTCTTCTAGTCCGATGTTGTCATTACCCCAGGAATATATAATACCCCACAGAGGGATAAATAAATAATGGTTGCCTTTTAGTCCCACTTGTAAAATCCGGGTTGACTGGTATGAAAGAAATGCTGTGTTCTTTCACTATAAGAAAGCTGTCACACAATCCTTATGAAGCTGGAATAAACAACCCAGCAGTTTTAGTTCTTTTGATTGATGTAAAAATGTAGAGTACCATGGGAAGGACTAATCAAGTCAAAAGGGAAGGACTAATTTTGAATGACTGTGTTCTGCTCACAGGTTGCTCAGGAACTTTCCCTTCCACGTCGAGGATGGGCTCTTCACACCGATCGCAACAAAACAGCAGAAATCAAAAGCTCGAGCAGGAAGACATTGGAGTCATTTGGTGTGAGGTGAGGAAAAACACAGACATATCAAGAGAGACATACATATCTTACATTAATTTTATATCATGGAAGCATTTTTCCCAATGATACTTTAATGACAGACTTTGGCAGATAGTGTGATAATGCAGACAGGTCTTTTTTTTTCTAAAGATATTCAGTCCTGTCAGAGTACAAATCAACCCTTTCAGTTGACATTGACCCTAATGACATTGATACCGTGTTCAAAATGTTTGATCAGTGTTGAATAGCCGCCAACCTCCATAATGTTTCAAAAAGGATATTTTGGCTGGGGATCTGGGACCCACTTGATCAAAGAATGTGGCCTGGGGTTAGGGGAGGGGTAAGGGACATGTAGTGGGGTGGGAGTGGGTGTTGGGGTTGACAGGTGAGCTAAGTCCCCTTCAGAGCTGAAGAACATTAGCCAAAACCATAAGCTGAAATTATGCCTTTTAGCACAAACTTGAAGATTCATCAAAATGTGCTTTTCATCATGGGAAGTGGGAGATTCAGATTCATGTGGAAGATCGATGTGAGTTCGCTGGTGAGTGGAAGATGAGGTGCTCATGTGGGAGACCTCCCATGCAAAGCGGGAGAGTTGGCAGGTCTGATGTTGGAGAACTCACGGTTCAATTGGCTTGGACTCATCACTCAATTCTGTGTGCTTTATCCTTCAGACATGGAGACATGGTATATTTGTCAGAAACCAGCCCAACTTTGCTATCAAGAGATTCTCCTAATAATTTACAAGCTGGACTCCACACAAGTGATGTCAAAGAAGATGAGATTGATTTGTTTTTGTCCAAGCAAGATGGTCTCATTCACAGAGACAGAGATCCACAGCTGTGAGTAAGCTTGTCATGTCCATGGGGGGAGGGGGATACTCTTATTTATTATATAGACACAAGTATTTTACTGGAAAATACTGTATACCATGCATAAAATTCATACAAAATCATGTCTATAATAAAAAGAAAATTACACCGTGGCTTGAATCTATGGATTTTATTTTCTCTTGATAAAATCAATATTTTTTCCTCACTTGCACAGTGCTCGTTTGTAAAATGTAGTTTTTACCACTCAAAGATAAAATTCATATCTTTGCACCGACGTGTAATATCCTCTACTTTATATATTTGGCTATTCGGATGTGCCGCTCAGCAGGGTATGGTTTTTTGCCTGTCTGAATCTGGAACAGGGTATACAAATCACCTTTTCTGTCTAGAACAGGTATATATTTTCATTTTGTCTGGTTCTGAACAGGGTCAATTTTTTTCTGTCAAAATCCTCAGATAATTTGGCTACCCTGTTCCAGACAAAATGTTAAAATTAGATACTCCATTCCACAGAGAAATGTGACACGTGACTTAAAAAATCGGAAATGGCCTGTGACGTTGCGTGCCAGACAGCAGTTCAGAAGTGTTTTGCTGTGACAGACTGGGCTTTAAATCATAAGGGACTCAGTGTCACACCCCCATGCTATATTTAAGGGAGCCCCCCCCCCCCCCCCCCCCCCCTCAGGTGTGTAATATACCACAGCATGAGCACAGTGTAATATCTTATTTTGTCTGACAAGGAGTCATGACAGGCTCTGTGTGTCAGATTTGAGGATATTATGTTTGAGTTTCAATCTTGTTTTTGTTCAGGTGTCATCATGGTCTGCACAGCAAGTGTATTCATTGTGTACCCTTGGAGGTAGGTGTGATGACATATTGTCTGGTATTACAATACTGTAGCTTGTTCAGGCTTGTTCAGAACTGCAGGGACATAAACGAACCACTGAGGATGCAAACACATATCTGATCATGATCACATTCGATGCCAGCAAGGCCTACAGTAGCTGTTGTACTACAGTGTTGGGGGTAGAAGCGGAATATTGAATATTGAATATCGTGGTTGAAAACTGAAGAATATTAAATATTTGCCTGAAAAATATACTGAATACTGGATATTTCAATGAAGCGAAGACACTTTCAAAAATACTAAGAATAAGGAATGTCCAAAAAAAAAAAAAAATTAGTAGGGAATGGGAATATTTACCCTCAGGAGAACAGAGGAATACAGAATTTTTAGAGTGAAAATATTCCGCTTCTACCCCCGATACAGTATCCTTCATCTTGTCAAGGACACACAACAAAATGCACCATTAATCATAAATTAAGCGTGAACAGTATACAAAGGAAGCCCAGAAAAAAGGCTTCCACAAGAAGCGAAAGCATGACTCTGCAACAATGGTGTGGTTTTTTGCCGAGTGTACTATATCTTATTCATAAAGGTGGGACTTAATTTACATACATTTAGAAGGTTAACTTTTACAATAAAACTTCCGACACCACATCAAAGGCCATATTTTAACATTGTGCAATTTGAATGGTGTATACTGAATTTAAGCAAACTTACTGTATCTGTATTTTAAGTGCAGCAAATACATAGAAGTGAAGCTTGGTAGGCCAGACTCTCTCTCTCTATACAAATCCCTACAAATTGAAATAGCTTTAACTTTGTACAGACTTTCAACCTGTACAACACTCAAAATTTTCCATATTTCTAATTTTGGTGTGTATTTTTAATGCATACAAATAGTATCTTGCACTGATGCAGCAATGCTGTAAAACAGTGGACACACCTTTATGAATACGGTCTATGAAGTCCATTAGGAACAGGTCAAGCTTGAACTGAATTTATACTGGTCATTTTAATGTAATTTTATGATGAAAAAAATGTGAGTTGAAGCATAAATATCCGTATAAACATCATTTCATCACTTCGCTTTGTAAGTAATGGTCTCATTTTGTTTTAACAGCCTTATGATGAGGAATACTTAAAGAAGCACAACCCACCAATCAAGCATATGTCATTCCATGCATACTTAAAGAGTCTGACATCAGGCACTGACAAGTAAGTACAGCCAAATCTCTCCTTGCTACCACTCTCTTAAGTGACCACCTCTAGTTACGATCATGTCAAACCCCATTTGAATTGCCACTGAAACTATGCAATTAAACGCTCTTGTAAGCTATGTATTGTTCACAGTTCGGCAAAAAGGTATTGTCCTTTTTCCAAAAATGCCTTATAAAACAAATTATTACACGACTTCACATTTTTGAGTGCAAATACGGGCCAAAACGAGTGCAAAGATGGGAGCGTATTGCACTCGTCAGGAACCAGATCAACTGGTTTATTAGCTTACGTGATCAGTTTTTGCAAGCAAAGTTTAGGAATGCATCATTTTTTGTTCCATTTTGCGCGCAGCGAGAATGTTTGCCCTGCTTCGTTTGTTGTGTAATAAACAATTTATAACACGAAAAGTCATGCAATACGGCTGTATTTTTACTCATCAGTTTTATTTTTTCTCGCCTGAAGCAGGCTCGAAAAAATAAAACCGACTTGTAAAAATACCTCCGCCGTATTGCACTCCCTCCCGTGTAATAACCTCTTTATTATATGCAATTGTAACGATTTTGCACTCACTTTCATCTTGTATAATTGTCTGATTTTAAATGGACTCTGGCTTATTTATTTGAATCGATGCTGTTTGGTTATCTGGCTTCATTTCTAAGCTGAATCATCTGGCAATCAAAATCATCTGGCAGGAGTGTCTGGTTTATATTGGAGTCTGGCTTATTTATTTGAATAGATGCTGTTTGGTTATCTGGTTTCAACTCTAAGCTGAAAAGCAATACTCACTTTATTTTTGATGCAGCAATCAAAATAGTACCTGGGCATTAAATAAAGGAGCCCTTTCAATGTTTTTGTTTATATCTTGAAAGTCCAAGGCTGAATTTGGTTCCCAACACGAAAGAATGTAATTCATCAAAAGAAAAATAGATTAGTAGCACTTTTAGATAAAAAAAATCTAATGTTATCCTGAAGCGAGTCAGATGAAAGTGGATTGTTATTCATCTTTCGATTTTTTTGGGGCCCAAAAATGGAGGAAGCACAGATTTTGGCACGCAAAGGACATTGGTTAAGAAGGCCCTTTTAACGTGCATTGACGATGGATTTTCTGTTAATTTGACACACTGCATTTGATAAGTAAGCATTTTTTGACTATGATTAGTGTAGAGGGAAAGGAACAATATTGGTGTAAATGAAGGCTACTTGAAAGGTATTGTTCACAGTTAACAATAGGTATTGTTATAGTTCAGCAAATGGTTTTTTTTTTTTTTTCACAGTTGAGCAAAAGGGTATTGTGCATAGTTTGGCAAAAGGGTATTTTTCTTGTTCCATACAGTTTTGCGATAATCTTTCATTTGATAAGATCTCAATCTAAAACTTCAAGGGAGTTTTGGCTGGAGCATCCGAGCTGTTTTATGCTAAAAGTTCTTGTAAACAACCAGCCTCTGTTGTTTGAGCGTGTGGCCATTGCCTCTGTCTTGAAATCGCTTGATTCTAAATACCAACCAGGCAAACTTTTAGTAAAATTCCACCCGCTGTTTACTTTAGACAAAATTGAAAGAAACTAATGCTCTCGACTTACCAGCCATGAAGAATGTAAAATATCCGGCGAGAAGAAAATTGAACCTTGCCACTGAAGAACAGTCCATGTGTGTGAGTGCAAGGGAAACGTGTTCAAGAAAGTATCCTGGAGTGCATTCATGTCAAGGTGTTATAACTGTCAAGAACACTGCAAGTGAAAAGGTGTGGCAAAACCACAAACCCCAGGAAACCTTGTGTTTTCATTGTAGATTTGCCACGAAATCGTGCATAGAAACGAAACTTTAGTCGTGTCTATCTCCCAAACGGCTGCGTGTACGGAATTAAAATTTTGCAGTCAACTTTCTATTGATATGAACTTTTGATGAGAAAAAAAATTAGGGAAATCGGACAAAGTCATGTTAGCCTCCAGGAATACCTTAAGAGATTCTTGTAAGCGACCAGCTCCAGTTACGACCGCTTTTTTTATTTCCCGAGTTGCTTAACTATGAGAGCTTCAACTGTACCTTGGAAGTGAATCAACACAGAAATATTGCACAGCACAACACAAGTCGCTGCCCAAAAACAGTATGAAGACCCGGCTGATTGGTTTAATGATTATTGGTTTCTTCCTTTCCACACCCTGCAGAGGTAAATTTGCTGTGTTAGAGGACACGAGCTGTAAGATCAAACCAGGGTGCAAAGATCACCCACCGTGGCCTGGTGGCATCTGCACCAAGTGTCAACCGAGTGCAATTACTTTGAAAAGACAGGTGAGATTGCAGTGAAGTCCTTTCAAGCAGTGATTAATTTTATAAAATGTTTTCATATAGCGTCTTCCATGTTAATGTTGCATGTTGAATTATTTTAATTCACAAATCACCTGTACCATGGCACAGAGTTTTGTTTACACTGTATCCAGCACTTAACCCTTTTACTCCCAAGCTCAAAATGCAGATTCTCCCAACCTTTTAAGAAGAAAATGTATGAGTGATATAGTGAGAATTGATGAAACAATCAGCTTTTTGGATAGATGGATAGATTGAATTTGGAGAGATAATTGAAGTTGATCACAAGTTTTAGTGTATTGTTTTGTGTGTTTATTTACTTATTTATTTATTTATTTATTGCTTTGCTTTGCTTTGCAGCCTTATCGTCATGTAGACAACATCCTGTTTGAAAATCCATTTGTTGTGGAGCCATTTTTGAACTACTGGAGGAAGACAGGGCACCAGGTTGGTCTTTTCCCACTTCTGGACTCATCACCCCCTACATTTAAGTTCCATACCCCCACCCTGTCCTACATGAACCCACTATGAGCTGCAAACTCTTAGTCCCTTGTAGGAATCCCCTTATCCCTTCAGCTATAGTTGCCCCAGCTCACCCTGGAAACCCCCCTCCCCTCCCCCTCCCCCAACACATAACTTTATAGTCATGAGGTCTGAAACATGTTTACAAGATGTTGAAATTTCCAAATACAGTCGAAACTCTCTGGGTGGACACTCTCGTAAGCGGACAGCTCTACTAACGGACGCCTCTATGACACCTTTAAACTTAAGCTCTGTCAAACTCTGTATTTACACATTCTTGTAAGCGGACAGTTCCAGTTACAGACACTATTTTGGCTTTTCAAGGGTGTCTGCTTACGGGAGCTTTAACTGTAAACATCACTGTCGTGCCAGAGCTGGCAGTGCACACATGTACCTACAGATGTCTCAACAGGCAGACTGCCTTGCGGACCGGAGTGTATACAGAATCCCTAATACCTCAGGCCCAAGATGCCACAGTCATATACTTAGCATGCTATGCAAAGCTTTCCATTTCCTGATGGTGCTTACCAACTGTGTCCTTGGTTTTCAGAGATTAGGAATATTGTATGGACGCTATGAGCACCACAAGGACGTCCCTCTGGGCATCAGGGCTGTTATAGCTGCTATTTACGAGCCCCCTCAGGTAAGGGGCCCTCGGACATGACACCGTGATGCAACTAGAGCCAGCTGTGTTTTATTTAAAGCTCAGCTGAGTCAGTAATGTGGTGATGGCCACTTTTGAGTTTATACTTTTATCAGTGGAACCTTCTAGTTGTTGCTTATGGGAATTTCCCGCCATGGGAAGCCTATTAAGTAGTGAGATCCAGCTTTTAACTACAACCAGCGTCAAGTATGTACATTAATGCAGTTTTAGTGAGCGAAAAACAACTTGTGTTTTGATAAATCAACCTTTGTGTCCTGTTGCACGTTACATTACATACGTCAGTGTGTTGTGTCGAGAGGTGCTTACGAGCGGTTTCACTGATAGAAACTTGACTGAGTGACTAATCAGTCAATTCTCTCATCTTTGTCCTTGTCGCTGCAGACAGCAACGCCAGACAGTTTAGAACTTAACGATGACCCTCATAGCGAAACAGTGGACAAGCTGGCGGCGGATCTGGGTCTACAAAGAGTGGGCTGGATTTTCACGGATCTCTTACCAGAGGACATTGTAAAGGGGACAGTGAAGCATCTGCGTGACATTAACACACACTTCCTGACTGCCGAGGAGTGTATCATGGCGGGAGAGTTCCAAAACCAGAACCCCTCTCCATGCGCCCTGTCGCCTGTCGGCAAGTTTGGATCCAAGTTTGTCACAGTTGTTGTGTCAGGTTGGTGGCCATGTTACATGGGGCGAGTTTTGCACTGTTTCACTCTATGATTCAAGACATCTTACGAGGTTTTCCGCTGTAAATTCGAGAAATGCAAGCAAAAAGAGCTGTACCACAAAAAGAAGCACTTTCTGTGATTTCTTTTGATTTCCTGGTCTGACATTGTGCGATGTCATTTTTGGTTGTCTTCCTTGCTCAAAACGTGCAACAATGCGTGCGTTATCATTGCAACATACGAGTTTGATAGGAGTATTCGTCCTCTTGTTTCTTGGAGAGTTTTGTGAATTATCTTGCGGACAGCTCTACTTACGGACGCCTCTACGAAACCCCGTTTAAACTCTACCTCAGTCAAACTGTATTTTCACATTCTCGTAAGCAGACAGTTCCAGGTACGGACACCTTTTTGGCTTCCCAAGGGTGTTCGCTTAGGGGAGCTTCAACTGTACGCATTTTGGAGAGCTCCCATATCCACAGTAGAGCGAGGTCTGGACAGCTGCTCCTTAACCCTTTCATTCCCAATAATGATCCACTTTGATTTTCTCCTTCAGTTTCTCACCAGAAACATATGATACAGTAGGGAGAACTTGGCTTTTGATACCTTGCTAAGATGAAAGCTGATTAAACTATCAATTCTCACTACATTACTTATACATTTTACTCTTAAAAGGTTGGGAGAATCTGCATTATTTTTAAGCTTGAGAGTAAAAGGGTTAATCCTTATGACGTTTTGCTTCGTCTTGACAGGTGACGTGGAGAATCAGATCGGTTTCGACGGCTTTCAGGTTCGAAATCTGCCTTTTTGGTTTTCTCTTGTAAAGTGCGTTCTTGACGTCACTTCTGTTCGTCGCCATTTCTAGGCAACTTGGGGTAAAATTTCACCTCGTGTGCAAGCCCCGTTTTTCTTGCGCAAAATTATGTTCTAGAAAATTCATCGAACTAACTTTCAGGGCACGTTTGGTTGGGTCTATTCGAGAATAGGAATAGCGATACTGATTGATAAAATATTTTGCTTTGGACCTGAATTATGTCGAGATGTATCGGGAGCTGTTTGAAATGTCAGGTTTTGTAAACAATCCCGAAAAAACATTCCCCCAAAACAAACAAAACTCTGGATCATTTTAGTTATTCCTATTCCGGAATAAGGTCATCGAACGCACCCTTAGATGAGTATCAAGTCCTAGTATTGAGTTTCTTGGCTATATCTTGTGGCTTTACTAGTGTTGTACTGAACTACAAACTTTGCACTTGAGTCCACAGCTTGGGCAACGACCATTGACTCAAAATTAAAATAATAAAATAAGTATCGTTTATTTAAAGTCGAAGCATTAGGGAGTGGTTGCTCATCCTCCCGAGTCAGAGGCTCATGTTTCAAATGTCCGACCGGTGGAATACCTGTAGAAAGAAGACAGGCTACCACACGGCCGAAAACCGTGTCTTTATGTAACCTGTAACCTGTAACATGCAAGAGTTTTCCAGTGCTTCTCACTGCTCAAAGCTGTATAGTTTCTTGTCCTTGTCCTGTTCCTTTATCGCTATTCACACGGTATCTGCTTTCATCATTGTTTTTCTCTGCAGGTATCTAATCAGTGTATGGCTCTGGTTCGTGATGAATGTCTTGTGCCAACCACTGACGAGCCTGCCCTTGGCTATGTGAGAGAATCTTCCAGTGAACAATACGTGCCTGATGTCTTTTACAAGGTAACGCAGAATCTAGAAAGTGCATTAACAGTCGTTGTATCGTTTCTTGTTTGTGCTGCACGTTGGAGGTTAGATGCCACGGAACCAGTTCTTGCACTCTTGACGTACAATTTTTCTGCCGATTTACACGTTGCGTTTTTAACTTTTCTTTGTCTCGTGTAGCTCCATACGCTGCGATTGTCGCAAAAGTACGTTTCAGGCGCTTAAACTTTCTTTCGTGTCGTGAGCACATCTTAAGCGTGTTGTAAGCGTGTCGTAAGTGTGTCAGAAGCGTGACGTAAGCGTGTCGTGTGTCGTAAGCGTGTCGTAACCGTGTCATAAGCATATGTATGCGACAAACTTACGCTGAACTCGCACCGAGGAAATTGGTTTTTATTAACTTTGTGTTTCTGTGTCACCAGGACAAAGATTCGTATGGCAATGAGGTCACATTGCTTGCTCGTCCGATGCCTATTGAGTACCTGTTAGTGCAGGTGAGAGGATTGAAACTCTTCAGGCCGATTTTCTAAACAAGCTTTAGACCGCGGTTAAGAAAGTCCTGGTCTAAACAAGATTTAAACAATAGCCATGGTTATCGTACCACGGCTATAACATGGTATTTATAAACCGACTTCGAGCCATGGTCTAAGAATGCAATTTAGCTTCATCATCATCATCATCATCATTATCATCATGATCATGATCATGATCATGATCATCATCATCATCATTACTATTATCATCATCATCATCATCATCATCATCATCATCATCATCATCATCATCGCTATCATTACCTTTATCATCATCATCATCATTATCGTCACCATCATCATCATCATCATCATCATCATCATCATCATAACCATCATTATCATCACCATCGTCACCATCATCATCATCATCATCATCATCATCACCATCATCATCATCATCGTCACCATCATCATCATCATCGTCATAACCATCATTATCATCATCATCACCATCATCATCATCATCGTCACCATCATCATCATCATCGTCACCATCATCATCATCATCATTATCATCATCATCGTCACCATTATCATCATCATCATCAACAACAAAATCTTTAGCTTCATAATCGTTATATGGTCGGCACCCTCTGCCAGTGTAGTGTTTAATATGATAATTTTAACATTGTTACTAACATAAAGTTGATTGTCTATTTTCCAGGTCCCCACGGCGTTCCCGGTTGAGTCTCTGTTCACGTTTTCCAAAGCGGAGCCATTCCCTGTTGAGAATCGAGCAAACATAGGCGAGATACAGGTGATCACCAAGCTTGGCTTGCATTTTTTTATGTCTCGGTCTGTTGTTCATGCTTCCTTCTTGTTTTATGTCACTCCCATCCCACGTTTGTTTATCGTTTTCCCGCGGTTTTCGTTCTCAGGATTTTACCATGCTTATGAAATACATGAACCAATTTCCGGAGGACCAGTTTCTGGAGGCAATGGCAAATTTCCATCTGCTTATTTTCCTGGCCACTACGGACATTTTTCCCTTGAAGGTGAGCATGACACTTGACCTTCACTGCTTTACTAGTCACCCTTTGTGCTATTTATCACGTGCTTGACAGAAGAAGCCAACAGACTTTCACAGCCAAAGGGAGATCATTTGTACAGTAGTAGCATTAGTTGTGATAAAATGTGTAAACGTTAAAGGAATTTAAGAGGGTTTCCGCTGTAAGTTCGAGTAATTGTCACGGTAAAACGAAACAGTTCTTGTACCAACACACTTTATGAGTAATTGGGAATTTTTCGCCACTTCCTTGAAGATCTTGATGCCAGGCATCTTTTACTGTAACACCGAAAGATAATTCACAAAACTCTCCAAGAAACAGGAAGGACGAATATTCCTATCAAACTCATATTTTGCAATGATAACGCACGTATTATTGCGATTTTGAGCTAGGAAGACAACCAAAAACACTCACATCTTCCCTTACGCTTCTTGACTATTTTCGGTGTTACTCGTACTTGATCATCTTACATAGTCAAGCTAGGAAATCAACATACAGACTTTTTGCGTGCATTGCTCGAATTTACAGCGGAAAAACTCTTGATATGTCCACCTTCTGATAAATCTTCTTTCTTCCAATAGGAGCACATGAGCCTGCTGTGCCAAGCGGTTAAAGAAAAAGATGCAGGCGCGGCGCATCACTGGAGGAAAAGTGAGGAATGGGCGACTGTTGAGCAGCTCATGGCAGCGCAAGGTGAGAACCATCACGTGATCAATCACGTCACCCAATCACCCACGCGGTCACTTTGAAGAAGACTGCCTTAAGGTGCAGCAATACGGGCAACAAAACTGTGCAACTTGTCGAGCAACATTGTTGCGTTGCAAGTTGAAAGGCGATGTTGCGCGTATTACCGCTCACGCAACAACAACAACTCGTAGCATGATTCTGTTGCCTTTTGACACGAAATTCGGCCGCGTGACTGGACAGTTTGACATACAAGATGGCGGCCGAGGAGTTTTGTTGCGTGACAAGTTGCAACGACAGTGGTAATACGCGCAACAAACGCAAATTTTGTTGCAGAAAGTAGAAGCTTGTTCTACTTCTGCAGCAAATGTTGCAACTTGCAACCTCATAGAAATTTGTCGCGCGGCAAGTGGTAATACGCAACAATGTTGCGCGGTAAGTTGCACGTTTTTGTTGCTCGTATTGCTGCACCTTTAGTTAAACTTGGCCGAGTTGTTGGGAGTACGATAAGGCTAATTTTGGAGTTAGTTGGTCTTTGATCAAAACTCCGCAGTTTGTGAAACAAGAGTTTGGTTAACCCTTTCACTCCTGAGCTCAGATCACCAATTCTCCCAACTATCCAAGAAGAAAATATATGAGTGGTATAGTGAGAATTGATCGGTCAATCAGCTTTTGTCTGAATGAACTAACAAGTGTTACATTCTCCACACTATACCATATATTTCTGGTGAGAAACTGAAGGAGAAAATTGAAGTTGATCACTCAGGAGTGAAAGGGTTAACTGGATTATCTGATCGAGCTTTGAGCAACTGAGACAGTGAGCTTGATGTTTGGAGTATTTTTACGTCGTGTAAGGACACACCCAAGTGTCGGAAAATTTAGGAGTATACCGTAGAATACGGGAACCGTTGCGGAGAACCGAGTGAGACACCAAAGCCTGGGCACTAACCTCCAAGGAGCTGTTTTGACAATGATTTGTATAAACTTTTCGCGTTTCATCCCCAGCTCCCTCTCCTCCGCCGTATGCCCAAGGCGCCGGTGACGTTGATATGATGGACATGTCCCAGTCCCCTGGCGGCCAGACGTGGACGTGCAATCACTGCACTTTTATCAACCAACTGGGAGGCGCCTGTGAAATGTGCGGTTTGCCGCGGTCCTGAAGTGCTGCTGGCTCAGCGAGGTTATGTCTGTTTGTATTCGTTAAAGAGAATTGTTATAGGAATATTTTGTAGGGATTTGTTGAGCTAACATTCGATGCAAGCATGTTGTGACAAACGGGCTTCATGAAGGAACCTTGTAAACGTGCCGAATCTTTCCTGCGTAGCTCTGGATTTGTCACTTTTTGTTGGAACTGCTCTAACGGATCTGCGTCGCCTCGAGGTCCGCGCAAAGCGCATTTCAACTCCGTTGTTGTCAACAACTCAGGACACTTTGTTAGCGTTAAAATTTGAATTTGGTGTAATGAAGATTTCTGTCACGAGAGTCAATTTCGGTTGAGCTTTCTGGCAGATTCGAAAAATGCGGCCGCAAAGCACCGAAACTTTCACATTTGTATGATGACGTCACCTGCCTTCGTCTTGCGTCGCGGGCTATGATTACAAACTAAGCCATGTTAAGCTGTTGGGAACAATAGTTGGCCCCCGAAGCACTCTTGTGACGCCACTAATGCCCAAAAGCTGGAACTAGCACATGGTCGGATTTTTCGCCAGACGCGATCAGAAGTAAAGTGTCGATTAAAGGTGCGGACACACGCAATGCAATGTTGCACCGCGTGTCCCGGCCTTAAGACGAAGGTTAGAAAAAAATGTTCACATATGAAAACTAAATTTGAAAGGTTTATGATTAAAATCAGAGAGCAAAACCACTGATGGCTAATGCGTTGAAAATACGCAATACCATATTTCCATCCACACAGATCAGTGTGCATTTTTTTTCTCTTTTATTGCGACACAAGTTGCTGAGAAAAGAGCCCGTGGGTTGTCAGTTGTGTTTACCCGGACTGTCTGCTGGTCTGGCGCGACAGGGCTGGTCACGTCACGTGATACTGACGCACACACGAGGTATACAACAAATTGGTTACTTCGGGGGTGGGATGGGGGATGGCGCAAATCGGCAGAAAATTGAGTAGGAGACTGGCAAAAAATATCTGTGTTCATAGTATATGCAGTTGAATTTTCGTTTGAGACAGCGGAAGCGATCATTTTTTGGGAATTGGAAGAGAAAGACAGGAGCTGCATGTCGGAAGGATAAGGTCAGTGGAAGTGGTGCCCTTCGAGTCTTTTTCAGTCACGTGAATTCTGACGTCATATCGGGTGATAAGGAGGGTGTCGCGCGTATCAGTCACTCTGGCATTCGTAGTCATGGCAGAAGGCGTTGCAGCAGAGAAGACTTGGGGAAAGCGCCCGTTCTGGGGCGTCTCGTTTGATTACGACCCTCAGTGGCTGTTGGATGAAGAGCAAAAGAAAATCCAGCGACAACTGATCGAGCTGTGCCGAACGACACTGCGGCATAATGCGGTGAGTTGGAATCAAACGCGACAAAGCAAAACCTTTTCTTGCGTGCAGTGCCGTTACTTGTGGTATAAATGAGATTCTGCGCAACTCAGCTGCAGTTTGCTGTCAGCCTTTCGAAGATGTTTACACGCTGTGTGTCAGAGCCGCTCTTGCAGGAAGGACGACTGTAATAGAAATCTTGGCTGTGCAGGACGCGGTCAGTTTCACGATTCTATTTATGTCACGATATGGGCGTATGAAGCCCCGTGAAAAGCGGCTGAAATTTCGTTCATTACACGCATAGTAAACAAACAGCTCAGCCTCGGATAAGTTTCATAGTTATTCGCCATTAGAGATTTCCAGTGTCTTCAAAGTTGCAATTTTCATTGCACGCCCATTTGCTGCGGTCGTATTTCGGTATTTTGGTTCTTGAGCAAGGCGTTAATCTGTAAAATTTTTGTTTGCTCACTTTTGCCACATGTGCAATCGAGCTGTGAGAGTTCGCTAAGTTCGATAGCCTACGTAAAGCCATGGATGGGAGACGGTTGCACGAAGGTTTAGAAATCCAAGGAATATCTGGCGCTAATACCGATATCCCGTCGCGTGACGTCTCGACGGGACTAAGGCCTGGCTCATAGTCGAACTTCTCATGTGCCGAATCTAATGTTCGAATTAAGTACATGAAAAGCTCGTGTATGAATCAATTAAGTTCGACAGATTTATATTAAGTTCGACTCTTCGTTTTATGCGACTGGGCCAGCCGAATAAAAGGGTGTCTAGAAAAACTAAGACCTCAGACCTCAGACCTCGAAAATTAAGAAAACAAAGACCTAAGACCTAAGACCTAAGACCTAGAAAACTAAGACCCTCCAAAATACGCTAAACGATTCGAACATTCCTTCTCGTAATTGCTTTAACCAGAAGCTGCTCGAGCGAGACATCAAACAATGCGGTATCTTTAGCCATTTCGCAAACATTCGGCAGTCTTAGTTTTCCAGATCTGGAAAACTCAGATCCCCCAAAATACGCTAAACGATTCGAACATTCCTTCTCGTAATTTCTTTAACGGGAAGCTGCTCGAGCGAGACATCAAACAATGCGGTATCTTTAGCCATTTCGCAGACATTCGGCAGGGTCTTAGTTTATACCGCATTGTTTGATGTCTTGCTCGAGCAGCTTCCGGTTAAGGTATCATATCCGGTTAGGATACCCTCGTAAACGACATGCGTTCAAACCCGTTTTTCGCGCTAGCTTTACATTTAACTGATAATAAAGTATATATTTTCTGAAAGCTCAACAATCACAGATTTAGGTTAAAGCTTTATATTTTTTGAATTTGCTAAAGAAAGAAAGTTATCAGCTTCCGAGTGAATTTTGACCTTGTCTCATTAAAAAAGCCTAATGTCATTCGGATTTTACCCGATTTGATTATTTATTGTTTCAGCCTACTGTTAACACAATGAAGAAAAAAAGTGTGTCTCTAAAATTTGTACTTTATTGTTTTGCATGACTGGCGCGCAAGCCGCATGCTGCGCAGTTACGGGTGATACTAACGATCTGTTGACAGGTAGTTTCCGGTGAGAAAGAGAAAGATAAAATCCTTTCGTTTAAATATCTCGGGGAAAAAAATAGGTATCCAAATTTTGTTTTCAGAAACACAAGATAAAACATGTAGTAATAATTTCGTTAAGCCAAAAAAATTTTTTTTTCGAATCTGGCAAAGTTCAGAGGGTATCCTGATACCTTAAAGTGCATATAAGCCCCAAAATGATATTTTTACAATCGAATCTACATGATGGAAACATGTCAATTATTCGAATAATTCTGCATTTTAACGCTGCGCCTTTGAGTTATAAAGGTTTATATTTTGAATATGGTAATGACGTGAAAGAAGGAACAATTTATTATACAAAATCTTGTTGGTGGACATAAATGACATTTTACCAACGTCCATCTTATATTTGAATTTTGTATAAATGATTTTACCAAATATTGTGTATGAATCTGAAAACAGTTCCAATTACGAATAGAAAGAAATAACATGGAATTACTCCTTTGACGTCACATCATTACCATATTCGAAATAGAAACCTCTATAACTCATAGGCGCAATGTTGAAACACAGAAATATGCTAACAGTCAACTATTTACTTTATGTAGAATCGATTGCAAAGATATCATTTTTGGGCTTATGTGCACTTTAAAACAATATTATAAGAAGGAATGGTCGAATCGTTTAGCATATTTTGGGGGGTCTGAGTTTTCTAGGTCTTAGGTCTTAGGACTTTGTTTTCTTAGTCTTCGAAGTCTGAGGTCTTAGTTTTCTAGAAATCTCAAAATGCCCTAAATTTTTCCCAGATCAAAGCCACGCAGACTTTGCCTACATAGCGTCTGCAGTAAAATTTCCTGGGTGAAATTTCCAGCGGCTTTTTCGACAGTCGGCATTCATTTGGATCAGGAATCAAGCGGTCAAAGTGCGAATACGCGCACAAACGGCCACCTGTTTCAGTTTGATCATTTTTTTCTTATTCGCCTGTTGGTTTTTCACTGGGTCCAATGGTTTTTTGTTTATTTTTATATCTTATTCGACCACATTTAATTCAACGTATCAATCAACTGTCGCATATTGTTATTTGGGTCGACCCAAATTGGTATTAGATTTGGCACATGAGAAGTTCAATGTATGGACTGGGCCTAAGTTTTAATCACCGTTGTCTGTGAGCAGTCACATTATTTTTATTGTACATGGAAAATTATTTATTAACCATACCCTGATAAAACGATGATTCTGGTTGTTTTTCCGCCAAATCGTTATATTGGGAATTCGTTTATGATGATCTCCAGATCTAACGATCTAATTTTACCAGTCCCTTGGCACATCGCTATATCGAGGTTCCACTGTACCACCATAAATTTCAAATCAGAGAAAAGGCTGTGAATTTCAAATTTTACAGATTTTTATTCAAGAACCCTCACTTTGTCCACAAATTCAAGTTCTCCTTTTCCCTCCCACAGGTCGTTTCTGATGACACGTATGAATATCCACGGAAGAACATGAATGCCCTTGCCTCCATTGGGCTCCTGGCCCTCATTGTCCCAAAAGAGCTAGGGGGCCTGGGGCAGAGTCACCTGTTTGCAGCTTTGGTGACAGAGACCATAGCAAGATATGGCTGTCCAAGCACTGCAATGGTTTATGGTATGGACATGACACATGAATTCACAAAGAAATGCCCCAAATATTATATAAACTAGAAATACGATAATCGCATATACCCCCTCACTCTGCCATTGATGGGACTTTTACTTTGGTAACTCCCAACAAGAGTAGCCTTTGTTTTACCGAAATGTTGACTCAATCTTTTCTTCGAACTCAAGTGCTACACGCAAAGGAAGGAGAAAAAGAATGGTGTGTGTTATACTTTTGCGTTGAAAAAAGAATCAATTGCGTGACGAAGTGCGTATTTCCCACGGTCGGCACGTCAAATTAATTCATACAGTCTGCCAAGCACGTTCTCGAAATTTAATACTCAAAGTTTGAAGTTGGTCGGCCGTCGTAGTACGGGAAAAAAGGAACACTGATTTTCCAATTTTGAATTCATAGGCAGTACAATTAAATAGGCTTCCTGTGCGATTTGTTTTTACTACTGCATGCACCAGACTCAGGCATGCATATTTAATAGGCTCGAATTGTTTTGTATTTGAACCCACTCAAAACAGCAAGATTTCTCCCAGAATCAAAGCAAAACTTGAACAGTTTACTTCAAATTATACACGGGCTTCAGACCCAGTAATACTTCTAAGGGCTTGTGAACGATTCTCGCTGCAATCACCGCGTGCCAGATTACAGAAAAATAAGACATCTGACTAAATCATTCAAGACTCCAAGTTCCGATTGCTCTGAGCGAATACGGTAGCCGAAACTTGCGACAGAAGCGTGGTAAAACAATACTTCGAGGGAAAATGATCAGCATACAGATTTTAATACATTCTTGAAGTGATCGAGTTACAAGCTATACGGGATAGAATATATTTGTCACGGTGATTGTTCGATTTCCACTGACTAACCTTTGTTACTTGTCCTTTCTAAATAAGTATCTGAGTTTAACACAAAACGGCGTCTGAAGCTCCCGATTTGCTTTCAAGCAATGTTCCCTTTGCGGAGTTGTCTGTGCTACCCGCTTCTGTCCATGTCGCTTTTGGTCGGCATTCATGCGCTGTTGTCTTTGCGGAGTCTTCTCTTCGGCCCGCTTTTTCTCCTGAAGTTTCCGATTTGCGTTCAAGCGCTGTTCTCTTTGCGGAGTTGTCTGCGTTACCCGCTTCTGTTCATGTCGCTTTCGATCGGCATTCATGCGCTGTTGTTCGCTCGTTTCACGATTTCGCCTTGCTCGTTTCTCATTTGCCTGTTCCTTTCTCATTTGAAGACGAGCTTCGCGAGACTGTTGTGTTTCAAGTTTTTCAGTTAAGTTTTCAATTTTCGTGAACACAGCTACGATATATTGTTGCTTCGTTCAAATCTAAATGCTTCGTTCAAATCTAATTTCTCGAAGTTATTCCGAGTAAAACAACAGGGCACACGTGATCGATCCGACCTTTGTTATTGGTTAGCGGGGTAACCGCGCCTAAAGTCGTACGCCAGACAGACAGACTGACTGACAGACAACGTTAAATTTCGAGATGGTGACAGGCTTGGAGTCCCCAAGTAGGCGGTATAACACAAGTAGGCGGTATAATATTACTGCATTAGTGTCGTGAGTATTTCCCTCACTTCGTTCGGGGATGAACAGACAGATGGCTTAGGCTTTCACTCCCGAGCTCAGAATACAAATTCTCCATTCTCACACACATTTTGAAAAGGAGCAGGCTGGACAGAGAAACATAGTGTAGACAGACAGACAGAAATAGGGGATAGAGATGAAGGCAGGTAGGAAAAAAGGGAGAGAGTAGAATGGACACTGTGTGTGTACTGTACATGCATGTAACTCATCATTTTTCTTTCTTATTTCCAGTAATGCACACCGGAGCAGTTGCCTGCCTGCTCTTCCGTTACCACAACAGCCCTAAAATCCAGGACGTACTGAAGCGCATGGATAAGGACTGCTTGATTGGAACTCTGGCTTATAGTGACCCTGCTACAGGTAGCTGTCCTGGGTGTTCTCAGGCTTTTTACTCGTTTAAACAAGTCGTCAGGCAGAAAGTTATCCACATAACAGCACACATCACTTGGGACCTTCATGTTCGCATCACAGGCCCAGAACATGAAGATTACTAGCTCACCTAACAATAGGAGGTAGTACATTTTTACGTTATTTTGTGCATTTTGCTAAGGCGTTATTTGCATGCATTGTTGCATACTTGTGTGTTACTCAAGGAAGTTGGATAATAACACAGGATATTGCACCTGGGTGCAGACAGGTTTGACATTTTGTCCCATTTTCCAGGTGGCCATTTCTGGTATCCTTTGTCGTCTCGTGCTCGAATGCAGGACAATGGCTGTGTTCAGCTGCTCAAGCATGGCTCCTGGGCCACTAGTGCTGGATTTGCCGACTACTATGTAGTACAGACTACCAGTCCTGACTTCAAGGGAGACTATTCTAACCTCAGTTGTTTCCTGCTCTTCAAGGTTTGTTTGACTTGGGCCATTCTTTGCTGTGATGAGGGGCCAACGACTTGATAAACTGAACCAGACCAGTTTGTCATTGTCTGGATCTTTACTTCTTGCATTTAACCCTTTCACTCCCAAGCTCAAAATACAGGTTCTCCCAACCTTTTAAAAAGAAAATTTATGAGTGATGTAGTGAGAATATTGATAGTTCAATCAGATTTCATGTGAGCAAGTTATCAAAAGCCAAGCTCTCCTTACCGTGTAATATATTTCTGCTGAGAAACTGAAGGAGAAAATTGAAGTTGGTCACTTTTGCGAGTGAAAGGGTTTGTTGTCTTCCTGTTGATCTGTTGCTGCTTTTCTGGTCCACCATCTGCCTAGTACAGACAGACAGACAGAAGTGTTATTTGTACCTTGGTAGAATATAATGTATATCAGGTACAGGTAAATCGAAATACTAATATTAAGGTACTGGCTATCTGGAATAGTCATTAGGGCTAATCGAGCCAGATAGCCAAAAGTGTTAATATGTCTCAGTTATTGCTGTTTGTTTTTGTAATATTGCATTTGATGCTCAGTGTCAATTTCTTTAAAGGATGAAATCCGCGCTAACACCGAAGAATGGATCTCATTGGGCATGCACGGGAATCAATCAGGGCCACTGGTTTGCGAGGGCATGTTTACTAAGGATCGCTATGTGGGACCATTCGGTAATTTAGAACACTGTCATAAATCCCGACATGCCTCAACACAGCAGTACTATTAGACATGGAACACTGCTCTAGATAGTTTAAAAGTTCGCATTTATAAAATGACATTTTCATGGAAATGTTTTCCTTATCCTGTTCACCAGGCAACTTTAACCCTTTCACTCCCAAGAGTGATCAAGTTCAATTTTCTCCCTCAGTTTTGGCAGCACAAATATATCATACAGTAAGGAGAACTTGGCTTTTGATACCTTGCTCAGATGATAGCTGATTAAACTATCAATTCTCACTACATCACTCATATATTTTCCTCTTAATTAAAAGGCTGGGAGAATCTGTATTTTGAATTTGGGAGTGAAAGGGTTAACACTGATGTTTTTATCCAGGTGATGGGTCATTGTCCAATGATGAGTGTGTGGACCCATACTTTCTTCTCTTGTCCTCGGCCTGTTGGAACGGCATCAGTCTTGGCTGTATTGATCTCGCCAAGAGACACGTGACCACCAAGCAACATGCTGACGTGGGCTTGCGTGTAGCCGACTATCCCACTATCCAGGTCAGTCATGAATCAAGGAATGCACTTAAAAGGGGAAGTAGAGCAGGCTTACACCGTAAATGATCTAATAAGCCCCCACCCCCCTCTCTCCTCTGCCAAAGTCAATTTTTAAAATAAGCCCCCCAACCCCCTCCTTCTTCCCGGCCATTTTCATCCTGTCAACTTTGAGCACCAAAATTAGTAGAGAAACAAGACAATGATGCTCATTAGATGCTTGATATATTTTTGAACTTACAAACTTCATGTAAAAGCCAGCATCAGAAGAGAAGGAAATCATTGAAATCATTAGTTTGATCACACCATGGCATGCCGAGAGACTCTGGCTAAGGGTTTCCAGGACATGAATGATTATTTTCATAGCACTGTATATGTACTTTGTTGGCCAAGAATACAGTACAAGTTGTTTTTCTACAGTTTTATACTCAGGTTATTGATAGGTTCAGTTTGTGTACTCTATATATTTTTGTTGTTGTTGTTGTTGTTTTCTTTTTTTCTGATTCAATAAATCATGACAATTATTATTAATAGGATTACTTTGGGGAAGCTGTGTGTGACACCAATGCATGCCGGATGAATACGTTTGGAGTCGCTCAAGCAATGGACAAGGCAACCAACAATAATGACTGGAGCATTCACAGCGACCTTACTATTGCACCCAGGTACAGCTAAAGCAGGGCGTAGCTAATAGTGTCACACTGTGTACGACTCTTTGATAGACATACACTGTGCTAAGCTTCTCTGGGAATTGGTTTGTATTGGTCAGCTTTTCTCTTTCCTTCTCTGCTTTTAGGTATCAGGCTACCTGAAATGACACGATGTGTTCGCGACTGCATAGCGCAGAACTTCTAAAAGTTAACCGGGTTAACTTAGCGTGTCACGTTTCGAAAGAGTCGCTTGTCAATGAATATTTCAAGTGCGTCCAAGCGGACGCAATTGCTCGAGTTTTTGTGCGTCCAAAGTGAGATTTTTGCGTCCCAGGACGCAATGACGCGCTCTGTATACAACATTGTAACCCTACCAAAGTATATATTTTCTGAAAGCCATCTTTCTACTCTGGCCTTCACTTCTTTACTACACTGCCCCACTCTCTAAATTCGAGATCTTCTGTCTTTTCTCTTGTTTAAATATGATGTCTCTGTTTCTTGGAACTAATGCAGAATGTCACATTTTCTACTAAGATCTCGCTTGCTTCACTGGGGCTGGCAGTTGAAGTTTTCAGCCGCAAAGAATGTCACTCATGTGAGTGACAAAATGATGCATGCATGCGGAGGGACTGGATACAAGAAGGACTTGGGTAAATTGATTATCATAACCAAGTTTTTTCTGTGTCGTTATATCTGTGTGCTCATGACATTCTCATACTGTGTCACTATCAAACAGCATTCTTTGCTTCCATTAGGCTTAGTTACTAAAACACCACCACCACCACTACTGTGACTACTATTAGTACTGCCAGTACTACTCCACCACTCGTACCGCTACTACTTCCACTTCCACATATTATAGAATAACTATAATACTGATTGGCTAAATAACCGTGTAAGATGAGAGTTTATAAAATAACTATGATACTACGCGCGTTCTGATTGGCTAAATAACCGTGTAAGGTGAGAGTTTATAAAATAACTATGATACTACGCGCGTTTTGATTGGCGAAATAACCGTGTAAGATGAGAGTTTATAAAATAACTGTGATACTACGCGCGTTCTGATTGGCTAAATAACCGTGTAAGATGAGAGTATATTACACGCTGACGTGATACGTGATGTATTTTATTGACTAATTATTTTATAAAAGAAATATACAACGCGTTCCCCTGTAATATAGCCTCATCTAAACACGCAGGAAGTTGGGAGAACACTCGAGTAGCGCAAGGAAACCACGAGGCCAGCAACCGCTATCACTTCAATACTTCTGCAGCTACTAATTGTCACAAGTGGACTATGTCTTTTTTGTTATTTTGCCAGGCATTGAACGGCTGTTACGTGATGGGAAAGCAAGCTGGGTGATGGGACCAAGTAACGAGATCCTCAGGCAATATGTAGGCAAGTCGACCCTGTTTGGCCTGCCCAGTGTTGACTTTTGGTGAGTATGTGAATGTTCTTGAACTTCTAAAATATTATTGAACTAAATTTTAATCAATAAGTGTCATGACCATACTTAATGAGAGGAACTGGACCCCAGATCCGGGACACGAGATGTTAGACTGGATAATAAATTCACGTAATATATGAGATTAGAGTGTGATGTGAGAACCGAAGAGTGTGATACTTCGGCGTCCGGTAAATGTCGACAATTATGTCGAAATTAAAATAAGTACAGTCAAAGTTCTCTGGGCGGACACTCTCGTACGCGGACAGCTTTACTTACGGGCGCCTTCACGAAACCCCGTTTCAACTCTCAAACTCTCCATTTACACATTCCCGACTTTCCCGTAAGCGGACGCGAACACTTTTGAGGGGTGAGGTTTCTTTTGTTTTTAAGCTCCTGTAGGCGAACGGTCACCCTGGCGCAACATTCCCTTTCGAAAAACTCAATTGCAATCAAACAGCTTCACACGTGATTTTACTCTAAAAGCAATTACAGCATATTGCAAGTATAGACTGACATTCAGTTCAATCTTCTACGGTTCTTTTATACTGTCGACCGCAGGCTCGTGACATGGTTCGTAACAGCTGTAACAAGATCTTTCTGGGGGGAATTAGCTTCTTGCGAGAGGTGCCTTGTCACAGTCCGGGATCTTTTATATTGAGTAGATCAGGACTAGCAGTCAGGACTCGTTGTCGTTTATTTCGGTCCGAAGACCTTCACCAACCGACTCTCAGGCAAAACTCCCCGTCAGAGGAAAGGACGCGAATACTAATAATGCTCTTAACCAATACTAGTAGTTGGACAAGTCAATTCCGGCTGGACAAAGAACAAAGCTTACAGGATATTAAGTCTAACACCTCTGGACCTGTCTACTCATTTCATATTCTGTTCACTTTGCATCACAAGCAGCATCACTCACATCTAGATCTGAGCAGCTGGCAAAACTAGATTTCATAAATTTCAAAGTCCCTCCTCTCTTTTGCGTAAAACTGCTCCGTAACACGGCACCCACTTATGGAATTTATTGAATTCGCCGTCCAGGCCGCTTACAAGACTCGTAAGCGGACAGTTCCAGTTACGGACGCTTTTTCCACTTCCCGAGGGAGTCCGCTCACGGGAGCTTTGACTGTAATTGATAATTTGTAGTCTTGTGGTCCGTCTTCCTTGCATGATCCATGCTTTGTTTTCTGTCTACATAGTCCTTGGGTTGTGGTTTGTTTCTAACGTCTGTGTTTTTTTGTACAGTCCATGACGCCAAGTCAACACAACTGAATTCCATAACTCGTTGTTATTCACAGGGAACAAACGAGCAATCCACGGGCTCTTAACCAAGAACTGAAGAAGCTTACAGACGATCAGAAGGTCGCTTTAGCTGAGAAACTGATGCGAGACGTCTCCATGAACGACCCAAAGAACAAGCGCCACAACCACGCCTACCAAGACACCGAGTTTGACAACCCATTCAACACCAGGCCTCCAGCCGTGCGCGCACCGCACACCTCCCCTGATGAGGTTGTGCATAATCCCGCCTTGAGCCCAGACCACTTCGTCGCCTTGAAACTTGTGGCCGTGCAGGAAATGGGCGAGAAGCAGGCTGAGTACCAGTTCTCCCTTCCCAACCCTACTGATCACACAGGCTGTCTGCCCGGGCAGTATGTTCAAATCAAAGTGGAGCTTCCGGGTTCAGACGGAAAGGGTTGCCAGCGATACTTCTCTCCAGTCAGCGGTACTTCTGAGTACGGCAAGATCACGTTGGTGATGAAGTTTGAAAGCCAGGGGCAGTTGTCGCAACAATTCAAGAAACTGAAACCAGGTAGCGGCCATTTGCGATATAATTTGTGCTTTCCTGAAATGTAGAGACATCTCTTTTGGCTATTCGTCGTGTATCTGAAACTTACTGTTCTTTCTTTCTTTCTTTCTTTCTTTCTTTCTTTCTTTTGTTTTTGATTTCGTTTTGTGGCAGGAGATTCCGTGCAGTTCAAAGGCCCCTGTGGTGGTTTTGAGTACGCCCCGAACACCGCCAAGCACCTGAGCCTGCTGGCAAGCGGTGGTGGGGCCACGCCATGCATCCAGCTGGTGCGCGACATCATGGCGGACCCTAGTGACCAGACCTCTGTCCACATGATTTACTACGCGGACAAAGAAAGCGAGTTCCTGTACAGAAGCGAGCTGGACACATACGCTGCGAAGGACGCCAAACGCTTTGACTTGATGTACACCATGAAGGACGGGCTGGATTTTGACAAGTGGCAAGGTGGTGATGGTTATATTGACGGAGAGAAGATGGAGTCCATAATGCCGCGGCCAAACTCGGGCGAGTCTCACAAAATCCTAGTGTGTGGGGGAGCTTCCATGATCATCACAGTTCTGCAGTATCTGTTTGAGATGGGCTACTCCAGCGAAGATATCTTCGTGTACGGTCAGTTCGGCGTCGAACAATTGCGCTCCGTGTTCGGCCGCAATTCAAAGTTGTCCGCTCACCGAGTAGAATAGAGGAATGGAACCGAGTCACCCAAGAAGTCACGCGAGTCTGTAGAACTGTGAAGTAGACTATAACGACTCTGTAGGCGAGTAAGTGTCTAACATGTAGTCCCAGCCTTTGCATGACTTGCTGTAGTAAAGAGTGATCGTTGATTGATTGGTTGGATGAACTCTTTCTCGGATCCTTTTTGTAGGAATAGAACTAATGTTCTGATCGGTTTTATAAAATAGAACCAGGCGTTCTTGCTTGAAGAATCATTTGGCTGTGAGTCAAATAGTACCAGTTCCGTAGCATAATATTGCCGTGCCCCTTGAGCAAAGCTCTAATAAAGGTTTAGTGTGGACCTGGCTTGAGTTACTGCAGTGCTCGACCATCTCTCGGCAAACAAATTCTGATCATTGCATGCTCTTTCAATTGTCTTTTCAAAGAAAATGATATTGCTAACTAGGAAAGTGGACGTCGTTTTGCTTTGCGAAGTCTTCAGTCTAAAAGTTACATCATGCATTACAAGTATGGAGTCTTAAGATTTATTGAAATTTTACTCTACTACAATTTAAATACTAGTAATTTAATTTGGTACCTAATGGAGCAGAGACGGAGGATCCCCATAAAAGCGTCCAGGATACCCATACTGGTGGGATATCCTTAAAATAAAAAAACTACCTATTTTGACTACTATATTAAAGAAAGTCTACTTTAAAACAAATAATTAGAGGATACTAGAAATCATACTAGAAATTTTGCCTATCAGTTACAAAATTATATATTCTTGGATCTGATCGAAAGTAGAGGCACTTCGGGCCTCTGTTGTACCATTAGGAATTTGGTTCCATTCCCCTACACTGCTCATGTAAACTAAATTTAAACAAATTGGTTCTTCAAGATCTAAAAAGCTACAAATTAAGAAACCTAAGAATACAGAATCCTAACATCTACACAAAAAAAAATACGGAGCAATTTTCCCTCTGATCATTATTTTTGTTTCTCTTTCTCGTCTGTCGGTTCGACTACCACGTGACCATCCGTATCGGTCAGCGGACTACCGATTACCAGGAGACTGGGACAGAGGAGCAGTTGGCCGCCATTTTTCAAAGCGAAGGAGAAGGAAAAAGATTTCTCAAACAATGGATGATTTAAAGTACGATTTCAAAATGAACATGAAAAAGAATCGTCTGCAGACGTTCTCAAACTGGCCGTTCAACGGAGAAGGCAGCAACTGCACCGCTGAAAAGGTGTGTGAGAAATGAACGCCTTCTGTCGATCTTTTTGCAAACGTGTCTCGACAACATTTCTCTCTTGTCAGATGGCAGATGCGGGGTTTTATCACTGCCCAACAGACCGAGATCCTGATGTCGCCCGCTGCTATGTCTGTTTTAAGGAACTGGAGGGCTGGGAGCCACAAGACGATCCATGGTAGGGTTTGTTTTATTTGATAAAAACATTCGTTCTTGGTCGATCTGGTTTTGATTGCTTTGGAACATCATTTTACTTGATGTTAACAGGGAGGAGCACAAGTCCCATTCTCCCAAATGTGATTTCCTGGCGCTGAACAAAACAGAGGAAGAAATAACAGTTGAAGAATTCCTGAACCTGGAATCTAAACGCCACATGAACATGATGGTAAGAAACATAAGTGACGATCAGCATTGCCACATAACCAACGAAGTGCATCTCATTCTGGCATCAATGAATGACAATGTCCTGTAGTCAGTTGCTTTGAGTGATTTCACCTCCTGCATGCCCAAGTTTACCACCACACTTTCAACCTTAAGCCCTGGCCCCTGCAACTACAACCAACTTATGCCAACTTTGCAAGTTGCCCGTCATTTGGCCATCAAGTTGGCATTAGTTGGCCCAAGTTTGGTCAAGTTCCATTTTAGAGTCAAGTTTTTCATCCTTTGGCCATGGCACCCCAAGCCAAGTTGAGCCAAGGTTAGCACAAGGTGATTGTGTTAGCTTGGCTTGACTTGGGAGTACCATTCAGCCACCTGCACACACGTTCAGTGATTTCACACACTTGCCAGCTTGATTTGGTTCAACTTGGAAGTCTGTTTGACCACAGGGCTCTAATTCTTGTATTCTTGGAAGTCTTGTGAACTCTCTTTGGAGATTGTGGGCCACCTTAGTTGAGTAAGCTTTGGGTTGACAAAAGTTGTATTGCTAGACACAGTACAATGTACTGGCTGGTGAGGTATATTACTGTACTTCAGGGTTGACTGAGATTTTAAAGCTGGGCCCAGTTGTTCAAAGCTCAATACCAAGATTTTAAAATTATCTCAATTCCTTGCCCAACAAAAAAAAAAAAGGATTTCATCAAAGACTAAGCACTG
The DNA here is from genome assembly GCA_964036295.1 of Plumapathes pennacea. NCBI lineage: Eukaryota > Metazoa > Cnidaria > Anthozoa > Antipatharia > Myriopathidae > Plumapathes > Plumapathes pennacea. Next base: position 19,056,099 of record OZ038465.1, on the reverse strand, counting down.
TACCCATAACATAATAATTAATTCATGTTTTTACCAAACTTTCAAATTATGCCTAAACTCAGGGTCCTACAGTGTTTATCATCAAGACAGGTTTATTCATGAAGCTAAGTACAATTGGTTAATGGGCTTTCACATTTTCAAACTTCTTTATTCTGCTGCTTATTGTCCTCAGAGGAAAATTGTTGAGATGAAGACTAAGGAATTCAAAGATATGGCACAACACACACGGAAGGAGATGGGCAAAATTGCTGAATGTTGAACTGGTAAAATACATGTGTACAACATACTGCATACCTGTTACTGTACATTAAGAACACCAACCTACTGTTAGTACTTGCTTTCTTTTCTTTGGAACTGGCAGAGGAATAATATGCAAGGCTTGACATGTTGAGTCATTGAGCATGGGAGACACAAATATGATTGGCACAAATTTTGTCTATATTCCTGACAATTGAATGCACTCTGCCAGTTCTGAATACAGTGAAGTTAGACTGCAAATGACTTATTGCTCACAAAGCTCCAGAATCTTTCCATGACATTTGTAACATAGGAAACCAAATCAACCACTCACAAAATAAGAACCAGTCTTGAGTTTTACTCTACTAGAAGATATCTCCTGTGATGTGTTTCACACTTTACACAAGAATACCACACTGATTACAGACAGACTGCTTTCAAAAACATTTTATGTTTACATCAAATGTACAGTACAAAGCATGCAAATCCTCAAACAAAACTACTATTGACAAATAAATAGAAAATGCTGATCTATTAAAATATACAGTTTATCATTAACAATAGGTGATAACTGTAGACCAAAATAACTTTAAAAATTTGTGTTTGGCAAATAACATTATATTTTTTGTTGATGCTTTCAATGCAAAGCAGTAACTGCCACTTTCAATAACGCTGCGTCTATGACTACAAAATTTCACTGTATGTTATCCTGTTCGAAAGATATTTTTGGCACTTTGGTACTGGATATCTACACAATTTTTATCACAACCTAAACATGTTTCCCACAGCGTGCTGTTGGTTGTCATAACATTATTTTAGTGTTGCAGTTGGTGGATCAGTTCTTAGACAACTTACAATGTTCAAACTCTAACATTGTCCTAACACTTTGGACCAGTAGAATGCAGTAGCTTTGAGCTCAAAGATCTAATGGTTCTATAATTTAAAAAATCAGAATATGGAGCTGACATGTGAAAGGAGATATGTTATCCATCGTTACACATCCTCTGGCAAAGTCTAAAAAAAAAAAACAAAAGGAACCAGGGTTAGAAAACTCTCAGTCTGTGGAATAACAGAATGGATGTCAAGTGTAAATTGTATGTGGCTTACCTTTACTGTCAGAGTTTTGTCATAATTTGGATTGGAGATTGACTTGGAATGTTCTCTCTGTGGCTCCATGGGCCTGAAAGTATTGCAGCCATAAAATGAAAATTGAAGTAAATCTGTCATTAACTTGGTTACAGACACAAACTGGCTAAACCTGCTCTAGTCTTGATTAAGTTGCTGAATCACTTTAGTCTAAGTTTGCCTTTTCTTAATGGATGTACAGTAATATTGTCCCTAAGATACCAGAGGAATGTCTGAGTCTTATGCATTATGTTTTGTTTAAATACATAGGTGTATGGATGTATGCATGCTTGCTTGTCTGTGTTTACAGGCCTGACTGAGGGGTGTGCAATGTGTTGAGCTGTAGAGTCTTACTTTTCATACATATGAGGGGCCATAACAGCTGGACGTTTGGGAGGTCGAACTCTGAAAATAAACACCAGGCACATGATTTGTAGATCAATCTTTGACTCTTGCAGGCTGCATAAGTATGGCCTATGATTTGTACCCTGTAGACACTTATGGGATCATATCTAAGTTCAACTTGAATAATGTAAATTGATCAACAAAAAGTGTACTAAATACTGTTTACATTTCATAGCCATCATCCTCCACAGGTGTTGACCTAGAAAGCAAGTGGAGATGTTTATTATTAGCAAAATTTGTACACATGCAAAGATGCAGTTTGTCGATGTCATAGAGAGTCACAAGTAATTCACCTCACACATTGAGAGTCACAAACAACTAACCTCACATACAGAGGATTTTCTGTCATCCCTGGGGTAGCACTGCATGGACAAAATAATGTTACTGGGTTAATATTATTAACACTTTACATAATGTGGTTTAAAGACAATAATGCAGTCTTCTATGATTTCTTTTCACTATACATTTTGCAGTGCTCGACATTAAAGTTTTTGGTTGGTTGCCCTTTGGACTGTAGATTGACTTCAAGCAATAGAAAGTTTTATAATTTCTGCTTGCCTTGGCCCTGAGTTTACTTGCCCAACCAAATTTTTTGGTTGCCCCGGGCTTAGCAGGCAACTGTTAACGTTGAGCACTGCATTTTGTATGTACTAGATTGTGTACCTAGCAAGCTAATGCAGTAATACAGAAGTGAGGACTGAACTATACCATAAGAGGGAATATTCTTGTTTAGGTCTTGTATGTTCAGCATTTTCAACCGTACCTATCATAAATGTGCTCTTCAGCTCGCAAGTGATTTGGTGTTTCTCTGTCACCACTGCAAGCACAAGTTACAATAATATTTACAACAAGGACTGGACAATAAGGCATGATCTTTCCTGCTTGTTGACCCTTTAATCCCAAAAACCTAGCTAGAGCTAGGAAAATATTCAAGAAACGTAAGGAAAAATGTAAGTCTTTTTGGTTGCCGCTCTTGCTCAAAGTGCACCATAATATGTGCATTATCATTGCAAAATAAAAGTTTGATAGGAATATTTGTCCTCCTGTTTCTTGGAGAGTTTTGTGAATTATCTTTTGGTGTCACAGTGAAAGACACCTGGCATCAAGATCTTCAAGAAAGTGGCAAAAAAATTCTCAATAAAAAATAACTGTGTTGGTACAAGAATTGTTTCATTTTACCATGATCGTTACTCAAGCTTACAGCCTTAGTCTATGAAATGGAGATTATAATATTTAACTGATAGTTCAACCAGCTGGAGGCCAAGTGAGAGATTGGCAACCATTTTCTCCACACTGAACTAGAAAACTAGGTCTGTCCCTGATAATTCTTGAAAGCAGTTTTATGAAGATTGGCATGGTATCAGTGAGTGTGCAGCTTACCTTTCATATATGATGTTGATGCTGTCATACATCCTTTCATCTGGATCTGTGTTACACCTATAAACATTAAAGCAAAGGACATAAAATGGTCTGGAGGTCGCAGCAATAGTACATGTAGTAGTCACTAGTTAGAAGTACATCATAGCCAACATCTCTAAAACAGCTGACTGCCGCTGTAAGTACACAATAATGAGACTGTATAATCACTAAACCTTTTCTTGTGGTTTTCTTGGGTTAGGCTTGGACGAGAATACCTCACTGGGGGTGAGTGGTTGTCTTTTCTCCGTCTGAAACAAGCAGCAATACCTTAAAGCTTGGGATTTCAAAGATTCAAATATATCTTTTGCATTACAATAATTATAGCAACTAAAGTTAACTGTAGCCTGCACTGCATCCAAACTAAACACGTAATTCGGATTCAATGCAAGCTAGTTAATTGGAACATTTTCATTCGAATTTGCAGAGTAGGATACTGATGTGCTAATATCTCTGAATTTAACATAAACATATAAATATATCAAGGCTTTGAGAAACTGAAAAACAGGTAAAATGTAAAATGCTCTTGCTAGGTGCTTGAAAGTTGGCAGTGCCTTGTAGCCCTGGCCTCATAATACTATTCCAGGTACTTGCAGCTAAATAATGAAGATTGTAGGCCACAGGAACTTGCGCTCTAACGTCCTAGTCTTGCGGGTTCCTGAGAGCTTAGAGCGTAATGTAGACTCTGAGTGGTGTAATGGTCAGAACTGCGACAGGTTTTTCAATCTACACCTACCTTTTGCACACCACATATAGAATCACTGCCACCAACACCCCAAGAATCAACAGAACTACCACAACCACCACAGCAACTAGAGAACCTGTGGTCATGCCACCAGCTGTCCTGGCCTCTACTGTAGCCTCAATGGCACTGCCTTGTGAACCCTCTGGGGTGGTTGGTGGGGGCACTGTTCCCTCCGTAGTGCCTTCACGCTGTGATGCTATTGTCGATGTTGATATTATTGGAGGATTTGTGGTGGAGAAAGGAGCTGGTGATGAGGTAGATTTGTTAGTATTAGGTGTTGGGGGTGCATGGGTGGGGGTTTTCCTCAGTACAGGTTGTGCTGGTGCTGCGGTAGTGCTCATAGACGTTGGAGGGGCAGCTGGGAGAGAAACCAAAAAGGAGATATTACAAGATGTTCAAAGCAACCAAACGAAGATATTACAAGATGTCCATAGCAATCAAAAAGAGATAATACAAGATGTCCATATAGCAACCAAAAGGAGATAATACAAGATGTCCATATAGCAACCAAAAGGAAATAATACAAGATGCCATAGCAACCAAAAGGAGATAATACAAGAAGTCCATATAGCAACCAAAAAGAGATAATACAAGATGTCCATATAGCAACCAAAAGGAGATAATACAAGAAGTCCATATAGCAACCAAAAGGAGATATTACAAGATGTCCATAGCAACCAAAAGGAGATATTACAAGATGTCCATATAGCAACCAAAAGGATATTACAAGATGCCCATAGCAACTAAAGGAGATAATACAAGATGTCCATATAGCAACCAAAAGGATATTACAAGATGCCCATAGCAACTAAAGGAGATAATACAAGATGTCCATATAGCAACCAAAAGGAGATATTACAAGATGGCCATGTGAGAGGTGATGATACAAAATATGCTGGTGCTTTGTACTACAAACAAAGTACTGTACTGTCCTGGACAAAACTTCATCTAGGAGTTGACATACTTTTAATATTTGTACTTGTGCACTGGTAGAAAACTTCCAGGTGTTGTGCCAATGCATCTGGACAACTGCTGGGGGAGAAAGATGACCGTTGTACTGGAAAATCACACTGTTTATAATCCTGACAGTGGTACTGGACTATCTTTGTCACATTAGATGCTTGACATGAAGTATTGCTGTATAGTTTTGTACAGTCTTGTGCAAAAGGATAGGCACCAAAAAATGTGTGAATCACACTGACTGCCATCCCAGTAAATTTTGAGCAATTCAGTTGTAAGTTGGCTCCTTCACATGCTGTTGCATAGAAGACTTCATCTATACCTGCAAGGTAGAGTGGAAATATGAACCAAATCAAGGAACATCCTTATAAGAACTATGGGTTTGACTCTTTGACAAGGGACAATGCTACAAAAGCCTTCAAAACATCACTGAATAAGCTACATTTAGGATAAGCACAGTTTGCAATTCTGAGATATTTTGGCGGATACAAAAAAGTTAGACACAGATAACTATAGCTGACACATTAGTCCTAACTAAGATCCACTTTCCCTGGACTTTCCAGAGATCTTGGACCATCAAATGAGTGAACATGAAGACAAAAGGACCTCTGAAAGCACCAGCTGAGACAGTATCTCAGCCAAGGTAACCTGTGATCAGGCCCTCCTTTCCAAAAAACAGTCAAAAAATATAAGTAGCTGTGAGAGACTGGGGTTATATTTTTCATGTTTTTTTCCATCGGGGAGGGAAAGGAGGGCCTCATCACAGGTTACAGCTAAGGTAACGCTACAACATTTTGTATTTTATCATCAAAAGCACCTGGCATGATTGGTCCAATTGTACAAGAAAGTGAACTCAGGGTGATGTAGCAGAGGAAGGGGAGGGGGAATGTGTTAATATACCTGGTGTGAACTCCATAAATTGCAACTGAAACCCTTTTCTGGGATTACTGTTTTGTGATGAATGAAACTGGATTCTCAGCAGGTTTTCTGTGGACTTCACAAGTGTAAGATGTTGTCCACCACAGTATGTTCCCAGCAATGTCGACCAGTCATTAAGACCATCACGAACTTTCAAGGAATCACTGCAGGATCCTGCTTTGTCACCCACATCAAAGTATTTAGAGAACAGTGCAATCCTCTGCCTGGGGGAGCCCTTTATGATCCAAGTACATTCCACCCCGACAGGATACAGTTCAGGATAATTAGGTGTAATGATGTCACCACTAGATGTTTCAATAAACTTGGCACAGTCACCTGCCATGCAAAGGAAATATATGAGTGAAACATCAACAGCAGAGTAAACTGTTTGAAACATGAAACTGAAGATCAAACCAACAAAAGTTGATCAATGGATGCCTTAAAATATAATTTTGAGCAAAACAGATGACAGTGGCTCTTAATACACCAACCAAGGATACAAGGAATATTTGAGATCACCTAGCACTTTTGCAGAAAATAATATACTGTAAAGCCCTGGCCAAATGGGTCTGCCAACTCAAGCCAAGTTTGCAAAATCACTAAACTTGCATGTGGGTGGCCAAACAGTATTACCAAATCAAGCCAAGTCATAAGGAAACCATTCAAATGCAATAAAAAAGCTAATACAATCACCTTGCGCTAACCTTGATTGGCTTAAGTTGCCTCTAATTCATGGCTTGAGGTGACAAAATGATAAAAAAGTTGGCTTGAGATACCTGAAAATTTGAGCTAGATCAAATTTAAGCCAGCTCAGTGGCCACTCTGCAGCCAACTCGAGCTAAGTTGCAAAGTTGGATAGCCTGCAAATACAGCCATCTTTTTTCCCATCTGGCAGCCTTTGAGCCCCCTGGGAGCTGTATTTGCAGGCTGAAAGTTGGCTGGAGTAGGCAGTATGCCGTTTGGCCAGGCCAGGATGTGAACCTCATCAAATCCTCAGTGACTGGTCATACAGGCCAATGCAAGCTAGGGTGGAGCTCTGACTTCTTCAAATGGGAAATTGGCATGAGTTTGTGAGAGATAAGGTATGGATGCAGATATCAAGTTGGCACATAAAGTAAGGCTCAGTACCAACCTTTCCTGTAATCACAGCCATACACCTCTACCCTCAAGCACATGTCCTTGTTAAAGGTCAGTGGATAAATCCTCAGGAATCTTGTGACAAATTCTTCATTAAATTCATTCTTTACCACATCATCACTGTTCGTGTTACCTGTGAATACCTGAAGCATGTTTGAGGGACAGAGCAACAAGAAAGTATAAATATTTTAATTGTTAAACAATGGAACTTGATTCCCAAAACAGTTTGCAGAGTCATTGGCTGAGACTAATTTTACTAGGATAATCATTGAGGTAAAATATGATTGAATGTTGCACTTTTCCAGGTTGCTCCAATTATTCTTATCAGCACCTGTATGTATGTGGCACTCAAAGGGTATTGTTTGAGCATTTGGGTCTGGAGTAGGACATAGGAGCAGTCAGTCCCTCACCCCCTGGGGCACTGTTGCACTGTACGATTCACATAATGTTTCCCATAATATTATTACTATGAGATGGAGCACAAGAAGACACACCTTTTCTTTATATTCCCCTGAAACATTTTCCTTGTATGAATACCACATGCTTCCATCATAGCTGTACTTTACAACATAAGTCTTCACAAAATACTTTCTAATTACAGCATAGGTTAATCCCTGAGTTGCTATTGCAGAGACGTGTCTGACACGCTGTAAATCAATCTCAAAGTAGTCCTTCCCAGGTTTTTCATCGTCACTACACCAAGCATGATTAGCATAGAGGCGGCCGTGACTTGGACCCCAACGCCAGTCAGATGACGAAGCCTTCAACTGGCTGTCTTTGATCATTCCACTCCTCATGCCAAGTGGACGAGAACAATCTGAAAACCAATTGCTTGGACTAAACATTAATCTTTCACAGTTTAGTATTCTATTCATCAGAGACAGTGCATCACAAAGTGTGGATTATAGACCATCATCAGGTCCAGGATCCATGCTCTAGCTAATAAAACAGAAAAAATCCTGAACCCACAACAAAATTTTAGCTAATCCATGATTCACCGCACTTTGAAAATCTTTAAAAAATATTCTAAAGAGTCACCGAGGTTGCTAAATATTTAATTTGGCTCTCGAGGCACTGACTAAAATACAATAATATTGTGTAGCAAGTCTGTGCCCGATGCAGGCTTACTAAAATTTCGCTGAAAACCCTATTATAAGTGTGTGTTTTGCCACATATCAATAAAACAAAGTAGGTGAAAGGTCCAGAACGACGAAAATGGTATTTAGCGACTACTAAAGCTGCTGCACATCAACTCCAAGTGATAGGTAGAAAATGAAAGTGAAAATAAATATATTCATCGATTGCGCATGGGAATTCGCGTTAATCAAGCTAGGGTACTTATGTTCGCCAGCCTGCTTATAACAAATGCAAAGACAAACCTTTCCTGAGGGCATTCTGATGCTGTGAAAAGCTGAGCAGTAGAAGGAAGGTGGTCCAAAACTTCGTGGAACACATCCTTGTGTGCTTAACCATGGCGCTGGCGAACACTGGACTGCGCTTTCAAAAGATACGTCACATCCGTCAATTGTTGACAGATGAGCTCAGCGGGACGAGGTTGGACTTCAATAAGAGTCACGTTAGAACCTGTATCAATAAGCAGCGTGAAGAAGACAAATGAAAACGTGCTATAACAGCTGGCCGTGCGGGATGCGAGGGCATAAAAAAAACGAAAACCCTTCCGACCCGGAAGTTCCGTAACTTCCACAGATAACAGTTTTAATAACAATGACATTTTGTCTGACACCCATCTTTTTCCTCGTTCTACGTGAGCGCTCCGAAAACTGTGACAGAAGAGGCGCGGGGCACTCCATGACACACATTATTAAAACCGTTACCAAGCTATTTTTAGGCCATCATCCACTTCCGCTTGAAGATACCCCTCCGTGACACCGCAGAAATTTGTCGCTTTAGCTCCAGGTGAGTGACCCGGACGGGGATGGGCTGGGGCTTCAGATGGGAAAGTCATCAGTAAAAAATGTGATTTGGAGGGTCAAAAATGTTTTTTCTTTTGCCGTTGGGTAACGGCAACGATGATGCGGCGACCTTACCCTTTAAAATACTTTCCTGGGGTCGAAATAGTGACCATTCTATATACCTTTAGTAAAAATATGTTTCCTTTTTCTCTGAACAAGAAAAATTAAAAAAAAAACGCACGCGACAACACGATATTTGCGAAGACCTCAGCGAGGCACGAGTTTTAGAACCCCTATAAAACGACACATACAATTTTCTGTAGTCTGACCCTTCATTTTTTTATACTCAATGTTTTATGCACAAAGTTGACACAGGGCGGACAGGGCGTAAGTAAACTTCCAGTCAGGAACTGTGACCGCAAACAAGCAAAGTGTAGATAAGGGGGGAGGGGAGGGACACCGTTCTTTTTTTTTTACAGAAACCGAGGGAGGGAGGCACAGGACATTTTTTTTTTTTAATTACAAAAAATCCCCTATACAGCCTATTTAAAGATTGATCAAAAATTAAATTTTACAAAACGTTCAGAAAACGTTTCTTTGAGTAAACAGAGATAAGAGTTGAGAGAAACACAATTTTGGCTGTAACTTGGCCGAAACATGACCGATTTAATCGCGGATTTTTTCCTGGTGTGCCTCTTTAGTTTTCGCCATCTTTTCTAAAAAATATCTAGACTAACCACGTAACCACCCTTTAATTCGATACACAGGAAATTTGGAAATCTAGCCCAAGAAAAGGGCCGTTTAGGAACAGTTTTAAATTGTTAAATTATTGTTTCACCAAACTCCTCTGGTTTTATAGCTCTCAGCTCATCTAAAGCGAAGTGCTTTACAGGAAAATCGCGTCTCATAACGATACACACTAGAAAAGAATCCACGATTAAAAAGACCAAATTTCGGCCAAGATATAATCAATCTACTTTCTCTCCACAGTAAGCTGTTATAGCTGAAATTTACATATATTGAGCAATTTTCAGTGTTAAAGTCCACGTTTTCACTACTAAGTAGCACCGTCCAGAGGAAACTTCAAGAATGAAAACTTTCAGGAAAGGACATATCTAAGAGGCTTAATGAATGACAGAAGTTGTGGACTCGATACTGTCCTACAAGACTTTAAAAGCATACACTAATATTGTGTATCCCAGATATAAGGTGTCAAGGGTTTCTATTTTGTCCGATATCTCGACAAAAATTTGATCATTTTAAACACGGATTCTTTCCTCGTGTGCCTATTTAAACAGTAAAAACTGGCCAAGCAATTTGACGGCTAAGTAATGAGCATGACACAAAACTATTTGATATTATCTTGTTTTTAAGCAAAGACAAATTTCATTGATTTTGGCACTATCAATTGGGTAGTTAGAGCAGTTTTGCTCTATATTCTGCTGTACGAAAGCATAGAGCCACACAATTTCCGTCATTCATTTAGCATATCGGTGGTATTCGTCCATGAAAGTTTGCGTTCTAGTGGGCGACGCTGCACAGAGGGTTTAGTCTTTTGTGGCCTTTGAGATTTGCGCCGGTCTGTAGGTGAATCTCGTACCCAGCAAATAACTGCGGAATTTCTTACTTATCAGTTGCCCAAAGGAGTTTTTCTAACTTCATGGAAGTGCAGTTCTTCACTTTCCCTCGGTCGACCTCAATTGAAGACTTGCATGGACATTATCATCTGGCACTTAGGTGTTCGTCAGCCGAGAAAGAGCGCTGCTGTCCCTCGTGTGGCGGGCTTTCAGCTCGGCGCACGACAGCTGTTTATTGACTCGTGTGACCTGGATAAATCTACTGACAAATTGTCATTAGTATCCGGCAAAATTAAGGAAGGATCGGAGCTATTTCGCACCGTTGGATGTTGGTCATTGTGCTACTACAATAATTAATCTTGCCTGGACCTGCCTGAAAGTTGATGTCCGCCGGTCAGTGGGAGCGGTACTATCCACTATACTACAACAATACATTACATTGTATACTACACTTCAGTACGCTACACTGTTCCTCGCTTATTATACTAGATTCAACATAAATACACTACACTACACTATACTACACTACATCACACTGTAAATTACACTACGTTAAGCCACATTACATTACATTACACTAAACTGCACCGTACTCCACAATAATACACTGCACTGTACTACACTTCAGTACAACACTGTTCCTCACTCAAGTTATACTAGATTCAACAATACACTACACTACATCGCACTGTAAAGTACACTACGCTACGCTACATCACATTGCACTAGACTGCACCGTACTACACAATAATAATTTGTCGTTGTTATCTGTCCAATAATTATTCTCCAACAATCCGCCAACGTGCTGCAAAATTTGATGAACATATTGCATAATTGTGACATAAGAAATGGTGTAAATCAGGTTTTTTAAAACTTAAAAGTTCTTGACTATATATTTTACATGCAATATTTAAGCCTGGTCCTCACTAGCGCGTAAGCATAAGGAACGGATGTGTTTTATCCATATGCTTATGTCGCCACCTGTCGCGCTCTTATTCTTCTTCCTATGCTGAGCTTATGCTTATGCGCTAGTGAGGACCAGGTGAAAACCTTAGAATTAAAGTCGAACCCGAATCTACTCGGATAACCTTAGAAAACCTTGCATGGTGAGAACCTTCTAAAGTGGATGTTGAAAACAGCAAAACAGCAAAATTTGCCTCCGACCTCACGTCAAGCCCCAGAGTTTGAATGATATCTTCTCCTTTTTTAAAAAGGGATGTTTTGAGTCTTCGCAAAGTCGTTATAAAGTATGACAAAGACCGGCGAATACTTTTGGGTGCGTCCTTTTGCAGGGTTTCAAACTCCCTTTGCTCCTCCATTCCTGCTCACTTTCCCGTCCATTCTCTTCTTGAATAGAACGGACAGCATTCTCGTAAATATCCTTAATGCCAAAAAGAAAGAAAGAAAACTGCACTGAGCAATTTAATACAAACGAGTGGGCTGATATAACCCAAGAACACAAGACAATTTAATTTGATTTAATTTTGTATAGGGTTGTATAGGGCTGTATATGGCTTTATATGGCAGTGCAGGCATGTATAGGCATGTATGGATGGATGGATGGAAAGCTTTATTTACCCACGGTTGTTTTATTAAATAACTAATACAAATGTAATAATAATTTGGTCTACCTAAAAGACGTGCGTTACAATTCATCTTTGTAAATCTGTATAATTACAATTAATTTAAATTAACTTACACATTATAATTTATCATTATGTTATGCTCGTGCAGATAGTGTGGGACTTAAGTTTTGTCTTAAAACGTACGACCCAAGGAAGTCTCTTCCTTAAATTAAGAAGGAAGAGCATTCCAAACTTTGACTCCCCGCGAAAAATCAAAACTATGCTTATAGTAATAAACAACAATAACTAAAATATGGTTCAACTATTGACTTATATAAGGTTGTAAGGTTCTTTTTAGTTACAAATGGTTTGATCTTTTTGAGGACTCTTAGGTTACAGGTAACCTTCTGCCTTATACTCTGCATGTGGGTGCCCCAAGTTTGTCAATACTTAGTCCAAGGCAGTTTGTATTTTTCACTTTTTGTAATGTTATACCATTAACAGACAGTAATATGTCTCCTACTAATGTTGCAATTCTTTGACGTGAACCTATCACCATAAATCTGTTTTCAGTATATTCAATGTTAGTTTATTGGAGCAGAGCCAAGTAAATATTCTGTTGAGATCTTCATTCATCTCACTCTGAAGAACAGGCAAATTGCTAGCAGAAAACGTTAAGTTTGTATCGTCAGCATACGATCTTCCTGTACTATAATCTAAGCATTTTGAAATTTTGAAATGTAATTTTGTTTTATAAAACCAGTGATAAAAATACACTATTTGATTTTCTTTGACATGAGTCGGTCGGTTCAGGAGTATGGGGAGCACAGAGGCGGAGAGATCGTTTTAATGTGTTCGTTGGGTTCATACTTTGCTCCGCAGCACAATGACCACCGGACGCCTGTCAAATTTGGCTGTCATGGCCATACATGCACACACAATTTCTATTAGGAATTCCTGTTAGAAATTCACATTCATGTGCACGCTCGCCTACTCACTACCTTGCATTTTTATTACCTAGTTTGAAGCTGAGCTGAGCGGACGAGTCGCGCCAGCTGTTTAGGATTTTGGGTGAGTATTGCTTGATTTGTGGATAAATGTTGCTGTTTTTAAGCTAAACTTTAACTGTTTCATGCCTCGTGAAAGTGTTTCTTGGGCAAACAGCCCCCTGGGCCTTGCATTTATCCTCGCGGAACACTGTTACTAACTAACAACACGTGTTCTTCGATTCGCGAAGCTTTAATGACGAGCAGTTTAAACCAGAGGAGTTTCATGGAAGGTCTGCCTTTTTGATGAGTGTTTCAATTTGTGCAGTGTACAAACAAATACATGTCAATGGACAATTTGCGAGAAGTTCGCGTTTGAATGTCTTCGGCCGTCGAACTAAATTCTGCTTTTGTTCGTGCGTTAGTTTTATTACCAACGAAATAGTGTAGCTTTAGGTTAAAGCTGATATTGGTTCGACAAAAATAGAGTTCGACGCCTACAAATAACAGTGAGAGTCGTGGCTGGACTCAGGGGGTTTGGTTCATAAAAAGCGTTGGTGTTTCTTGCATATTATCTTCGTCTGTTTGTTTCAACTGAAGAGCGTTTTAGTGACGATTTCTCTTCTCCATGCAGTTCCAATGACCAAGGGGGATTTCTGGGCAAGGTCAAAAAGTTTAACAAATTGCGAGGTAGGGAATTCCATGTTTTTGGTCCTTGATGAAGGATGGTTAATTGTTTAAAGTTAGTTTAAAAAATGCTGAGAAACTTGTCAGGTAGAAGTTGATTGTGGTACGAGTACATTAAGCTTGCAATTAGAAACGCATTTACACTGAATACATCAAGAATCTTTGGCTCCCTAATTAAGGGTGCTGTGAGCGTGATAATCAGTATTGGCAATTAATATTCGGACGATGCGCATCTGTAAAAGATGAAGTCTATTTGAATTAGAGGGATAGGTCGAAGACCATACAATATTGCAATAATTAAGGTATAATTAGGATATAATACAAGAACATCATAACTTTCGCAGACAGAAAAAAGCGAGATTTACTTATAATGCCAATTGATTTAGACATTTTTTCACTGACAAAGCTAATGTGAGGCTTCCAACTAAAATGTTCATCGATAAAAACTCCGAGAAACCTTGTGACTTCAACTTGTTTTATAGTTTTATTGTTTATAACTAAAGGACTATGTGGTCCCAGTTTCTTTTGTTTGGGACGGAAGATCATATAGTTAGTTTTCCGACATTTAACACCGGATGATTAGTTGGCCCTTAGCCAATTCACAACATGTGTAAGTTTGTCATTTAATGCAGATGTTATTTGTTAAGGTTTTTATGTGAATAGAAAATATTCGTTTCGTCAGTAAAGAGAAAGGAATATGTCATCTTAGATGCATTAGGTATAGATCATTTATGTAGATAATAAAAAGTAAAGGCCCTAAGATTGATCCTTGGGGCACACCACAACTAATTGATTTATAAAAAGAGCCAGTCAGGTAGCTTACAGTCCATTTGTGGGCGGTGCCACGAATACCATAGTTTTCATGATTTTCGAGCAGCATTTGATAATTAAGGGTTTCGAAGGCTTTTGACAGGTCAAGGAAGATTTCTACAGAAATTTCGTTGTTGTTTACAGATGAGGCAATATTGTTTAAAAACTGGACTAATGCTAGCGAGGTGGAGTGGTTTTTACGGAAGCCAAATCGTTTTTTATACAGTTCGTCATGTTTAATCAAAAATTCATAAATGCGATTATATACGACTTATCAAGAATTTTTTGAAAAGGCCGGAAGGATCGAGATTGGTCTATAATTATTAAATTGCTCAGTATCGTCGGCTTTGAAAATTGGAATTACCTTGGCTATTTTAGGCCTACCTGGGAACGTTCCAGTATTTAAACTAAAAACAAGTTACTTAGATCTGTTAGAGGTTCTATGACTTAATCAAAAGCAAAGCTGATAACTTTCATGGATATGTTGTCAAATCCAGGAGCTTTACTGAGACCGAACGTTGAAATAATATCTCTTAGTTAAATGTGAATGCTTTAAACACAAGAAGAGATTTCGGATTAGGTCCAGATAAAAAGTGACGATGGGGATGACTCAGTTGGGGCTATTTTTGCTCCAATATTAGGGCCGATGTTTGTATGGCTGGGTCAGATATGTTGTCATCGTTACTTTTAAACTAGAAATACGATAAATAGACAATAAATTACTTTTGACTTAGGAAATACGCACGGATAATTGTCCGAGGATAATATTATCTGTTCCGAGATGCGACCAGCAACTGTGAGCCTCGAGGAACAGGTAATGTCCAAGGACAATATTTTCGAAGCCAAAAGTAGTCTATTGTCTTTATTATCCTTGACCTATTTCCTCTCGCAACGCACATAATGGCGCAAGGACTGTGAAAGTTTGTAAAGCCCTTTGTTGCTTTCTGGAACTGCTTTTTCGACAAATAAATTGATGTCCTCCTCGGCAGTCTTCTCATAATGTCCTTTTGTGATTAATATATAAGTTGTGCGAGTTTCGAATTGATCGGTACATTTAAGAATTGGTTTATGCTTAGCGTGCGTCTATCAAGTTATGGATGCACGCGGAAAGTAGGGAGTGCACGAGAGAAGCGTAAGAGTTGCTCGAGGCGCAGCCGAGAGCAACTCTAGCTTCACGACTGATGAGCCCCAGAAAGCCACGGCACACTTCCCGCCTGCGGGGAGCAACTGCTGACCAGCAATTATCTTGATGCACTTTGCCTAAATTAAATGTAGCCACATAACAGTGCTGCAGCATTACAAAAATATGTATTAGTATTTTGTGTGTGCTTAAAAACAGTTTTCTTTGATATCAAAGCTGTTAAACCATGTTTTGAAGGATTAGGATTGTGTTAAAAAATATGTTAAATGATGGTACAGACATGCATTAATTTACACTGCAGTGTATACTCTGTAGTTTGCTCGTGCTATGTGCAATTAGTTGTCAAATCAAATCATATAAACTCAATCCATTCTTTTGAGATGAAGCTGTTATGGCCAAACTTTTTCTTGGAACATGATTGGGAAAACAGAGTTTGTTAATTTCTTTTATATTAAAGAGCATACTGCGCATGCACACTAGGTTCACAGCTGGATTCTTATTTGAAAATATGTCTTTCAGTAAGTTTGAGGAAACATACATGCTTGTTAGCTGCAACGATGACAGATAAAAGGAACACACATCAGACTCAGCATCGTGTCACGAGAGAAAAACTTCACAAGTGTGACAAATGTGGCAAAGGCTTTGCACGGAAGAGTCACCTGACACAGCACCAACTTGTACACACAGGAGAAAAAATCCTCAAGTGTGACAAATGTGACAAAGGCTTTACATGGAAGAGTCACTTGACACAGCACCAGCTTGTTCACACAGCAGAAAAACCCCACAAGTGTGGCAAATGTAGCAAAGGCTTTGCGTGGAAGGGTGACCTGACAAAACACCAGCTTGTGCACAGAGGAGAAAAACCCCACAAGTGTGACAAATGTGGCAAAGGCTTTAGAGAAAAGAGTAGCCTGACAAAGCACCATCTTGTACACACAGGAGAAAAACCCCACAAGTGTGACAAATGTGGAAAAGGGTTTACACAGAAGGGTAACCTGATGCAACACCAACTTGTACACTACACAGAAGAAAAACCCCACGAATGTAACAAATGTTTCCAACGTTTTACAAAAAGGAAGAAACTAAAGGAATACCTTCGCCGACACGGAGTGTCTTTCGAGTGTTGGATTTGTTTGATGTTGTTTAAGGAAAAAGAAGTCCTGATTGAGCGCATCGGTCAGCATTTTACAGCTGAGGGACAACCATGAATTACAGACTGTAAAGCTTTCAAACTCGGTTACAGCAAAATTTCTAATTTGCGTCACAGCTAAATTCCACCCAAAAAACTACCACAGCATGCTGTACAACCTGAAAAGCCACCACCTTAGGCACACAGGTCCCAGGAGAAAAACCTTAGAACTGTGTGACTTTACGTTTACACATAATACAGTACCGGCGTGTATACACAGAAATAGTTTCGAGTATGGGGCATTTGCATGGTAGCATGATAATTTAAAAAAACAGGGAGACAAACTTAATAAACAACTGGCAATCATTGTTTAATCTCCCAGAGGGTTTGTTTCAGGGCAAACCAAACAGGCGGGCAAAATAGGCTACCACGTCAATGCGTCCCCCAGGTCACCTCTGTTGGTTAATGTTTGTCGTTTATTAGGCCCAGGTTAAACGTCCATCTTAGCACGCGTAAAACTAAGTTTAACAATTAAGCGCATAGTAAGTTCGACGTTAATGTTCCTGCAAGTAAGATTGACTGATTGAGTTTTTAACGCGCTCAGTCAATATTATCGACTGGAGGAATAAAATCGACAAATTTTGGTCGACTGAATTTAGATAGACGTTTGACTCGATAGTCGAACTTCATTAATCGGTCGACTTTTTGTTTGGCACATGCTACAGTGAAATCGACGTCTAACCCGGGCCTTACTTCTAACTAGAGGTAAAATTTCACGTTGTGTTCAATCCCGTTTACCTAGAGCACAATTTATCCATTTTGGAAACGGATGTTTAATGGAGTTTATGTTTTCGTTTAAGTCAGTTCTTGGTAACTAGTACGTCCCGGTCGCACGTGGGACTTTTACGGAATAATGTCGACACTTGTAACTTCTTAAGTGCAAGTTTACAAAGTTGCCGCGGAATGTATGAGTAAGTTACTACCAAAGTTTGAAGAAGCTATTGTTTTCTTTAAGGATAAATCGTTATTATTGACTATTCAGACTGTCTCAAGGTTTAAAAATTGCTTTGTACACCGTGTATTTACAAGTTTGATAGTTATCATAACACCACTAAACAGAATTATATCTGATGAATATATCAAGGATAAGGTCCGAAATACAACAGTAATTTAAGACTGATATTCGATTAGAATGTGTATTAAAATAGCTTCATAATATAAGCTAACTTTCTACTTTTGACTGGTGCATAAGTGTGGTGTCGATGTGTTCAAAAAGGGGGATCAATTGAATTCTAGTAATAGTTTTATCGAATGAACAGTTTATCGATGATAATACTTGCCCTGAGATAACAAAATTTAACGATTATCCCACACAAGCCGTAACCTAGCTAAACAAATGCACTCACGATCGATCAAGTAAACCATTGCAGACACTGTTGCACAAAGTTCTGTTGCTGTTTTGTTAACTATCGATATATAAAATATCAGATTGTTTAATAAAATGTTTGAATCAACGCAGTTGTTACTCCTGACAATGGACCCTGATAGAACACTAAATTACTTTGATATCAGTTCTGAAGTCTTATAGCTTCATGTTTACCTTCGGAGAATTGTAGTAGGAGAATGTAGTCATAAACTTTGACGTATCATAATTTGGTTACAAGCAATAATAAAATGTTCGGTCATGTTGTCATTTTGTTTGTATGGGGGGACTCCTACATAAAAATGACGGGGATGCTAGTCGGGAATTTTCGTTTTGACCCTTAAAAGGTACTAAAACGGGTGTGCATGGCTCGAGCTCACTTTTTACCCCTAAAAGGTACCAATAAAAGCATACCAAGATTTTAAAGTTTCGATGCCTTTAATTGCCATAAAGAGAATATCACCAAGCACTTTATCCATTGTTGTTTTTAAACAAAAAGAGTTCGTTCTACTGACACCCGACCCCTAAACGGTACCACGTCACATAAAAATGTCCGAGTTTGATGCTGAGCACCCTAAGCGGTACCAAAATCGTAATTTTGACCCCTAAGCCAGTACGACGAGCATCCCCGTCCTTTATGGGAGTCCCCCCCTTCCCCCCTTCATCCTAACAGTTTAGTATTGATGCATGCTATTGTTCTTGATGTTATTTTTCTTTTCCCTGTGCATAGTTCTGTTTCCTTTTTTTTTTTTTTAGTCTTTGTCCCTGCTCTTTTTTTGTTGTTATTTTTATCCCTGTAAAGACGTGAGATATTTGCACAGCGCCTCATCGTTACCCGATTGGCTTTGCGAGGAGCTGGGTTGCATGCCTGTGCCAGTACTCCTCATCTCATTTAGGACGCCTGGTTGCTTTTTGCTGTCGTCGTTGTCGGCTATGTTCAACTTGTTAGCGGCTTGTGTTTGTCATCGACTTCTGGAGAAAGGTGCTCGATCGGGCTTAGCACGACGAGTGAACAAAAAATTTGCCGATTGAAATTCCAACTACACCGCACATAAATCGCCCGTGATTTGAGGTGAGTGTTTATTTATTTCAAACCCTCGTTGCGTGCACGTGTCTGCAATGGTTTACTTGATCGATCGTGAGTGCATTTGTTTACGTTACGGCTTGTGTGGGATAATCGTTAAATTTTGTTATCTCAGGGCAAGTATTATTGCTGATACATCGATAAACTGTTCATACGATAAAACTATTACTAGAATTCAATTGATCCCCCTTTTTGAACACATCGACACCACACTTATGCACCAGTCAATATTTGTGATACCACAGAGGATGATGGGGAGATGGAATTTCATGGCTGTTACACTTACTACGTATTTCCGCACTCCTTTGGGACCATACAGTGAAAAATCCTCAACACATGGGTCAAAAAATGAAAATTGATGGAACAGTGAAATATTGCACAATTGAGAACAGGATGCTTAGGAGGTCCATGTTTATTTGCAGATATTTGAGTTGTTTCTTTACGTTTATCTTGGCATTTTTTTTTTTTTTTTTCGATATCAATCGAATGATCATGCTCTTTAGATTATGTTGCAGTCCTCAAATTGAAAGAAAATGTAGGCCACAACGATAAGCCTGAAAGAGTTTCACCAAAAGTGTTGTTCCCGGCAACAGCTATGCAGCAAAACTGAACCTCTCTGCCACCCATCCATAAAAATAGGAATATGATTTATAGACTGAGTATTCAGCAGTCTCGGAGAGACTATAAACTAGACCAAAGATTTAGTGCTGCTCAAAACGAATTTTAAAACTGAGAAATTTTACAGGTAGAAATTGCACAGAACAGGTTCAAGCAAGACAATATTAGTGAATAATATATTAGTATAACACAGCTTTGCTCAAGACAGAAAAAAGAAAACAGTGGAGACCAAGAAAAACAGTTGAGTGGCAAACATGAAGCCAGTTCAGAGTGGCTTGGGCACATTAATCAATGCAGTTGGAGGGGCACAAAAGCTCATCATTAGAGGTTTTGCGTAGAAGCCATGTTGCATGCCTGGATTATAGGCTTATTTTTAAAAATGTGTTGAAAATTCAATATTCCAATATTTTAGAGGTTTCATTTTCCTGATGATGGTTCAGATGTGTATTTTAGTGTAAAGTAATTTGCTCATTTTATGCACAATATTAGTTGTCAAATCAAATCTTAAACTTTATCCATTCTTTTGTGGTGAAGTTGTAACTATGAAACTTTTTTCTTGGAACATGATTGGGAAAACAGAGTTTGTGTGATATTTTGAAATTAATGGCATACTATATAGTACTTGCAGGTTCACAGCTGGATTGTGATTTGAATTTATGTCTTTCAGGAAGTGTGAAGAAACATAGCATGTTTACCATTGAGAACCAGCAGCGACAATGACAGAAGAAAAGAACGCACATCAGACCCAGCATCATGTCATTGGAGAAAAACTTCACAAGTGTAACAAATGTGACAAAGTGTTTATGTGGCAAAGTCAACTAAAGCAGCACCATCTTGTACACAAAGGAGAAAAAATACACAAGTGTGACAAATGTGGCAAAGGCTTTACATGGAAGAGTAGCCTGTTGAAGCACCAGCTTGTGCACACAGGAGAAAAAACCCACAAGTGTGACAAATGTGACAAAGTGTTTATGTGGCAAAGTCACGTAAAGCAGCACCAGCTTGTACACACAGGAGAAAAAATACACAAGTGTGACAAGTGTAGCAAAGGCTTTACACGGAAGAGTAGCCTTTCGAAGCACCAGCTTGTGCACACAGGAGAAAAACCCCACAAGTGTGACAAATGTGGCAAAGGCTTTGCACGAAAGAGTGACCTGACAAAGCACCAGCTTGTACACACAGGAGAAAAACCCCACAAGTGTGACAAATGTGGTAAAGGCTTTACACAGAAGAGTCACCTGACACAGCACCAGCTCATACACACAGGAGAAAAACCCCACAAGTGTGACAAATGTGGCAAAGGCTTTGTATGGAAGGGTGACCTGACAAAGCACCAGCTTGTACACAGAGGAGAAAAACCCCACAAATGTGACAAATGTAGCAAAGGCTTTACAGAGAAGAGTAGTCTGACAAAGCACCAGCTTGTACACACAGGAGAAAAACCCCACAAGTGTGACGAATGTGGCAAAGGCTTTACCCTGAAGAACAGCCTGACAAAGCACCAGCTTGTACACACAGGAGAAAAACCCCACAAGTGTGAGACATGTGGCAAAAGCTTTACACAGAAGAGTCATCTGACACAGCACCAGCTTGTACACACAGGAGAAAAGCCCCACAAGTGTGACAAATGTGGCAAAGGCTTTAGAGAAAAGAGTAGCCTGACAAAGCACCATCTTGTACACACAGGAGAAAAACCCCACAAGTGTGACAAATGTGGCAAAGGCTTTACACAGAAGAGTAGCCTGACACAGCACCAGTTTTTACACGCAGGAGAAATATCCCATGAATGTAACAAATGTTTCCAACGTTTTACAGAAATGAAGAAACTGAAGAAACACCTTCACTGTCACGGAGTGTGTTTTGAGTGTTGGATTTGTTTAATGTTGTTTAAGGAAAAAGAAGTCCTGTTTGAGCACATCAGTCAACATTTATACAGCTGAGGTAAAACCATGAATCACATACTGTAAAGCTTTTAAAGTCGGTTACAGCAAAACTTCTAATTTGCATAACAGCTAAATTTCACAGTGGTTGCACACCTGTAACTTTTAAGTGCAAACTGTATGTGCTGAATGTATGAGTAAGTTGCTACCAACATTTGATGAAGCTATCGTTTTCTCTAAGGATAAATTGTTATTATAGACTATATTCAGACTGTGCGACCAGTTCTTAAGTCTTGAGGTTTAAAAAATGCATTGTACAGTACGGTGAGCATTGAAAATTGGGGACAATCAATACAATTCAGTTAACAGTTGCATTTGTATTTACAAGTTCAATAAAATAAATATCAATACACCTCTAAACAGAAAATAATAGATCTGATGAAAGTATCAATGATGAGGTCGGAAATACAAGTAAGTTACCATGGTATTTGATTAGAATGTGTGTTAAAATAGCTTATGTAATTATAAACTGTAAATGTCTCATTGAATAAACCATTTCTGAGATGCCTGTTGCCTCTTTTTCAAAACGAGGTCTAGTGCTTTATCATCATTTCTTATGAAAGCTATTTTTCATTTTCGTGGAAATCAAACTCATTTTTATAGGTTTTGCACCTTCCCTCGGTTTGAAACAGAGGCAGCAGACATCTTGCAGTTGTTACTCCCAACATATGTTTAATTAATGCAGTTGTTACTCCCAACAATACACCCCATTCATTTATCATATCGGTGGTATTCATCCATGAAAGTCTGTGATCTTGTGGAGGATGCTGTTTTGAGGGGACAAAGCAGTCTGGTTGTTTTTTCCAGGAGGGAGAGAAACCTTTGCAAACCTTTGAACCTTTGAATAGGGTTTAGTCTGGGTTGGTAGATGTCTTCTGTTTGGTGCTTTCTCGGGATTTGTCGCTTCTGCGATGGTTGCTGCTTAAAAACCCTATGTTGCCATAATCTTTCTACTTGCTGCATTGTTGTATCCAATAGAGGGGAAACTCTGGTTTTCTTGGATGCAATAATTGCTATTAGGCTTAGTATATCTGTTCTCTTCACATACCATTTCCTCATAATCTCCTTTCAAAATCATTTGAGAAATTTTTTCACACAGTTTTGTCAAGGCACCATCATAATACCTGAACTTGCCTCCAGATCAACCTATTATATTTATCAGCCTATTATATTTATCAATGTTGTTAGAACAAACTATGGTAAATTTAATTTTCGATTTGTGGCTGCTAATGCCTGGAATAATCTCACTGACAGCATGAAACAACTTCCTCTAAGATCATTAAAAAAAAATCAAGTCAAGTATCCTCCAGATATATGATTAAAAAGGATGCAAAGTTAGTATAATTATTTCTCATTTCTTGAGTTTCATCTGGTTTTCAGTTTTTTTTCTTTATTATCATATTTTTCTTCGCATGTGTGCTTTTTTTCATTAACTTTATTTATGCCTTATTTGCCAATATCTAAATGTATTAATATAATTTACAGTTATTCAGCTCGATTAGCTTCCTAGCTGTTTCTGAGTAACCTTTACCTATCTCTGACTTTTAAAAACTATCATAAATAATTTAATTAACAAAAAGGTAATAAACTAAAGACAAAAAAAAAACTATTGGCACAAAAAAACAGATTGTATCTGACTAACAAAAGATATCACCCTCATGTCTAAAGGTAAGGGTGCCCGCGAAATTCATACGTAATGAGTGTCGATTATCAGTAAAAAAACGACTGGGTACAGGGTTAGTGTCTTACAACTCAAGTGTTACACAGTCAAGAAATCTGCGATATTTGGCATTGCAGATTGTGGCTCAAAGTGGATCTGACTATAAAGCCTTCCGTGGTGAGAAATTCCCATAAGCAACCACCTCCTTTTGAGATATTAGACAAAAATTTCAGGGAAGTTGAACTTTTATCCAAGTGCTGTATTGTCGGGGTTGCTGATAGAAGTTAGGTTTTTTTATATAGTCGGGGGAGGAAGCCCTTGATCAGGGAAAATTGACACATGACACTTTTTTTAAAAACAGGACATTGCACTGTCGTTTGTTAATGCCTCCTGCTTTTGTTTGCAGTTGACAACAGGTGCTCTGAGAGTGTGGAGTCTGCCTCAAGCCCAGTGTGTTCACTCAGAGTCTGTCCTAACACACAAAGATGAGACAGGTTCTAGCAGTGGAGAGATTTTCCACGCTGCCTGTTATGAGAACGTGGGAAAAGTTGCTGGTGACGTTTGATCAGAACATTGCTCTGTATGATCTGGAAACACTGTCCGGCATAATTAACATATTAAGCAGGTACTCTATGACCATTTTAAAATGCCCACATATCTTGAATGATAGAATATCTGCCTTTTGTTTACTCGTCTTTTTCTGTCGTTTTTCTCTACATATTTGAGTTTTCCTTTCCTCCTCAAAGCATGGTACTCACTGATGCATAACAGAAGAGAGCGAGAGTGGCGACGTATGGATCAAACTCGTCCGTTCCTGGCGTCTTATGTTTATGTCGCCATTGTCGCTCTCTTGTGCTTATACTTATGCTTGTGCACTAGTGAGGACCAGGCTTAAACGTTTATAATAGAGTTCCGCCTTTGTAGTCTGCACCTTTGTGTCTGTGTTCCTTTTATGAGTTTTGTCTTTCTCTTGGCTTTCTCTGCTTCCAATCTTCCTTTATCTCTTCCTTCCCCCTCCCCCCCCCCCCCCCCCCCCCCCACCCCCTACCCTTCCAATCCAACCTTCTCTCTTTCCCTCACCCCCTTTTCTTCCCGTAAAACACGTAAATCGCATGCCGTTCGTGGCCCGTAACTTCTACCAGTAATTTCGTTCAACGTTCTGTTTGGGGATCTTTAATGTTATTGCTGACGTTCGGGTCTTCGGGTCTAATATATTTGTCCTTGTATTTGATGCCCAGTTTGTAGGATACAACGTGGAAGTGTTGGACTTGTGCTTTCGAGGACTGTACGTTGCCACCAATAGCGACCAGGCCAGAGTGTAAGACGTCGCTATGGCTGGCAGCTGTCAGAGGGACATTGTAATAGTGTGCTGCAACATTGGTTGTGAACCATGATGGTATAATGCTAGTCACATGCTCCAAGGTACGCGACCATTTCTGAATTGCTCTCTGCCTTTATTACAAAAACGAGACTTTGTCCATAAAAAATATGTTTGGAAAGCAATTTTGTTTCTCGGAAACAGAAAAATGTTTCTGAAACAGAGAAAACAATGTTATATAGTTAATCCCGTCCGTACATGTACAGTACATGTTTGTTGTACTACCTACATGTTTGTGTATTTATCTACCAGTGTATGACAGTACGAAACTATAATGTACGCCCCTTAATCTCACCAATCACCACTACTTCCAGTACAAGGTAGAAACGTATTTGTCATGATTTCTTAATTAAGCCATCATCATCATCATCATCATCATCATCATCATCATCATCATCATCATCATCATCATCATCATCATTATCATCATCATCATTATCATCATCATCATTATCATCATCATCATTATCATCATCATCATCATCATCATCATCATCATCATCATCATCATTATCATCATCATCATCATCATCATCATCATCATCATCATCATCATCATCATCATCATCATCATCATCATCATCATCATCATCATCATCATCATCATCATCATCATCATCATCATCATCATCATCATCATCATCATCATCATCATCATCATCATCATCATCATCATCATCATCATCATCATCATCATCATCATCATCATCATCATCATCATTATCATCATCATCATCATTATCATCATCATCATCATCATCGTCTTCGTCATCCCTGTCATCATATCGTCGTTATCACCAGCATCGTGGTCATCGCCATGGAGTATAGGGAGAGGCTCCGGTTGAAAAGGGTCCCTTTTCGCGTCTCTGGTCTTCGGGTACAGAAAAACAAGGCTTTTTGTTATTTGTTATGGCTGGTAAGAAGGCTGACCAAAATAAACTCGCATTGGTCATTTCACAGAGGTTCTGAAACTCGTCACTCGATTGAGAAGTTCGCAAAAGTTGTGTTCCCAAGCGAGTTGTGTGCGGCTTTTCTTTATGTTTTTCTGTTCAAAGGCATAAAAAGGTTATATTTTTTTTACTAGAGGTATGTGAAAGGGTAACCATTTTTACCCTAGAATGGTATTCGAAAGAGTAATGGGTTGAGCCTGGGTGGAGCCTCCCCGTCGAAAACATTAATCATCCTGATGGTATAGTATCGATTGTTGATTTTCACAGAACATTGGTTCATTTCATTTCAGGGCAAAAGCAGTGAAGCTGAATCCTGGTTGGTTGGTAAAGCGCATACCCAGAGGAAGAGACGGACATACGTTTCTCGTAAGTACTGTATTGCTTTTTTCCAGACAGCTCAAAGCGTGAAAGTAATTTAAATATCAGGGTACAATAACACTATTTAGACTTAACTTAAGCTAGCCGGAATTCACCTTTGCAAGTGGAGTGATAAAAAAACAAGAAGCTGCATACTGGCTGCAGTGTATCAAGAGAGATATAAAAGGTCAGAGAAACATAATGATCAGATTTCAGAATCAGCTACAGAATATCCAAAGGTATTGAAAGTGTGATGGGTAAACGGACACACTACTGAAGCAGATACTACACAAAGTGTCCAAAGAACAGTGACGCAATCCTCGCCGTGAGCTGCAAAACTTCTAGTTTGCGTCACAGCTAAATTCCACCCAAAAAACTACCACAGCATGCTGTACAACCTGAAAAGCCACCAGCTTACGCACACAGGTCCCAGGAGAAAAACCTTAGAACTGTGTGACTTTAAGTTTACACATAATACAGTACCGGCGTGTATACACAGAAGTAGTTTCGAGTATGGGGCATTTGCATGGTAGCATGATGATTTAAAAAACAGGGAGACAAACTTAATGAACAACTGTCAATCATTGTTTAATCTCCCAGAGGGTTTGTTTCAGGGCAAACCAAACAGGCGGGCAAAATAGGCTACCACGTTAATACGTTCCCCAGGTCACTCTGTTGGTTAATTTTTGTCGTTTATTAGGCCCAGGTTAAACGCCCATCTTAGCACGCGTAGAACTAAGTTTAACAATTAAGCGCATAGTAAGTTCGATGTTAATGTTCCTGCAATTAAGTTTGACTGATTGAGTTTTTAATGACTCGGTCAATATTATCGACTGGAGGAATAAAATCGACAAATTTTGGTCGACTGAATTTAGATAGACGTTTGACTCGATAGTCGAACTTCATTAATCGGTCGACTTTTTGTTTGGCACATGCTACTGAAATCGACGTCTAACCCGGGCCTTACTTCTAACTAGAGGTAAAATTTCACGTTGTGTTCAATCCCCGTTTACCTAGAGCACAATTTATCCATTTTGGAAACGGATGTTTAATGGAGTTTATGTTTTCGTTTGAGTCAGTTCTTGGTAAAGTACGTCCCGGTCGCATGTGGGACTTTTACGGAATAATGTCGACACTTGTAACTTCTTAAGTGCAAGTTTAGAAAGTTGCCGCGGAATGTATGAGTAAGTTACTACGAAAGTTTGGAGAAGCTATTGTTTTCTTTAAAGATAAATCGTTATTATTGACTATTCAGACTGTCTCAAGGTTTAAAAATTGCTTTGTACACCGTGTATTTACAAGTTTGATAATTATCATAACACCACTGAACAGAATTATATCTGATGAATATATCAAGGATAAGGTCTGAAATACAACAGTAATTTAAGACTGGTTGCTGTTTTGTTAACTATCGATATATAAAATATCAGATTGTTTAATAAAATGTTTGAATCAACGCAGTTGTTACTCCTGACAATGGACCCTGATAGAACACTAAATTACTTTGATATCAGTTCTGAAGTCTTATAGCTTCATGTTTACCTTCGGAGAAATTGTAGTAGGAGAATGTAGTCATAAATTTTGACGTATCATAATTTGGTTACAAGCAATAATGAAATGCTCGGTCATGTTGTCATTTTGTTTGTATGGGGGGACTCCTACATAAAAATGACGGGGATGCTAGTCGGGAATTTTCGTTTTGACCTTTAAAAGGTACTAAAACGGGTGTGCATGGCTCGAGCTCACTTTTGACCCCTAAAAGGTACCAATAAAAGCATACCAAGATTTTAAAGTTTCGATGCCTTTAATTGCCATAAAGAGAATACCACCAAGCACTTTATCCATTGTTGTCTTCAAACAAAAAGAGTTCGTTCTACTGACACCCGACCCCTAAACGGTACCACGTCACATAAAAATGTCCGAGTTTGATGTTGAGCACCCTAAGCGGTACCAAGCGGTCCCCCTTCCCCCCCCCCCCCCCCCCCCCCCCCCTCCCCGGGCATTTCAGCCTAACAGTTTAGTATTGATGCATGCTATTGTTCTTGATGTTATTTTTCTTTTCCCTGTGCATAGTTCTGTTTTTGTTCTGTTTTTTCTTTTTTTAGTCTTTGTCCCTGCTCTTTTTTTGTTGTTATTTTTATCCCTGTAAAGACGTGAGATATTTGCACAGCGCCTCATCGTTACCCGATTGGCTTTGCGAGGAGCTGGGTTGCATGCCAGTGCCAGTACTCCTCATCTCATTTAGGACGCCTGGTTGCTTTTTGCTGTCGTCGTTGTCGGCTATCTTGTTAGCGTCTTGTGTTTGTCATCGACTTCTGGAGAAAGGTGCTCGATCGGGCTTAGCACGACGAGTGAACAAAAAATTTGCCGATTGAAATTCCAACTACACCGCACATAAATCGCCCGTGATTTGAGGTGAGTGTTTATTTATTTCAAACCCTCGTTGCGTGCACGTGTCTGCATGGTTTACTTGATGGTTACATGGTTACGGCTTGTGTGGGATAATCGTTAAATTTTGTTATCTCAGGGCAAGTATTATTGCTGATACATCAATAAACTGTCCATACGATAAAACTATTACTAGAATTCAATTGATCCCTCTTTTTGAATCGACACCACACTTATGCACCAGTCAATATTTGTGATACCACAGAGGATGATGGGGAGATGGACTTTCATGGCTGTTACACTTAATACGTATTTCTGCACTCCTTTGGGACCATACAGCTGAAAAATCCTCAACACATGGGTCAAAAAATGAAAATTGATGGAACAGTGAAATATTGCACAATTGAGAACAGGATGCTTAGGAGGTCCATGTTTATTTGCAGATATTTGAGTTGTTTCTTTACGTTTATCTTGGCATTTTCAATTTGTTTTCGATATTAATCGAATGATCATGCTCTTTAGATTATGTTGCAGTCCTCAAATTGAAAGAAAATGTAGGCCACAACGATAAGCCTGAAAGAGTTTCACCAAAAGTGTTGTTCCCAGCAACAGCTATGTAGCAAAACTGAACCTCTCTGCCACCCATCCATAAAAATAGGAATATGATTTATAGACTGAGTATTCAGCAGTCTCGGAGAGACTATGTACTAGACCAAAGATTTAGTGCTGCTCAAAACGAATTTTAAAACTGAGAAATTTTACAGGTAGAAATTGCACAGAACAGGTTCAAGCAAGACAATATTAGTGAATAATATATTAGTATAACACAGCTTTGCTCAAGACAGAAGAAAGACAACAGTGGAGACCAAGAAAAACAGTTGAGTGGCAAACATGAAGCCAGTTCAGAGTGGCTTGGGCACATTAATCAAATAATGCAGTTGGAGGGGCACAAAAGCTCATCATTAGAGGTTTTGTGTAGAAGCCATGTTGCATGCCTGGATTATAGGCTTATTTTTAAAAATGTGTTGAAAATTCAATATTCCAATATTTTAGAGGTTTCATTTTCCTGATGATGGTTCAGATGTGTATTTTAGTGTAAAGTAATTTGCTCATGTTATGCACAATATTAGTTGTCAAATCAAATCTTAAACTTTATCCATTCATTTGCGGTGAAGTTGTAACTGAAACTTTTTTCTTGGAACATGATTGGGAAAACAGAGTTTGTGTGATATTTTGAAATTAATGGCATACTATATAGTACTTGCAGGTTCACAGCTGGGTTGTGATTTGAATTTATGTCTTTCAGGAAGTTTGAAGATACATAGCTTGTCCCCATTGAGAACCAGCAGCGACAATGACAGAAAAAAAGAATGCACATCAGACCCGGCATCGTGTCATGAGAGAAAAACTTCACAAGTGTGACAAATGTAGCAAAGGCTTTACACAGAAGAGGCACCTGACACAGCACCAGCTTGTACACAGAGGAGAAAAACCCCACAAGTGTGACAAATGTAGCAAAGGCTTTACACAGAAGAGGCACCTGACACAGCACCAGCTTGTACACAGAGGAGAAAAACCCCACAAGTGTGACAAATGTAGCAAAGACTTTACACAGAAGAGTCACCTGACACAGCACCAGTTTGTACACACAGGAGAAAAACCCCACAAGTGTGACAAATGTGACAAAGTGTTTATGTGGCAATGTCACCTAAAGCAGCACCAGCTTGTACACAAAGGAGAAAAACCCCACAAGTGTGACAAATGTGGCAAAGGCTTTTCATGGAAGAGTAGCCTGTCGAATCACCAGTTTGTGCACACAAGAGAAAAAACCCACAAGTGTGACAAATGTGACAAAGTGTTTATGTGGCAATGTCACGTAAAGGAGCACCAGCTTGTACACACAGGAGAAAAAATACACAAGTGTGACAAGTGTAGCAAAGGCTTTAAATGGAAGAGTAGCCTGTCGGAACACCAGCTTGTGCACACAGGAGAAAAACCCCACAAGTGTGCCAAATGTGGTAAAGGCTTTGCACAGAAGAGTGACCTGACAAAGCACCAGCTTGTACACACAGGAGAAAAACCCCACAAGTGTGACACATGTGGCAAAAGCTTTACACAGAAGAGTCACCTGACACAGCACCAGCTTATACACACAGGAGAAAAGCCCCACAAGTGTGACAAATGTGGCAAAGGCTTTAGAGAAAAGAGTACCCTGACAAAGCACCATCTTGTTCACACAGGAGAAAAACCCCACAAGTGTGACAAATGTGGCAAAGGCTTTACAAGGAAGAGTCACCTGGCACAGCACCAGCTTATACACACAGGAGAAATATCCCATGAATGTAACAAATGTTTCCAACGTTTTACAGAAATGAAGAAACTGAAGGAACACCTTCACCTTCACGGAGTGTGTTTTGAGTGTTGGATTTGTTTAATGTTGTTTAAGGAAAAAGAAGTCCTGTTTGAGCACATCAGTCAACATTTATACAGCTGAGGTAAAACCATGAATCACAGACTGTAAAACTTTTAAAGTCGGTTACAGCAAAACTTCTAATTTGCATAACAGCTAAATTTCACAGTGGTTGCACACTTGTAACTTTTAAGTGCAAACTGTATGTGCTGAATGTATGAGTAAGTTGCTACCAACGTTTGATGAAGCTATCGTTTTCTCTAAGGATAAATTGTTATTATTGACTAAGTCTTGAGGTTTAAAAAATGCATTGTACAGTACGGTGAGCATTGAAAATTGGGGACAATCAATACAATTCAGTTAACAGTTGCATTTGTATTTACAAGTTCAATAAAATAAATATCAATACACCACTAAACAGAAAATAATAGATCTGATGAAAGTATCAATGATGAGGTATTTGATTAGAATGTGTGTTAAAATAGTTTATGTAATTATAAACTGTAAATGTCTCATTGAATAAACCATTTCTGGGATGCCTGTTGCCTCTTTTTCAAAACAAGGTCTAGTGCTTTATCATCATTTCCTATGAAAGCTATTTTTCATTTTCGTGGAAATCAAACTCATTTTTATAGGTTTTGCACCTTCCCTCGGTTTGAAACAGAGGCAGCAGACATCTTGCAGTTGTTACTCCCAACAATACATATGTTTAATTAATGCAGTTGTTACTCCCAACAATACACCCCATTCATTTATCATATCGGTGGTATTCATCCATGAAAGTCTGTGATCTTGTGGAGGACGCTGTTTTGAGGGGACAAAGCAGTCTGGTTGTTTTTTCCAGGAGGGAGAGAAACCTTTGCAAACCTTTGAACCTTTGAATAGGGTTTAGTCTGGGTTGGTAGATGCCTTTCTGTCTGGTGTTTTCTCGGGATTTGTCGCTTCTGCGATGGTTGCTGCTTAACAGCCCTATGTTGCCATAATCTTTCTACTTGCTGCATTGTTGTAGCCAAAAGAGGGGAAACTCTGGTTTTCTTGGATGCAATAATATTGCTATTAGGCTTAGTATATCTGTTCTCTTCACATACCATTTCCTCATAATCTCCTTTCAAAATCATTTGAGAAATTTTTTCACACAGTTTTGTCAAGGCACCATCATAATACCTGGACTTGCCTCCTGATCAACCTATTATATTTATCAGCCTATTATATTTATCAATGTTGTTAGAATAAACTATGGTAAATTTAATTTTCGATTTGTGGCTGCTAACACCTGGAATAATCTCACTGACAGCATGAAACAACTTCCTCTAAGATCATTAAAAAAATGTCAAGTCAAGTATCCTCCAGATATATGATTAAAAAGGATGCAAAGTTAGTATAATTATTTCTCATTTCTTGAGTTTCATCTGGTTTTCAGTTTTTTTCTTTATTATCATATTTTTCTTCGCATGTGTGCTTTTTTTCATTAACTTTATTTATGCCTTATTTGCCAATATCTAAATGTATTAATATAACTTACAGTTATTCAGCTCGATTAGCTTCCTAGCTGTTTCTGAGTAACCTTTACCTATCTCTGACTTTTAAAAACTATTATAAATAATTTAATGAACAAAAAGGTAATAAACTAAAGACAAAAAAAAACTATTGGCACAAAAAGCAGATTGTATCAGACTAACAAAAGATATCACCCTCATGTCTAAAGGTGAGGGCGCCCGCGAAATTCATACGTAATGAGTCAGTCGATTATCAGTAAAAAACGACTGGGTCGATTAGTCCTGGGGCTTATTACGCGGATGAGTCTGGGACGAAGTTGATGGGCCTGCTGACCAGTCAGCGGTCACTCTTTCAAAATGGCGGACGTTTTGAACTGGCATGGCGGCCAAGATTTTACCTAAAATCTGCACTGTTAACGACAATACTATGACCAGGGACTTGAATGTACTTGGGTGAAAGTGTCAAGCCGTCGGCAATGGCTCAAGCAAAGTATAGTCGCTCATGAATTCACTGAGGGTTGCTTACGTATTCTTGGGACGTCATGGCGGCTATGTTATGTTGAAGGACGTTTAACAAATGATTGCTCAATCCAAAATAGCCGCGATGTCTTTGTATTCTAAATCTCCAGAGAACTGATCCTCGCAGGAATGAAGGTGAGTTTTTGCTTTAGACATATTTTCCATTCTAGATGACTGGGAGAGTTGATCACTTTTGGGAGTAAAAGGGTTAAAAGTGAATGTCTGTAAGAATCGATCAATGGACAAAAATGAATATTAGTGAGAGGTAAATATCCACCGCTATTCACCAACACTGAGGCGAATAATTGTTTTAGTATATACCAGACAAGTTTAATAGCCAACTCCCAAATAGCTATTTTATTTCCGACAAAAGTGGGCAAAAATTGGGCGGTTCGCGCGCCATTTTGTTTTACCGGTAGCCGCCTGGAGGTGAACAGTACTTGATATTCCGAGATTGAGGAGCCAATCAGAGCGCGCGAAAAGCACTATTTACTTGTGTGGTGTATAAACAATAAACTGCTTTTGGCGGGGAAATATGCGAGGACAAATGTTCTTTGGTGCTTTCTGCAACTGCTTTTTTGACAAATGAATTGATGTCCTCCTCGTTAGTCATCTCGTAATGGTTTTTGGCGATTAATATTTAAAATTGTGTTCGGATATTGTCAATAAACAGCGATAGTTCGCCAGGCGGGGGTTATTCGCTGATACCGTCCGCTCGTGAGCGGACGTTATTCGGTCACGTGTCACGATTCCACCAATCACGCGCGGGAGGAAATATTTGATGGGTCATGAATACTAATACTTGATATTCCGAGATTGAGGAGCCAATCAGAGCGCGCGAAAAGCACTATTCACTTGTGTGGTATATACTAAACTTTTTTACCACAACACATTAGTTTCTCGCTCTCTGATTGGTTGATTAACCATGGTAAATAAGAGTCCAGACAACGATGTGACGCCAGCGTGTCACGCTTTGCAACGAAATACAATGAAACTTTTCTGTATATTTCTAAATAATAGTATTGTGGTAAAAATCAATTTTACCACAACACACTAGTTTCTCGCTCTCTGATTGGTCGATTTACCGTGGTAAATAAGAGTCCAGACAACGATGCTGACGCCAGCATGTCACGTTTTGCAGCGAAATACAACGAAAGTTTCCTGTATATTTCTAAATGTTGTGGTAAAAAACAAATTTCCACTGGTTTGCCGTGCTGTGGACTCTTATTTACCACGATTTACGTCATCACATGGTCAAAATTAGTTCCGTGTGGACTCACTCGGCGAATCGCCTTGTGAGTTCACAACATTTTGAGGTAAATCATGATTAAGAGTCCACACCATGGCAAACCAGTGGAAATTTATTAAATATACAATATGGAAATATAACATGGGCAAATGCATATCCATCTAGACTAGATGTTATAAGAAAAAACTACAATAAAAGATAAAAAAGGTTATGAAGTGCTAGTTTGAACGTGTACATTTGTTCAAAAGAACCCTCAAAACGCACGAAATTGTGTTTCAGGGAATCTGGATTTAAAAATTTATAGGGGTAGCATGAACCCGTACCCCCCTAGTGGGTAGCGCCTTTGGGACTCGAATCCCCTCTCACGAAATGGTGGATCCGCCCCAGAATACTGACAT
Organism: Plumapathes pennacea; assembly: GCA_964036295.1. NCBI lineage: Eukaryota > Metazoa > Cnidaria > Anthozoa > Antipatharia > Myriopathidae > Plumapathes > Plumapathes pennacea. The sequence continues at coordinate 19,021,478 of OZ038465.1, read as the reverse complement.
ATACAGTGAACCTTCCTGAGCGACCACCTCTCGTAATGGCGACCAACTCCCTTAAGCGACCAGTACAACCAAAGTACCGATTGGTTACTCAGCCAAATTAACTGACAACTTCTTGTAAGCGACCGCATGTACCTTTGAGGCTCAGCGTTTGAGTTTTTTTTATGTCTTTTACCGGGAATCTACCACCTTATGTTCTCAAAGACAATTTTCTGAGCAAAGATTAATCCCTTGCAGAAACCTGACCAGACGAAACATTGACATACGTAATGTAACGTACAACAGGATACAGGGTTAGTGTCTTACAACTCAAGTGTTACACAGTCAAGAAATCCGCGATATTTGGCATTGCAGATTGTGGAAACTGGATCTGACTATAAAGCCTTCCGTGGTGAGAAATTCCCGTGAGCAACCACCTCCTTTTGAGATCTTAGACAAAATTTTCAGGGAAGTTGAACTTTTATCCAAGTGCTGTATTGTCAGGGTTGCTGATAAAAGTTAGGTTTTTTTATATAGTCGGGGGAGGAAGCCCTTGATCAGGGAAAATTGACACATGACACTTTTTTTAAAAACAGGATATTGCACTTTCGTTGTTTATTAATGCCTCCTGCTTTTGTTTGCAGCTGACAACAGGTGCTCTGAGAGTGTGGAGTCTGCCTCAAGCCCAGTGTGTTCACTGAGAGTCTGTCCTAACACACAGAGACGAGACAGGTTCTAGCAGTGGAGAGATTTTCCACGCTGCCTGTTATGAGAACGTGGGAAAAGTTGCTGGTGACATTTGATCAGAACATTGCTCTGTATGATCTGGAAACACTGTCCGGCATAATTAACATATTAAGCAGGTACTCTATGACCATTTTAAAATGCCCACATATCTTGAATGATAGAGTATCTGCCTTTTGTTTACTCGTCTTTTTCTGTCGTTTTTCTCTACACTTTTGAGTTTTCCTTTCCTCCTCAAAGCATGGTACTCACTGATGCATAACAGAAGAGAGCGAGAGTGGCGACGTATGGATCAAACTCGTCCGTTCCTGGCGTCTTATGTTTATGTCGCCACTGTCGCTCTCTTGTGCTTATGCACTAGTGAGGACCATGCTTAAACGTTTATAATAGAGTTTGTAGTCTGCACCTTTGTGTCTGTGTTTCTTTTATGAGTTTTGTCTTTCTCTTGGCTTTCTCTGCTTCCAATCTTCCTTTATCTCTTCCTCCCCACCCCCTACCCCTCCAATCCAACCTCTCTTTCCCTCACCCCCTTTTTCCCTTTTCTTCCCGTAAAACACGTAAATCGCATGCCGTTCGTGACCCGTAACTTCTACCGGTAATTTCGTTCAACGTTCTGTTTGGGGATCTTTAATGTTAGTACTGACGTTCGGGTCTTCGGGTCTAATAAAATATATTTGTCCTTGTATTTGATGCCCAGTTTGTAGGATACAACGTCGAAGTGTTGGACTTGTGCTTTTGGAGGACTGTACGTTGCCACCAATAGCGACCAGACCAGAGTGTAGGACGTCACTATGGCTGTCAGAGGGACATTGCAATAGTGTGCTGCAACATTGGTTGTGAACCATGATAGTATAATGCTAGTCACATGCTCCAAGGTACGCGACCATTTCTGAATTGCTCTCTGCCTTTATTACAAAAACGAGACTTTGTCCATAAAAAATGTTTGGAAAGCAATTTTGTTTCTCGGAAACAGAAAAATGTTTCTGAAACAGAGAAAACAATGTTATATAGTTAATCCCAGTGCGGCGTTTACGAATTAGTGTTTTTTGTTTAACCACCTGAGCAACAGAACAGTTTTCATGCTTTCCTCTCCTTATCAAAAGAAACAAAAAGTGACTTTTGAACAGCTGTGTGCATGCGCACCGATAAAATCTCAGACCGATCCCAATCGAACTCGCACGCATTTTCAAATGTTTAACCCCCACTAGTGTACATTATATATATTTAATCTACTAGCTAAAGGTGTCCGTTTTAGTTGTCACAAGAAGTAACTATTTTAACTGGCACTGAGGACATTTTAAGACTGCGAGATCAGGCCCCAATTGAAGGTCAAGGAAAGATAACAAAACTTGCATGAAAAATACTGATAGATAAAGGAAGTCGCCGAGAAGTAAAAATATAACCAAATGTGACCAAAAGTAGCCGACGGCTGGAAGCGGTTTCTTTATTATTGATTCAATATTCAGACTTATTTACTCTTAATAAATACTGCATTGTTTTTTGAGTTAGCAGGATGGTATCGTTGATGCTTTAGTCGTAAAAGCGACGCAGAAGACCCACGATAAGGTGTGTGCTGTTTGGAGTCCGTACATGTACAGTACATGTTTGTTGTACTACCTACATGTTTGTGTATCTATCTACAGTGTATTACAGTAAGAAACTACATGTACGTCCATTTGTCTCACCAATCACCACTACTTCCAGCACATGGTAGAAACGTATTTGTCATGATCTCTTAATTAAGCCATGTTTGTTTGTTTGTTTGTTTGTTTGTTTGCATGTTTGTTTGTTTTTAGGAGTATCAATTAAGTTCACTGCACAATCGATGGGCCCTATTCTCTGTTTTGTTTTTACAGCGGCTATTGTTAAATATTTCACAACAAGAAACAGTCTACCGTGGTAGTGATGACGACGAAGACCAACCGTCCAAAGCTATGGTAACTCATTAATTTTGTTGCTAATTCTGCACATGTGTGTTGAATAGAGAAATATGGCATGAGAAGGGTTCTGAAACTCGTCACTCGATTGAGAAGTTCGCAAAAGTTGCGTTCCCAAGCGAGTTGTGTGCGGCTTTTCTTTATGTTTTTCTGTTCAAAGGCATAAAAAGGTTATATTTTTTTTACTAGAGGTATGTGAAAGGGTGACCATTTCTACCCTAGAATGGTATTCGAAAGAGTAATGGGTTGAAAGCCTGGGTGGAGCCTCCCCGCAGAAAACATTAATCATCCTGGTGGTATAGTATCGATTGTTGATTTTCACAGAACATTGGTTCATTTCATTTCAGGGCAAAAGCAATGGAGCTGAATCCTGGTTGGTTGGTAGAGCGCATGCCCAAACGAAGAGACGGACATACGTTTCTCGTAAGTACTGTATTGCTTTTTGCCAGACAGCTTGAAGCGTGAAAGTGATTTAAAGATCAGGGTACAATAACACTATTCAAACTTAACTTAAGCTAGCCGGAATTCACCTTTGCAAGCGGAGTGATGAAAAAACAAGGCTGGAAATTGGCTGGCTGCAGTGTATCAAGAGATATGTAAAAGATCAGAGAAAAATAATGATCAGATTTCAGAATCAGTTACAGAGTATCCAGAGGTATTGAAAGTGTGATGGGTAAAAGGACACACTACTGAAGCAGATACTACATAAAGTGTCCAAAGAACAGTAACGCAATCCTCGCCGTGAGCTGCCAAACCAACCTGGACCCCAGAAACCTAGGCATTGAAAATGTCCCTGAAGTTGTAACAATACTGTATCTCTGAGGTGAGCATTTCCCAGTGACATTTGAGATTTTAGACGCAATTTTCAGAGAACTTGAACTTTTATCCAAGTGCTGTATTGTCAGAGTTGCTGATAAAAGTTAGGTTAATTATATAGAGTCGGAGGAGGAAGCCCTTGATCAGGGAAAATTGACACATGACACTTTTTTTGCGCTATCATTGTTTGTTAATGCCTCTTGCTTTTGTTTGCAGCGGACAACAGGTGCTCTGAGAGTGTGGAATGTGCATTAAGTTCATTATGTTCACTCAGAGTCTGTACTAACACACAGAGATGAGACAGGTTCTCGTGGTGGAGAGATTTTCCACGCTCCCTGTTATTATAACGTGGGAGAAGTTGCTGGGACGTTTAATCAGAACATTGTTCTGTATGATCTGGAAATACTGTCCGGCGAAACATATCAAGCAAATACTGACCATATGCTGCTTTTTGTTTACTGGTCTTTTCCTGTACGACAGATTTTCTTCTCTTCGTTTTTACTGATCAAACTCGTCCACTTCTGGCGTCTTATGTTTATGTCGCCACTGTTGTTCTCTTGTGCTTATGCTTATGCTTATGCTTATGCACTAGTGAAGACCAGGTTTAGACCTCTATAATACTGCTCCACCTTTGTAGTCTGCACCTTTGTATCTGTGTTCCTATTGTGTTTTTGTTTAGAGTTTTGTCTTTCTCTTGGCATTTTCTGCGTCCAACTTTCCTTCACCCCTTCTTTTTTTCTCCATTCCACTCTTCTCTTCCTTATCCTCTTTCCTTCTTTTTTATTCCCGTAAAACACGTAAATCGCATGCCGTTCGTGGCCCGTAACTTCTATCGGAAATTTCGTTTAATGTTCTGTTTGGGGATCTTTAATAATAGTGCTGGCGTTCAATAGATATTCCTTTCTGTAGAAACCTGCCTTATCGCCATCGCTGCTTTTTCAGTGTATTTCATTTTAATCACATAGATATTTCCTTCAAGTCTGTTTTAAAAATATGTTTCTGGTGCTTATCATCTACCCTTCCACACAAGATCTGACAGGTTTGCTTGAACAACCAAGGCATTGATCTATCAGTGAGGGAGCCCCTTTTTACACTTGGTGAGTCTTGCTAAATGATGTGTCTTGGTCTTCTAATGTATTTCCGCACTACTATGGAATACTGCTACAACACAGGGCTACTGTGCACTCAATTTGTGCTGCCAAACTTGTGTTGCCTGCTAGCTTGTCAGATTAGCATAAACATTACGTAAAGAAGGCAGATGTATCTGTGTGTCTATCTGTTATGAACGTACATGTTCTGTACATGCTATGACTGGGTACAATAACACTATGGTATTTTGCAGATACATATGAAAAATATTAGGGATGTTTTTCACCTGGGGCAGATGTCGAATTTGCGGAAGAGAATCCAGGCAAAATCGTAAGTGTGTGAAGAAGAACAGCCAAGTTTTAGCAACTTAAGCCAGCAGGAATTCACCTTTGCAAGCGGAGTGATGAAGAAGGAAACAAAAAGTTGCATACTGACTGCAGTGTATCAAGAGAGATATAAAAGGTCAGAGAAAAATAATGATCAGATCTCAGAATCAGCTCCAGAATATCTAAAGGTATTGAAAGTGTGATGGGTAAAAGGACACAGTACTGAAGCAGATACTACACAAAGTGTCCAAAGAACAGTAACGCAATATTCGCCGTGAGCTGCCAAACCAACCTGGACCCCAGACAACCTAGGCATTGAAAATGTCCCTGAAGTTATAACAATACTGTATCTCTGAGGTGAGCATTTCGAAGTGACATTTGAGATTTTAGACAAAATTTTCAGGGAAGTTAAACTTTTATCCAAGTGCTGTATTGTCAGAGTTGCTGATAAAAGTTAGGTAAATTATATCTGGTCGGAGGAGGAAGCCCTTGATCAGGGAAAATTGACACATGACACTTTTTTTGAAACAGGATATTGCGCTATTGTTGTTTGTTAATGCCTCCTACTTTTGTTTGCAGCTGACAGCAGGTGCTCTGAGAGTGGAGTGTGCATTAAGTTCAGTGTGTTCACTTAGAGTCTGTCCTAACAAACATAGATGAGACAGGTTCTCGCAGTGGAGAGATTTTCCACGCTGCCTGTTATGAGAACGTGGGAAAAGTTGCTGGTGACGTTTAATCAGAACATTGTTCTGTATGATCTGGAAACACTGTCCGGCCCTACATATATTGAATGCTAGAGTATCCGCTTTTTGTTTACTAGACTTTTTTCTGTACTACATGTTTTCTTCTCTTCGTTTTTATCTAGAGATTTGAGTTTTCCTTTCTTCCTCAAAGCCTGGTCCTCATTAACACATAAGCATAAGAGAGCGAGAGTAGCGACGTATGGATCAAATTCGTCCATCTCTGGCGTTTTATGTTTATGTCGCCACTGTCGCTCTCTTGTGCTTATACTTATACTTATGCACTAGTGAAGACCAGGTTTAGACCTTTATAATACTGCTCCACCTTTTTAGTCTGCACCTTTGTGTCTGTGTTCCTTTTTTGTTGTTGTTGTTGTTGTTGTTGTTGAGAGTTTTGTCTTTCTCTGCGTCTAATCTTCCTTTATTCCTTCCCTTCTTTTCCTTCCATTCCATTCTTCTCTCCCTCACCTTTTTTCCCTTTTCTTCCCGAAAAACACGTAAATCGCATGCCGTTCGTGGCCCGTAACTTCTATTGGTAATTTCGTTAAACCTTCTCTTTGGACTAGATCTTTAATGTTATTGCTTGCGTTCAACATATATTCCGTTCTGCAGAAACCTGCCTTATTATGCACCATCACTGCTTCTTTAGTCTTTTTTATTATAATTAAAGGGATATTTTCCTTCGGGTCTGCATTTAAAATATATTTTTTTCCTTGTATTTGATGCCCAGTTTGTAGGATACAACGTCGAAGTGTTGGACTTGTGCTTTGCTGGACTCTCCGTTTGAATAACAACTGAAGGTACACTCTACTAGAAATACGATGTTTCCAGATATCGTCTCGCCCTGTTAGAAGAGTCCAATAGTGCAGATTTCGATCAACGTATATTCCGTATATTTATATAGTGAGATTTTTGGGGGAAATGTCTTTACGCAGGTTATGTTTAAACACACCCATGCAAAGTACGCTCTTTAGGACTTGTCAGTTTTGCTGTCACAGCCCCATAAACTTAACCCAACGCCAACTGGTGTAAATATGATCAAAATTGTTTATCTTTGGAGTTTAACAACATGCGAGGTATGCGAGGCATTTGAAGTATAGATTCTGAAATGAGGTATAGATTTTGTTTTTTTTTTGGTCTGGAATAGTGTACTGTAGTAGAATCCGAGGTATTTGAATAGTGACTTTGACAACTTTGTACTGCTAAATATGCTAGAATTGTGTCTTATTTTATTTCTTTGCAGTATGCTCACTGATCAGGAGGATGCCATTTGGAGAAGCGGTTTATTGAGCATTTCAAGTATTCTTGAACACACAGGTGCTGAGGCCTTGTTTTAACCAGTACTTGGTAGCTGCTCCCAAATATTTAAAGGTCAGTGATCTTATGAGGAGAAGGCTTATGAGATTTACAGTATTTTTTAACATTATTAACATTTCCCTAGTCTCTGCACATTTGTGGTCGCAACACTTGGGGCACAAGGTGTTGCAACCACAAAAACGGCTGCAAGAAGACTAAACATTTCTCTGGTATAACAGAAGAATATATTTTTTTACTAAGCAGAACAATGAGAGTCTGTGAAATGGAATAATTAGATTTTCCATTTGAAATAAGTAATTATTACTTTGACACATTGATTTGCAGTGTACGCCAATTAGATAAAATGTGACAGATATGGGAGATAGGCTAGATGGGAGATTTTATATGGGAGATAGGCTAGAGAGATGTCTGTTTTCGTAGGCTGGTGTTTTCGATAGAGGTGATAATCAAACTTCCATCAGTCACACTCTCCATCAATCATGCTCTTCGATTTTGTGCTGCATGTGCACAATCTTTGACTTCCAGAGGTGGTGTTAGTTAGCACTTCTAAATGACTTTTGTAACAGTTGTAATTGACATTAACATTTCCCTATTATAACAGCCAATAATGTAATGTTTTTGAGCAAGATAATGAAGTTTTGTGAAATGAAATGTAATGACATTTTCTGGATTGAAATAATGGAATTTTTAGAGTCGGAAAAATGAACACTTCATTTTTCCTGCTCAGCTCCATAGTCTGTTTTGTTTCTAGTACTGGTGGCAGCATGTCTATTTCCTTGTTTTGTCCTTTCTTCAAGACAAAACACCAAGCTTGGGTCAGTTGTACTTACTGCAAATGTGGACATCCCGAAGGGAGTGTTCTCTTTTATGGGAATACCCTACGTCTCACCGTTTAATGCTGACAAGTTTGTTATTCCTCTGAATCTGGTAAGAAATATATAATCGCTGAGAACTTTGAGTTTACGTAAGCAATACGTAAATAGAACTTCAGATGCAGATGATGGTGGTAATGATAGAGACGAGAAAAGCAGCTGATCCACCTGATAATTTAAATGGAAAATGTACAAGTTCACTTTGAAGTCGTTTTAAGCCCCATGTGCACTCCAGACTTCTCATTTCATGCAGAATTGTGTGTAAATGTTACATTTTTAGAATTGTGTATGCATTTACTTCTGGCGAGGCATACGCATTTTGAAACGTTCAACACCCGTGCACAAGATAAAATAATTATTTTATCATGGCGAATGCACGACTTGCACAATTGGACAATGACGTTGTCTTCTCGAAGTTATTATTTCTTTGGAAGATTTCCAGAACGCTTTTCTGACAGCGCAGGTTGCCACTGTATTGGGGATTTGTTCTATTTGCTCTGAATTGGCACTTATTTTCCCGCTTATATCTCATGGGCATTTAATTACCTTGACCCAATTTCACTCCACACGCTGATTAGATCATATTTGATAGATCGTTTGGCGTGAGATTTGGGCCGGAATTAAAAGAACAATGTTGTGCGTGCAAGATCTCTTTCCTTGCCACCGTTGCAATATTACAGTCGAAACTCTCTGGGCGGACACTCTCGTGAGCAGACAGCTCTTCCTACGGACGTCTTAACAGCCGGTCAACACTTTTGGAGACCTGTATGAACACTTAATAGGGGTCTGCTAACTGTTATATTAGGAATGTGGGAGTAATTTTTCTGAGGCCGGGACCAAAATTGCGATAAGAAAAACCCCGATCGTTTAAATTAGATAATTACCTTGTGAAATTCGATGGACTTGTACTTGAAGCTCATATCAAGATGACTACTAGTCCAGCTCCCAAAAACCCGCGTTTTTCTTATTCATTCCCAAACATCGGTGGGTACTACTTACATTTCAGATGTGTTTCATGATAAAGAAAACCAAACATACACATCAATGACGGTCAATCAATTATTGTTGTTTTCTATCACTGTGTGGGTCCGCCACAAGCCAGTTCCAAGAAAAGCGGCCCGTAAGCCATAAATGAACTATCCCTGATGCCTGAAGGATGATTACGAGATACAGGCACTCTTTCCATTCCAGATATGCTTCATTCAGTGCTTATCAACAACAACAACAACAACAACAACAACGACAACAACAACAAAATAAAATATTCAAAAACAAAAAATTCTTACCCTTTGGGCTTTTGTTTTCCGATCACTGTGTGGATCCGCCACAAGGCAGTTCCCTGTCCACCAACCTGCAGGCTTCTCATAAGGGAGAGATAATTCGGCCCCTAGGCCATGAGTGAATTACCCCTGTGCCTGCTAGGATGATTACGGTGTGCAAGGACAGTACAGCTTATTGTATAGATGTGACCCGCTAGCTATATATAGGTCAGTTAACAGGATATGTTACGATTATGGGAGCCACCTTTTTTTATCTTCGTTCTTTGCTTACATTTATTTGCAAACACATGTTGACTTTGATTTTGATTCAAATTGAGCAGGAATACATGCTAGTGTATTTTAATCATTTAGATATATAGCTACGGTCTTGTTTGGGAATGGTTATGTCGTAATAAAAAAGTACGTACTGAATAATTTATAACAAAGGGGAGGACAGTATTGGACACGTTGTGACGAGCTTTGTTTTTTTTCCCTCAGAAAATCTTCGAAGGAATTACATCGTACTAAAGTCTTTTTCCATGCTGTTTTTAATCTTTGCAGATCCAGCGAGAAGTGCCATAGCCAGATCACTTGCGCGGACGGAGGCCGTGTAAGGAACTTACAAGTAGCAGGAGTTGAAGAGAGCGCCGCTAATATCTGACATTTTTGCTCGTATTGTTGATCAGCGTTGAGCTCCCGCTCCCGGTCGCGCTGCCTGCTCCTCTCGTATGAAGTCAATTCAAATTGTCGCACTCAAACAGTTATTGAAAGCGCTTCTAAATGGGTTGGCCAAGTAACTCAGTTCATTGCAGTTTCTACAGCATGCGCTATGCTTAAGAAAAACGGTCTTGGACACGAGGTGACAAGGGCCCTTCAGGGCTTCTTATGAGGATGGCCCGACAGAGCTGACAAACGCATTGCGCATGTTGGTGACGTCATCAGTCCGTACGCTTGTTTATCTTGTTCAGAGTCACTGAGGTCAATACTTTAATTAAAAATAACCTTAGAGGTTTCCTTTTCATTGGAATGCTTGACCGGTTCACCTTGAGTATAGTGTCCTTTTATACTACTTCAGAATCCGATCACTGAGGTCAATATATTAACTTAAATTAACCTTAGAGCTTTCCTTTTCGTTGCAATGCTTGACCGGTCCTTTCACCTTAAGTATATTGTCCTTTTATACTATCTACGACTTTCACGGAATGCAGCTGGCCCAGTACTAAACGGCCGTTATGGCGATGAAATCACTCCGACAAGGACAAATTTGTTTTGCAATTTTCACCACGGGTGCAAGGAGGAAAGTGGTAGGTGCAAAAGCTCAGGAAGAGAAAAACTATTGAACTGCAAACTCTAAAAATTTGTAGCTTAACTTTTGCTTCTGCGTCTTAACTTTTTAAAAAAAATCTTCGCCGGAAGCTGTGTTTCGCCACACAATTAAAAAATACAAAGGGATTCAGTGGAGCGTACACCCGCGCCAGTTTCCGTGGGAAAAAGCTTGCCTGCGCGGCCGCGCGTGCACAGTGCGTTTGTCAGCTCTGTCGGATGGCCCTGGGGACGAGCTTGTAAAAATCCGCTGAAAATCTCGAGCCCGCGTTCCTCAATGGCGGACGAAAGTGTTTGTAAACAGTCGCTGCTGGGATCACAAATTATCAGGAAACTCAAGGCCAGATAACAGGTACGGAGGGGGGAGGGGAGGGTTCCATCAATACTCGGTTGCTGGTCCCCATTCCCCCAAGGTCTGAAGTTGCTGGTCCCCATTCCCCCAAGGATCTGAAGTTGCTGGTCCCCATTCCCCCAAGGGTCTGAGGTTGCTGGTCCCCATTCTCCCAAGGAGCCTGAGGTTGCTGGTCCCCATTCCCCCAAGGGTTTGAGGTTGCTGGTCCCCATTCTCCCAAGGAGCCTGAGGTTGCTGGTCCCCATTCCCCCAAGGGTCTGAGGTTGCTGGACCCATTCCCCCAAGGGGCTTAAGGTTGCTGGTCCCCATTCCCCCGAGGGGTTGAACCTCTGCGGGAAGCTGGTAACGAGTCATTCACAAATCATCCTTTTCTATTTACATTTTGGAGCGCTGCTACCTAACACGAACCCAGAAAACGGCAACTAGAAAGAAACCATAACAACGCGAAAATTACCGCTGCTTCACGTTTGGTTAGTTATTAATACAGTGGGGCGACCGCTGACATAATATAATCAGACTGCGGGAGGGGGTGGGGACGAGCTTGTAAAAATCCGCTGAAAATCTCGAGCCCGCGTTCCTCAATGGCGGACGAAAGTGTTTGTAAACAGTCGCTGCTGGGATTACAAATTATCAGGAAACTCAAGGCCAGATAACAGGTACGGACATATTTTTGTGTGTATGTGTATTAACTGATTTCACAAGAATGCGAATGTAAACGATATGGTAACACACAACGTCAGTAAACAAATGTTATACATGACCACCGTCAGCTGTGATTGTTCGTATATTTTTATCCGACCAGTGCGGTTTTCATGGGAACAGAAAAGCTCTCACCCACTTACGTAATGTTTGATTCGTCACTTGAAGTAGCTGCATAGTAGTGGAGAATCTTGTTAACATGAATCACATGCATGTCCGAGAAAAAGTTCGATGTTTCTGCGTGAATATTGATAATTGTTGTTAATAAATAAATCTAGCATGGCAAATGGTTTGAACCCAGGAGTGTAAATAGTAGGTTGGTTGTAAACCTCCAGTTTAGAGTAGTCTCCAGGAAGACTATTGTTGGTGACTGACATTTCGACTCCCTTGACGGAAGTCATCTTCATCTAGACCGGAACTAAACGTAGCACTGGGGATCAGTTTAGCTATCAGGTCTAGGCTACCCTGACACCATTGATTAGTACCTAGGCCTAATAATGATGCAACCTGGATCAAAAAATCCTTTGCAAAAGATCACAAAGTTCTCATCTGAAAGTCATAAGACCCGGTGTACAGTAAGACCGATAAGCTACCTCAGCTACATGTACTGTTAACAAACTCTTTAAATTGTTGGCAAATTCAGCAGTGCAGTTCTGAAGTTAGATCACGAAGATTCTCAGCTGAAAATAATAAGACAGGGTGTAAGACCGGTAAGTTTTCACAGCTACATACGAGCCCTTAAAATAATTATTGTTGGCAAATTTAGCAATGCAGTTCTGAAGTTAGATTGCAAAATGTACTTTTTTTCCCCCATACACCCAACTTCTGTGTAGAGCAGTCTTGATCTGATTATACTGAACAGTGACTTCTGTTTACAAATATTTATAATCAAAGCTGGCAAGAAACCCTGATCCAATTGAGGTCATGCAGTACAAATTATTGTTTCCCTCTCACCCCACTTCCCCTAGTTAAGGGGTTGTCACTGAAATTAGTGGTATTTTTTAATGTGTATAGAATATTGTTATATTGTAGCAATAAAATAGGAATTCCCCTTTGATTGGCTGTTGAGTCTGTGAATCCCCTAGTGTATTTTTGCTGGTTAGCATGCTGCTGATGGCACACTATGTCATTGCATTTGACTTGCCAATAACTTCGACCAATCTAGCACACAGAGTTCTGGGGAGATGAGTGCAATGAATTGCTTTAAATGGTCATGTTGTTATTGCTGCTAAACTCTGCACAAGTGGGAGTTGTCACGCCAGGCTTTGCTGCCATCTGTTGGGCTCATTTCCCCAAATGTATGCCACAAATACTTGTACTGTTTTGATGCCTAAATACAAAGGGTTATGTAGGGGCTGCAAGGAACAACTTTAAGTGATCAAACAAAGTGCAGTAGGTTAGTACTTGGTATGTTTTGAATTAGAAGAAGTTTTTTAGTCAAACAAATATTTTTCTCAAAATATTGCAGTTTGTTGGTCAAGAAATTTAAGAGAACAATATTGATGCTGGTTAGCTTAGCCTGCTAGTCATCTTAGCCTGCTAGTCATCACCTTTATGTATAAAGAATATTGGCTAGTTTTCATTACAGGAAGGTACTAAGAAACGAAAAAATATTTTGCCCACAGCCAAAATCTTAGCAACAAAGTGGGTAGGGGAACCATTTTTGAAGGACATATTCAAGTATAAAGAGTTTTCCATAAAAATAGTGCTTCAGACATGCTCTTTATTTTTTGTGGCCATCAGTTTGCATCTGCTTACTAGTTTTAATGTTTGTATGTTGTTCAATTTTTTTGGACACAATTGACATGTAATGTGTATTAAGTGAGCCACTCTGAAATATGTAGACTGGGGGAATTTTGGCTGACCAAAACTCCCTTATTATTATGGTGACCCCATTTTTTTATTGTGTTATTAAACCAATCCGGTATTAATGAGCAAATAAACAGAGTTTGAAGTATTTTTTATTAAAATTTTGATTTCAATGGAATTACTTTAAAGAGTGTCCGGCAGAGGTTTGAAACTTGGAGTTGTAATATTCAACCTCGTTGGTTTTTATATGCAAGTAGTTTAATTTTTTCTTTCTCCTACTTAACTTCTGAGGTCTCTACTGTCATCTCCTCATTAAAAAAATAACACATTAAAAAAATAATTTACTACCTTCACCTCTCTCTTTTCTCTTCCAGTTCAACCTGGAATGCCATGATCATTTCACTCACGCAAGGTTTAACTTACATATTAAACAATTTCTTAAATATCATTTTTCAAGCTCATTCCATTTGGAACAGTCTTCCACTATCTCTCAGAGATTCACTAACAATCTCTAACTATAGACGCAAACTAAAATATTTTTTTCTCCATGATGAAGGAATGTGACTTTCCGATTGTCTTTGCATTTACTCTTCTAATACACAAGGAATGACATGCATTTAATTTGACTTGTACTTTGTTATAACATATTTAATAAGAAATGATATATATTTAGGTTTATATTCAGTATGACTTAACTTTCAAAGGATTGTAATTTCTTTCTTTCCATTTACTTCACTATAAAATAAGAAATGATATGTATTTAGGTTTATATTCAGTATGACTTAACTTTCAAAGGATTGTAATTTCTTTCTTCCCATTTACTTCACTATAAAATAAGAAATGATATGTATTTAGGTTTATATTCAGTATGACTTAACTTTCAAAGGATTGTAATTTCTTTCTTTCCATTTACTTCACTATAAAATAGGAAACGACATGTATTTAGTATGTAGTTTACAGTATACTTAGTTCGACCTACTCTTTATAGGAATGATAGTTTTGTTGTTGTTGTTGCTGTTAGGTTTATATTTAATTTAATTTAATTTAATTTGCTATTTGAAATTGTAACATTGTATTTGCTGAGTGCATCACTTCTCGGATGAAACACTTAATTCATCTGTTGACCCCAAGCCATTTAAGCCACTGGCTTTAACCTTACTTCTTCATGTAAATCTTTGTGTGTCATCCTATGAATAACTAACTAAATGAATAAATATATAAATAAATAAATAAATAAATAAATAAATAAATAAATAACCGAACCTTATTTCTATTTTATTTTATTTTCTTTCTTTGAAGTTATATATCAAGACTGAAGCACACGGTCAAATGTCTTAGTACAACTGTTGAATAATCACACTGAGGTCTAGCAATAGCTAGCAATTACTTTTTACTCAAAAGCCAATACATAGCGTAACAAGAGCAGCATGAGTGCATGATGAAATATCAATGTCGTGGGTAATTAACTTAATCTAATACTCCATCTCTATTCGTAAAAATGATGAAACAAACTCAACATATAACTGACATTTCTCCAAGGTTATAGGTAACTTAGCTAGGGGACACATCTTTTTGATGCATAATTAATTAGGCTAGTCGAGCCCAACTGACTTCTATTTATTATGGGACGTACACACTGACTTCTATTCATTATGGGACCTGCACGTATCATTGAGTTTTTGTCAGCAAAAGTGAAGTATTATTAATGATAATTATTTTTGGCCCGAATAAGCTTCTAGGAGTATTAAGTATTTTGGTAGAATTGCTCATTATTGCAAGGGTGCATTTAATATCTCTTCTTTTAGCAAGTCAAGCAAAAATATATGTAGAATGCGCACAGGGGAAAGTGAAAATTTTTAGAACAAATTAAAGAGTGTAAAGAGGCAGGGCTCGAAACTCAGAGTTGTATTATTCAACCAAACCTTAATCTTTCCTTTTTTATTTTCTTCCTTTCAAGTTCATATGGAGAGTGAAGCACACGATCGAATGTTGTAATACAATTTTTTAATAATTACACTGAGGTCTAGCAATAGATAGCAATTACTTTTCACTCAAAAGCAAATACATAGGGTAGCAAGGGCAGCATGAGTGCAAGATGAAATATCGATGTCGCGTGTAACTTGACCTAATACTCTATTTCTGAAAAAGTTTTAAAACAAACTCAACATATAACCGACATTTCTCCAAGGTTAGAGGTAATTTAGCTTGGGAACACATCTTTTTGATGCATAATTAATTAGGCTAGTCGAGCCCCACTGACTTCTATTCATTATGGGACGTGCAAACTGACTTCTGTTCATTATGGGACCTGCATTTATCATTCAGGTTTTCTCGGCAAAAGTAAAGTGTTCGTAATAGTTATTTTTGGCCCGACTAAGCTCTTAGGAGTATTAAGTATTTCGGGCGAAATGCTCATTATTGCAAGAGTACATTTAATAACACTTCTTTTCGCAAGTCAGCCGAAAATATACGTAGAATGCGCACAGGAAAAAGTGAGAATTTTGAGAATAAATTAAAGAGTGTAAAGAGGCAGGGCTCGAAACTTAGAGTTGTATTATTCAACCAAACCTTAATCTTTTCTCTTTTATTTTCTTCCTTTCAAGTTCATATGGAGAGTGAAGCACACGATCGAATGTTGTAATAGAATTTTTAAATAATTACACTGAGGTCTAGCAATAGCTAGCAATTACTTTTCACTCAAAAGCAAATACATAGGGTAGCAAGGGCAGCATGAGTGCAAGATGAAATATCGATGTCGCGTGTAACTTGACCTAATACTCTATTTCTGTAAAAGGTTTAAAACAAACTCCACATATAACCGACATTTTTCCAAGGTTAGAGGTAATTTAGCTTGGGAACACATCTTTTTGATGCATAATTAATTAGGCTAGTCGAGCCCCACTGACTTCTATTCATTATGGGACGTGCAAACTGACTTCTGTTTATTATGGGACCTGCATTTATCATTCAGGTTTTCTCGGCAAAAGTAAAGTGTTCGTAATAGTTATTTTTGGCCCGACTAAGCTCTTAGGAGTATTAAGTATTTCGGGCGAAATGCTCATTATTGCAAGAGTACATTTAATAACACTTCTTTTCGCAAGTCAGCCGAAAATATATGTAGAATGCGCACAGGAAAAAGTGAGAATTTTGAGAATAAATTAAAGAGTGTAAAGAGGCAGGGCTCGAAACTCAGAGTTGTAATATTCAACCAAACCTTATCCTTTTGGTTTTTTATTTTCTTACTTTCAAGTTCAAATGAATAGTGAAGCGCACAATCGAATGTTTTAATCCAACTGTTAAATAATCACACTGAGGTCCAGCAATAATTAATTTTTACTCAGAAACCAATACATGGGGTAACAAAAGCAGCATGAGCGCAAGATGAAATATCGATGTCGCATGTAACTTGACCTGATACTCTATTTCTGTAAAAGTTTTAAAACAAACTCAACATATAACCAACATTTCTCTAAGGTTAAAGGTAATTAAGCTTGGGAACACATCTTTTTGACGCATAATTAATTAGGCTAGTCGAGCCCCACTGACTTCTATTCATTATGGGACGTGCAAACTGACTTCTGTTCATTATGGGACCTGCATTTATCATTCAGGTTTTCTCGGCAAAAGTAAAGTGTTCATAATAGTTATTTTTGGCCCGACTAAGCTCTTGGGAGTATTAAGCATTTTGGGCGAAATGCTCATTATTGCAAGAGTACATATAATATCACTTCTTTCGCAAGTCAGCCGAAAATATACATAGAATGCGCACAGGGAAAAGCGAGAATTTTGAGAATAAATTAAAGAGTGTAAAGAGGCAGGTCTCGTAGAAGTAATTTAGCTTGGG
Source organism: Plumapathes pennacea (assembly GCA_964036295.1). NCBI lineage: Eukaryota > Metazoa > Cnidaria > Anthozoa > Antipatharia > Myriopathidae > Plumapathes > Plumapathes pennacea. Next base: position 19,004,375 of record OZ038465.1, on the reverse strand, counting down.
AACATATCTTTTTGACGCATAATTAATTAGGCTAGTCGAGCCCCACTGACTTCTATTCATCATGGGACGTGCAAACTGACTTCTGTTTATTATGGGACCTGCGCGTATCATTGAGTTTTTGTCAGCGAATGTGTTAATGATAGTTACTTTTGGCTTGAATAAACTCTTAGAAGTATTAAGTATTGTGGCCGAAATGCTCATTATTGCAAGAGTACATTTAATATCTCTTCTTTTCGCAAGTCAAGCAAAAATATACGTAAAATGCGCACAGGGAGAATTGAGAATAAAGCCAGTAGCAAAAGCGGATCAAGGTAGGTTAACGCACCCAGCTTCTTCTATACTTGTTCAAGTTCAGAAAACGTACCGATTGGTTTTCTAGTTCAGAGAATGCACCGGTGTTCGTTCCAAACTTGAAATTGGTTGGGACAAGCACCGGTGTTGCATGTCAGTTAGATATTTAAACAACGCTCAAGTTCAGAACGAACACCGCCTATCAAGTTTATAACAATGCCTAACCAGTTCGGTTTAAACACCGTTCATGTTTAGCTTAAACACCGTACAAGTTCATATCAAACAAATACAAATAAAACCTATGGAATTGCGCTTCTTTTGAACTTGATCGGTGATTGTTGTGAATCTGAACGGTGTTCTAACTGAACTTGTTTAAACCACAGTTATTTGATGCTTTGATTGAATTTGATCGGCGCTTGTTCTGAACCTATTAACGGTGTTGATTATGAACTTGAACGGTGCGGAAACTGTACCTGACAGCTAACGTTACAAGTACAGGAACAACACCGGTTTGTTTACTGTACTTGAAAGCATACGGTGCTTTTTCTGAACCTGTTCGGTGTGTTTTCTGAATCTGTTCTGTTCGGTGCGTTTTCTGGACCTGAACAAGTACAGAAGAAGCTGGGTCCGTTAACCTATACCATGATCCGCAAAACATTTCTAACGAACAGTGGTATTTGATCATATTCAAGATTGGTTGATCGGATATGGCACCTAAATTGCTTTCGTCCTGTACGTGTTTGTGTCGGAATTCTGGAATAGGTTCATTTGAAGTGCAGCGCAGTACATGTGTTTTCCAGCCCAATCTTGGCAGCTACCTTTGGGCCTGTTTTCATCCTGATCTTTGCGTCACTCTCGCGCTAGGGTCAACATTCCGCTTTCTGTTTACATGTCAAAGTTAGACTTGTCCAGGGCGACAGGATGACTTTAACACCAGGTTCAAACTTTTTGAGAGCTGGAGTTATCCTAGCTCCAGGGTTATGTTTACGTCTTTTAAACGATTGAATTAAGGATGAGTCGCCTGCCCGGGACAAGACTTGCTCATCCCAGACCTCTCGACTCAATGATAATAAACAATTATGACGGTTGGCAATATAATTCCGAAAACATTCTTTCGTACTTGTCAGCGAGCTATACTACTTTTAGCCGCCACAGGACATATTTCGACGTTCCCATCGACCTAAGCAATGAGTCCAAAATGTCTCACGATTGGAGTAAAGCTAATGAGTCACTCTGGTGGTGTTTTGAATATTTAAACATCCACCGGCGTTCTTTTGTCTCGTAGCAGCATGATCTTTTGTCTAGCACCGATTGATCGTTTTGTCTACGCAGCATATTCTTTTGTTGTTAAACAAACATCGTTGCTCTCCACTCTGTTGTTTTACGCAGCATATTCTTTTGTTGTTAACAAACATCGTTGCTCTTCACTCTATTGTTTTACGCAGCATATTCTTTTGTTGTTAACAAACATCGTTGCTCTTCACTCTATTGTTTTACGCAGCATATTCTTTTGTTGTTAACAAAAATCGTTGCTCTCCACTCTATTGTTTTACGCAGCATATTCTTTTGTTGTCGACAAAAGTAAATTCAAAAACGCGCACGCATTACACGTTTTTGCTTATGAGGTTCCATTGTCTTTCAGGTTGTGCGCGTATTTGCATTTGATATTGGACCTTCCAGATGGCTCGTTGAGAGTGATATTTCTTCTTGTTTGGACGTCTGCGAGCGATTTCTGTCGTCCTATCTCCTCTAAATTGGTGTCTCATGCCGTACGAAACTCTGGCTTGGATGACTGAGCAGTAAATATCGCAAAGCCTCATTCTACGCAAGAAACGTGTGTCGTTCTTCAACGGAGAGTTTAGCACAAGAAGATTCATCTGTGAAGGAATCGTTGCTCACCGCTCTTTGCAGAGCGATTTCTATCGTCCTATACTCCTCTAAATTGGTGTCTCATGCCGTACGAATCTCTGGCTTGGATGACTGAGCAGTAAAGATCGCAAAGCCTCATTCTAGGCAAGAAACGTGTGTTGTTCTTCAACGGAGAGTTTAGCACAAGACGAGTGACCTATGAAGGAATCGTTGCTCGCCGCTCTGTGCAGAATGCCCTCTTGATGTTGAACCAGTTCAATGGAAACCGGATGCAATTACTGATGGCATATTGAAACTGCTACGGACAATTTGCCGTCGAACAGCAGCAAATGTTCAAGACAACATCGAGACTTTTGGATTTGGTGGAAGTGTTAAAGACAGCAGTATGAAGTTATGAGAAACGACGGGCACGTTACATAGTCTACATCACTAAAGGAGAATCAGGGAAACGCTTCGTTGCTCGTTTAAAGAGATATTGACTTGCGAGCGAACGCTCTGAACACTTTGATACATTTGTTGTGAAGGCCGAAACGACCCAGTCGTGAAGGATATTCCGCTTTTGAAGATTACAGAAGGTTCGTAAACTCTGCCGATTGCTGTATAGGTCGTTTGTATAAGTTGTACAAGTCATTTGAAGTCTTAAAACGTGATTTGAAGCCAGCTAGCGCCGAATCTGAGATATATTGTAAGACTTGTACTTGAGATTTTTCATTTTTGGCTTTGTTTTTATTGCTGTAATTGCGCTATAGCCAATAAATGATGTTCCTTTATACTTGCGTGCACTTGTTGAGTTGAGTTTGAACGTATCGAGCTAAAAATAAGTGTAGAAGTACGTGTATTTTGCGAGACTTGTAATATTATTTTTCGGAGACATGTCTTTGGTAAACAATAGGTTTTCTATGCTAATTTTATTCAGAATTATTAATGAACCTCTGAGCCAATCAGAAGGCCGGAAATTAATTGGTTGCCATGGCAACGGGCTATTTTAGCTAAAAACGGGCCAAAATTCGTTAATGAGATGCTAATTAGGTAGTTAGCACTACTGCGCATGCGCAGTGTATATATTAATTAGTAGTCGCCATTTTGAATTTATTAATAAGCTGTATATATTATTCTAATTTATTATGCATTCATTTTTCTTATTGATGTTGTTCATTTGTATTGGAATCCTATGATTCCAGCTGTCCAAGTTCTGGAACTTGGACTTTCCCCCTTTTGGTAAGTGTCCCACTGGTGCTGTAGCATCTCAGCGGTCCACCCCTTAAGGGGTTTCCTTCCACGAGAGAGCTAACCAGTGCGCCCCTTTGAAGCACATGCAGGTTTCCCCTCAAAAAAGTCCCCCTCCTTAGAAGTCCAACTAGCGCCGTAGCACTAGCGGTCCACCTCAAAGGGTTCCCTTTCTGAGAGTCCTGACCAGTACCCATCCAGAGCAATGGCTGACTCCTCTAAAGCACCTCAGCAAAGGATCTCTTCAGTGAAGTTTTCCCAGCTGAAAGTGCTTGAAAGGCAAATCTGGCACTAAAAGAAGTGCCGCCGATTTGAAGGCAAGTGTATACCAACGACACCAGCAAACTCTGCCTTATTGGCAGCGCTCTCCTTCCACATGTGGGACTCTTGATGACGTCATAAAAAGGGTAATGCGCATGCGTAGACTGGGAGAAAAAGGAAAAAGAAAGAGCCAGGATTCGAACCCCGAACCTCTGTCTTCATTCCTGGGCGTCCTGCCGACTGCGCTGTTGCATCAGTTGAGAATTAGCATGTTCAGATTTGGCAAATGCTTTTAACCCAGGAGTGTGAACAGCAGGTTGGTTGTGATCGCCCAAGTGAATGAAGGGAGCTTTAGCAACAGGACGGGAGAAGACGACGGCAACGTCGGTGAAACAATAAAACTCATGGCAAAAGACAAAAGAAGCACGTGAACATCTGAAATTGACATGATCTCGGGGTCATCGTGCTCTCGCGTGCGACTTCAAATGCTTCTTTTTTAAGTTGTTGTCAGGACGTGGACGTCATTTTGAAAACTTACGACAGTCGTTCTTCTTAGTAAGATACGATAAAAGGAAAAGAAGTTCGGCAAAAACGGAACAATTTTGAGCAACTTCAGAATAGGCAAAGTTACAAAGACATAAAGAATACATAGACACTTTTTCCTGGTTCCTCGCGTTGCCGTCGCCGTCGTAATTTGCTAAAGCTCCCTAATACGTATGTTTGCACCCGGACGATCACAACCAACCTATACGTAGGTTTTTAATATTAAAAGAGCTAAGGTCGCAGAAAAAGTAATACATTTTTTTAAAACTAACTTTTATTGGGAAAGAACCGTGAGATATTGTTCTATATACAACAAATCTGAACGATAGGTTGGTTGTGATCGTCCGGGTGCAAACATACGTATTCATTCACTTGGGCGATCACAACCAACCTGCTGTTCACACTCCTGGGTTAAAAGCATTTGCCAAATCTGAACATGCTAATTCTCAACTGATGCAACAGCGCAGTCGGCAGGACGCCCAGGAATGAAGACAGAGGTTCGGGGTTCGAATCCTGGCTATTTCTTTTTCCTTTTTCTCCCAGTCTACGCATGCGCATTACCCTTTTTATGACGTCATCAAGAGTCCCACATGTGGAAGGAGAGCGCTGCCAATAAGGCAGAGTTTGCTGGTGTCGTTGGTATACACTTGCCTTCAAATCGGCGGCACTTCTTTTAGTGCCAGATTTGCCTTTCAAGCACTTTCAGCTGGGAAAACTTCACTGAAGAGATCCTTTGCTGAGGTGCTTTAGAGGAGTCAGCCATTGCTCTGGATGGGTACTGGTCAGGACTCTCAGAAAGGGAACCCTTTGAGGTGGACCGCTAGTGCTACGGCGCTAGTTGGACTTCTAAGGAGGGGGACTTTTTTGAGGGGAAACCTGCATGTGCTTCAAAGGGGCGCACTGGTTAGCTCTCTCGTGGAAGGAAACCCCTTAAGGGGTGGACCGCTGAGATGCTACAGCACCAGTGGGACACTTACCAAAAGGGGGAAAGTCCAAGTTCCAGAACTTGGACAGCTGGAATCATAGGATTCCAATACAAATGAACAACATCAATAAGAAAAATGAATGCATAATAAATTAGAATAATATATACAGCTTATTAATAAATTCAAAATGGCGACTACTAATTAATATATACACTGCGCATGCGCAGTAGTGCTAACTACCTAATTAGCATCTCATTAACGAATTTTGGCCCGTTTTTAGCTAAAATAGCCCGTTGCCATGGCAACCAATTAATTTCCGGCCTTCTGATTGGCTCAGAGGTTCATTAATAATTCTGAATAAAATTAGCATAGAAAACCTATTGTTTACCAAAGACATGTCTCCGAAAAATAATATTACAAGTCTCGCAAAATACACGTACTTCTACACTTATTTTTAGCTCGATACGTTCAAACTCAACTCAACAAGTGCACGCAAGTATAAAGGAACATCATTTATTGGCTATAGCGCAATTACAGCAATAAAAACAAAGCCAAAAATGAAAAATCTCAAGTACAAGTCTTACAATATATCTCAGATTCGGCGCTAGCTGGCTTCAAATCACGTTTTAAGACTTCAAATGACTTGTACAACTTATACAAACGACCTATACAGCAATCGGCAGAGTTTACGAACCTTCTGTAATCTTCAAAAGCGGAATATCCTTCACGACTGGGTCGTTTCGGCCTTCACAACAAATGTATCAAAGTGTTCAGAGCGTTCGCTCGCAAGTCAATATCTCTTTAAACGAGCAACGAAGCGTTTCCCTGATTCTCCTTTAGTGATGTAGACTATGTAACGTGCCCGTCGTTTCTCATAACTTCATACTGCTGTCTTTAACACTTCCACCAAATCCAAAAGTCTCGATGTTGTCTTGAACATTTGCTGCTGTTCGACGGCAAATTGTCCGTAGCAGTTTCAATATGCCATCAGTAATTGCATCCGGTTTCCATTGAACTGGTTCAACATCAAGAGGGCATTCTGCACAGAGCGGCGAGCAACGATTCCTTCATAGGTCACTCGTCTTGTGCTAAACTCTCCGTTGAAGAACAACACACGTTTCTTGCCTAGAATGAGGCTTTGCGATCTTTACTGCTCAGTCATCCAAGCCAGAGATTCGTACGGCATGAGACACCAATTTAGAGGAGTATAGGACGATAGAAATCGCTCTGCAAAGAGCGGTGAGCAACGATTCCTTCACAGATGAATCTTCTTGTGCTAAACTCTCCGTTGAAGAACGACACACGTTTCTTGCGTAGAATGAGGCTTTGCGATATTTACTGCTCAGTCATCCAAGCCAGAGTTTCGTACGGCATGAGACACCAATTTAGAGGAGATAGGACGACAGAAATCGCTCGCAGACGTCCAAACAAGAAGAAATATCACTCTCAACGAGCCATCTGGAAGGTCCAATATCAAATGCAAATACGCGCACAACCTGAAAGACAATGGAACCTCATAAGCAAAAACGTGTAATGCGTGCGCGTTTTTGAATTTACTTTTGTCGACAACAAAAGAATATGCTGCGTAAAACAATAGAGTGGAGAGCAACGATTTTTGTTAACAACAAAAGAATATGCTGCGTAAAACAATAGAGTGAAGAGCAACGATGTTTGTTAACAACAAAAGAATATGCTGCGTAAAACAATAGAGTGAAGAGCAACGATGTTTGTTAACAACAAAAGAATATGCTGCGTAAAACAACAGAGTGGAGAGCAACGATGTTTGTTTAACAACAAAAGAATATGCTGCGTAGACAAAACGATCAATCGGTGCTAGACAAAAGATCATGCTGCTACGAGACAAAAGAACGCCGGTGGATGTTTAAATATTCAAAACACCACCAGAGTGACTCATTAGCTTTACTCCAATCGTGAGACATTTTGGACTCATTGCTTAGGTCGATGGGAACGTCGAAATATGTCCTGTGGCGGCTAAAAGTAGTATAGCTCGCTGACAAGTACGAAAGAATGTTTTCGGAATTATATTGCCAACCGTCATAATTGTTTATTATCATTGAGTCGAGAGGTCTGGGATGAGCAAGTCTTGTCCCGGGCAGGCGACTCATCCTTAATTCAATCGTTTAAAAGACGTAAACATAACCCTGGAGCTAGGATAACTCCAGCTCTCAAAAAGTTTGAACCTGGTGTTAAAGTCATCCTGTCGCCCTGGACAAGTCTAACTTTGACATGTAAACAGAAAGCGGAATGTTGACCCTAGCGCGAGAGTGACGCAAAGATCAGGATGAAAACAGGCCCAAAGGTAGCTGCCAAGATTGGGCTGGAAAACACATGTACTGCGCTGCACTTCAAATGAACCTATTCCAGAATTCCGACACAAACACGTACAGGACGAAAGCAATTTAGGTGCCATATCCGATCAACCAATCTTGAATATGATCAAATACCACTGTTCGTTAGAAATGTTTTGCGGATCATGGTATAGGTTAACGGACCCAGCTTCTTCTGTACTTGTTCAGGTCCAGAAAACGCACCGAACAGAACAGATTCAGAAAACACACCGAACAGGTTCAGAAAAAGCACCGTATGCTTTCAAGTACAGTAAACAAACCGGTGTTGTTCCTGTACTTGTAACGTTAGCTGTCAGGTACAGTTTCCGCACCGTTCAAGTTCATAATCAACACCGTTAATAGGTTCAGAACAAGCGCCGATCAAATTCAATCAAAGCATCAAATAACTGTGGTTTAAACAAGTTCAGTTAGAACACCGTTCAGATTCACAACAATCACCGATCAAGTTCAAAAGAAGCGCAATTCCATAGGTTTTATTTGTATTTGTTTGATATGAACTTGTACGGTGTTTAAGCTAAACATGAACGGTGTTTAAACCGAACTGGTTAGGCATTGTTATAAACTTGATAGGCGGTGTTCGTTCTGAACTTGAGCGTTGTTTAAATATCTAACTGACATGCAACACCGGTGCTTGTCCCAACCAATTTCAAGTTTGGAACGAACACCGGTGCATTCTCTGAACTAGAAAACCAATCGGTACGTTTTCTGAACTTGAACAAGTATAGAAGAAGCTGGGTGCGTTAACCTACCTTGATCCGCTTTTGCTACTGGCTTTATTCTCAATTCTCCCTGTGCGCATTTTACGTATATTTTTGCTTGACTTGCGAAAAGAAGAGATATTAAATGTACTCTTGCAATAATGAGCATTTCGGCCACAATACTTAATACTTCTAAGAGTTTATTCAAGCCAAAAGTAACTATCATTAACACATTCGCTGACAAAAACTCAATGATACGCGCAGGTCCCATAATAAACAGAAGTCAGTTTGCACGTCCCATGATGAATAGAAGTCAGTGGGGCTCGACTAGCCTAATTAATTATGCGTCAAAAAGATATGTTCCCAAGCTAAATTACTTCTACGAGACCTGCCTCTTTACACTCTTTAATTTATTCTCAAAATTCTCGCTTTTCCCTGTGCGCATTCTATGTATATTTTCGGCTGACTTGCGAAAAGAAGTGATATTATATGTACTCTTGCAATAATGAGCATTTCGCCCAAAATGCTTAATACTCCCAAGAGCTTAGTCGGGCCAAAAATAACTATTATGAACACTTTACTTTTGCCGAGAAAACCTGAATGATAAATGCAGGTCCCATAATGAACAGAAGTCAGTTTGCACGTCCCATAATGAATAGAAGTCAGTGGGGCTCGACTAGCCTAATTAATTATGCGTCAAAAAGATGTGTTCCCAAGCTTAATTACCTTTAACCTTAGAGAAATGTTGGTTATATGTTGAGTTTGTTTTAAAACTTTTACAGAAATAGAGTATCAGGTCAAGTTACATGCGACATCGATATTTCATCTTGCGCTCATGCTGCTTTTGTTACCCCATGTATTGGTTTCTGAGTAAAAATTAATTATTGCTGGACCTCAGTGTGATTATTTAACAGTTGGATTAAAACATTCGATTGTGCGCTTCATTATTCATTTGAACTTGAAAGTAAGAAAATAAAAAACCAAAAGGATAAGGTTTGGTTGAATATTACAACTCTGAGTTTCGAGCCCTGCCTCTTTACACTCTTTAATTTATTCTCAAAATTCTCACTTTTTCCTGTGCGCATTCTACATATATTTTCGGCTGACTTGCGAAAAGAAGTGTTATTAAATGTACTCTTGCAATAATGAGCATTTCGCCCGAAATACTTAATACTCCTAAGAGCTTAGTCGGGCCAAAAATAACTATTACGAACACTTTACTTTTGCCGAGAAAACCTGAATGATAAATGCAGGTCCCATAATAAACAGAAGTCAGTTTGCACGTCCCATAATGAATAGAAGTCAGTGGGGCTCGACTAGCCTAATTAATTATGCATCAAAAAGATGTGTTCCCAAGCTAAATTACCTCTAACCTTGGAAAAATGTCGGTTATATGTGGAGTTTGTTTTAAACCTTTTACAGAAATAGAGTATTAGGTCAAGTTACACGCGACATCGATATTTCATCTTGCACTCATGCTGCCCTTGCTACCCTATGTATTTGCTTTTGAGTGAAAAGTAATTGCTAGCTATTGCTAGACCTCAGTGTAATTATTTAAAAATTCTATTACAACATTCGATCGTGTGCTTCACTCTCCATATGAACTTGAAAGGAAGAAAATAAAAGAGAAAAGATTAAGGTTTGGTTGAATAATACAACTCTAAGTTTCGAGCCCTGCCTCTTTACACTCTTTAATTTATTCTCAAAATTCTCACTTTTTCCTGTGCGCATTCTACGTATATTTTCGGCTGACTTGCGAAAAGAAGTGTTATTAAATGTACTCTTGCAATAATGAGCATTTCGCCCGAAATACTTAATACTCCTAAGAGCTTAGTCGGGCCAAAAATAACTATTACGAACACTTTACTTTTGCCGAGAAAACCTGAATGATAAATGCAGGTCCCATAATGAACAGAAGTCAGTTTGCACGTCCCATAATGAATAGAAGTCAGTGGGGCTCGACTAGCCTAATTAATTATGCATCAAAAAGATGTGTTCCCAAGCTAAATTACCTCTAACCTTGGAGAAATGTCGGTTATATGTTGAGTTTGTTTTAAAACTTTTTCAGAAATAGAGTATTAGGTCAAGTTACACGCGACATCGATATTTCATCTTGCACTCATGCTGCCCTTGCTACCCTATGTATTTGCTTTTGAGTGAAAAGTAATTGCTAGCTATTGCTAGACCTCAGTGTAATTATTAAAAAATTGTATTACAACATTCGATCGTGTGCTTCACTCTCCATATGAACTTGAAAGGAAGAAAATAAAAAAGAAAAGATTAAGGTTTGGTTGAATAATGCAACTCTGAGTTTCGAGCCCTGCCTCTTTACACTCTTTAATTTGTTCTAAAAATTTTCACTTTCCCCTGTGCGCATTCTACGTATATTTTTGCTTGACTTGCTAAAAGAAGAGATATTAAATGCACCCTTGCAATAATGAGCAATTCTACCAAAATACTTAATACTCCTAGAAGCTTATTCGGGCCAAAAATAATTAATCATTAATAATACTTCACTTTTGCTGACAAAAACTCAATGATACGTGCAGGTCCCATAATGAATAGAAGTCAGTGTGTACGTCCCATAATAAATAGAAGTCAGTTGGGCTCGACTAGCCTAATTAATTATGCATCAAAAAGATGTGTCCCCTAGCTATTAAGTTACCTATAACCTTGGAGAAATGTCAGTTATATGTTGAGTTTGTTTCATCATTTTTACGAATAGAGATGGAGTATTAGATTAAGTTAATTACCCACGACATTGATATTTCATCATGCACTCATGCTGCTCTTGTTACCCTATGTATTGGCTTTTGAGTAAAAAGTAATTGCTAGCTATTGCTAGACCTCAGTGTGATTATTCAACAGTTGTACTAAGACATTTGACCGTGTGCTTCAGTCTTGATATATTACTTCAAAGAAAGAAAATAAAATAAAAAAGAAATAAGGTTCGGTTATTTATTTATTTATTTATTCATTTAGTTAGTTATTCATAGGATGACACACAAAGATTTACATGAAGAAGTAAGGTTAAAGCCAGTGGCTTAAATGGCTTGGGGTCAACAGATGAATTAAGTGTTTCATCTGAGAAGTGATGCACTCAGTAAATACAATGTTACAATTTCAAATAGCAAATTAAATTAAATTAAATTAAATATAAACCTAACAGCAACAACAACAACAAAACTATCATTCCTATAAAGAGTAGGTCGAACTAAGTATACTGTAAACTACATACTAAATACATGTCGTTTCTTATTTTATAGTGAAGTAAATGGAAAGAAAGAAATTACAATCCTTTGAAAGTTAAGTCATACTGAATATAAACCTAAATACATATCATTTCTTATTTTATAGTGAAGTAAATGGGAAGAAAGAAATTACAATCCTTTGAAAGTTAAGTCATACTGAATATAAACCTAAATACATATCATCTCTTATTTTATAGTGAAGTAAATGGAAAGAAAGAAATTACAATCCTTTGAAAGTTAAGTCATACTGAATATAAACCTAAATATATATCATTTCTTATTAAATATGTTATAACAAAGTACAAGTCAAATTAAATGCATGTCATTCCTTGTGTATTAGAAGAGTAAATGCAAAGACAATCAGAAAGTCACATTCCTTCATCGTGGAGAAAAAAATTATTTTAGTTTGCGTCTATAGTTAGAGATTGTTAGTGAATCTCTGAGAGATAGTGGAAGACTGTTCCAAATAGAATGAGCTTGAAAAATGATATTTAAGAAATTGTTTAATATGTAAGTTAAACCTTGCATGAGTGAAATGATCATGGCATTCCAGGTTGAACTGGAAGAGAGAAGAGAGAGGTGAAGGTAGTAAATTATTAATATGAGAAAAAACAAAACAAGATATTTGGAACTTAAAGATAATGTCCAAAATATCCCAATGGTGTATTCATTTTTTCAAAACCTTGAAAAATATTATTAACAAGTTCAAGAACCGCCATGTAAGTCAAATGTTGTTGTCTACAACCATATTGATGACTGTTGAGAATGTTAAATTTTGAGAGAAATTCAGAGTCTAGAATAGAAGAGTTTCTCAAGGACTTTGGATAAGCAGGTTAATATAGATATGGGTCTGTAGTTTGAGAAATTAGAAGTATCATCAGTTTTATAAACAGTAAGATTATCAGGGAAAACACCAGTAGACAAAGATAAATTACAGACATAAGACAAACGAAATGCAAGTAAGTCAATAGATTCCTTTATAAGTGAAATTTGTAGGCCATTGTAACCTTCACTTTTACTGTGTTATTTTTTTAATGAGGAGATGACAATAGAGACCTCAGAAGTTAAGTAGGAGAAAGAAAAAATTAAACTACTTGCATATAAGAACCAACGAGGTTGAATATTACAACTCCAAGTTTCAAACCTCTGCCGGACACTCTTTAAAGTAATTCCATTGAAATCAAAACTGTAATAAAAAATACTTCAAACTCTGTTTATTTGCTCATTAATACCGGATTGGTTTAATAACACAATAAAAAAATGGGGTCACCATAATAGTAAGGGAGTTTTGGTCAGCCAAAATTCCCCCAGTCTACATATTTCAGAGCGGCTCACTTAATACATTACATGTCAATTGTGTCCAAAAAAATTGAACAACATACAAACATAAAAACTAGTAAGCAGATGCAAACTGATGGCCACAAAGAGCATGTCTTAAGCACTATTTTTATGGAAAACTGCTTATACTTGAATATGTCCTTCAAAAATGGTTCCCCTACCCACTTTGTTGCTAAGATTTTGGCTGTGGGCAAAATATTTTTTCGTTTCTTAGTACCTTCCTGTAATGAAAACTAGCCAATATTCTTTATACATAAAGGTGATGACTATTAGATTTGAATGATTGATGGTTACCGCTTCTGCTCCCGTGTTAGTCCAGGAGCAGATACCGCAGTCTTTATAAGTCAACATAAGTCATGTAAACTGGTGTATCAACTACGTGTTGATGGAGGTAATGGGTAATCAAAGAGACTTTCACGGCAAAAGAGACTGAGAGAGACTTTCACGGCGTTCCATTACCCCCATCAACACATAGTTGATACACCAGTTTGTCTTCTGCCACACCAACACAGTCAACCTAGTTCTCTTAAGAGATGGTAGTACACTATAAGTCATATTGTAAGTCTACTTAAATCTACATAAGTCAACAATTATGTCTACAGAAGTCTACATATTAAGTCAAACATAAGTCAACAATTATGTCTACAGAAGTCTACATATTAAGTCAACATAAGTCAACAATTATGTCTACAGAAGTCTACATATTAAGTCAACATAAGTCAACAATTATGTCTACAGAAGTCTACATATTAAGTCAAACATAAGTCTACATAAAGTCTAGACATAAGTCTACATAAGCTCCATATACAGAAAAACCCACAAAAACATTTTAATGTGGCAACAAAACAGTGTTTCTGTCATTTTTAAAAATGAATTTTTAGTTCAATTATGTATGGGAACTCCATGTCTCCTCCCTGTATTCATTGCTACCATAAAAATTTATGAGTTTCCCCTTGCTTTGTAATATACGACAAGATTTGAAAACTGGCAGACCATTGCTGATGCGAGCCATAACACCTGGACTGAAACCTCCTGCAAACTCATTCTGGGTTGTAAAAAATAATGAAAACTCATTGTGTACAAAATATACATAATTCAAAATATACTAATTTCAAAACAAATTTTAGAAGTGTATGGAGAATTTATTTTTAAAGATATTTTGCAGTTTATGGTTGGTTTAAAGAAATGAATAATAACTTATTTATATTTTAATTTTTGAGCTATGTTGAGCAGATACAAAATAATGGTTCTTAGTAAGAAGTCAAAAGTGGTTTGATTCCCAGATTAATGAGGTTTTTAAAGGAAAGAATACACATTTCCCTGGCAGATGAAAAATAATATGCTGGAAAGAATATTTGCACACATCTCCAATATCATAAACATTTTGTGGTCCTGTAGTATTAAACACTGTAAACAAGCGTGTGCTGCTTCAATGCTAAAAGAAGCATCCAGCAGATAACAGCTCTCTCATCCATTGGCCTATCAGACAACATTTTAGAAGGACTAGCATCAAAATATTTGTAATGAAACCACCTCAAATGGAAACCAGGTTCATATCATCAAAATGTTCAGAAAAAAAGAGCTCACTGCCTTTCGCTTAATATTTAAACTGTTTTTGAAATGTCATTTTTTTGCATTTGATCATTTTCGACATTACTTCTTCTTAGTAGCTCCCTCCCCCCTCCAAGATTTTTGTACTCTCTCCAGTCTTACACTTAAATTGAACTTGGCTTGAAAACAAAAGTAATGCTGGCTATGTAGGCTAAGCTAACCAGCATCAATATTGTTCTCTTAAATTTCTTGACCAACAAACTGCAATATTTTGAGAAAAATATTTGTTTGACTAAAAAACTTCTTCTAATTCAAAACATACCAAGTACTAACCCACTGCACTTTGTTTGATCACTTAAAGTTGTTCCTTGCAGCCCCTACATAACCCTTTGTATTTAGGCATCAAAACAGTACAAGTATTTGTGGCATACATTTGGGGAAATGAGCCCAACAAATGGCAGCAAAGCCTGGCGTGACAACTCCCACTTGTGCAGAGTTTAGCAGCAATAACAACATGACCATTTAAAGCAATTCACTGCACTCATCTCCCCAGAACTCTGTGTGCTAGATTGGTCGAAGTTATTGGCAAGTCAAATGCAATGACATAGTGTGCCATCAGCAGCATGCTAACCAGCAAAAATACACTAGGGGATTCACAGACTCAACAGCCAATCAAAGGGGAATTCCCATTTTATTGCTACAATATAACAATATTCTATACACATTAAAAAATACCACTAATTTCAGTGACAACCCCTTAACTAGGGGAAGTGGGGTGAGAGGGAAACAATAATTTGTACTGCATGACCTCAATTGGATCAGGGTTTCTTGCCAGCTTTGATTATAAATATTATTTTGTAAACAGAAGTCACCGTTCAGTATAATCAGATCAAGACTGCTCTACACAGAAGTTGGGTGTATGGGGAAAAAAAAGTACATTTTGCAATCTAACTTCAGAACTGCATTGCTAAATTTGCCAACAATAATTATTTTAAGGGCTCGTACGTAGCTGTGAAAGCTTACCGGTCTTACACCCTGTCTTATTATTTTCAGCTGAGAATCTTCGTGATCTAACTTCAGAACTGCACTGCTGAATTTGCCAACAATTTAAAGAGTTTGTTAACAGTACATGTAGCTGAGGTAGCTTATCGGTCTTACTGTACACCGGGTCTTATGACTTTCAGATGAGAACTTTGTGATCTTTTGCAAAGGATTTTTTGATCCAGGTTGCATCATTATTAGGCCTAGGTACTAATCAATGGTGTCAGGGTAGCCTAGACCTGATAGCTAAACTGATTAGTTCCGGTCTAGATGAAGATGACTTCCGTCAAGGGAGTCGAAATGTCAGTCACCAACAATAGTCTTCCTGGAGACTACTCTAAACTGGAGGTTTACAACCAACCTACTATTTACACTCCTGGGTTCAAACCATTTGCCATGCTAGATTTATTTATTAACAACAATTATCAATATTCACGCAGAAACATCGAACTTTTTCTCGGACATGCATGTGATTCATGTTAACAAGATTCTCCACTACTATGCAGCTACTTCAAGTGACGAATCAAACATTACGTAAGTGGGTGAGAGCTTTTCTGTTCCCATGAAAGCCGCACTGGTCGGATAAAAATATACGAACAATCACAGCTGACGGTGGTCATGTATAACATTTGTTTACTGACGTTGTGTGTTACCATATCGTTTACATTTGCATTCTTGTGAAATCAGTTAATACACACACACACAAAAATATGTCCGTACCTGTTATCTGGCCTTGAGTTTCCTGATAATCTTTGATTCCAGCAGCGACTGTTTACAAACACTTTCGTCCGCCATTGAGGAACGCGGGCTCGAGATTTTCAGCGGATTTTTACAAGCTCGTCCCCACCCCCTCCCGCCGTCTGATTATATTATGTCAGCGGTCGCCCCACTGTATTAATAACTAACCAAACGTGAAGCAGCGGTAATTTTCGCGTTGTTATGGTTTCTTTCTAGTTGCCGTTTTCTGTGTTCGTGTTAGGTAGTAGCGCTCCAAAATGTAAATGAAAAAGGATGATTTGTGAATGACTCGTTACCAGCTTCCCGCAGAGGTTCACCTCAGACCCCTCGGGGGAATGGGGATCAGCAACCTTAGCCCCTTGGGGGAATGGGGACCAGCAACCTCAGACCCTTGGGGGAATGGGGACCAGCAACCTCAGGCTCCTTAGGAGAATGGGGACCAGCAACCTCAGACCCTTGGGGGAATGGGGACCAGCAACCTCAGGCTCCTTGGGAGAATGGGGACCAGCAACCTCAGACCCTTGGGGGAATGGGGACCAGCAACTTCAGACCCTTGGGGGAATGGGGACCAGCAACTTCAGACCCTTGGGGGAATGGGGACCAGCAACCTCAGGCTCCTTAGGAGAATGGGGACCAGCAACCTCAGACCCTTGGGGGAATGGGGACCAGCAACCTCAGGCTCCTTGGGAGAATGGGGACCAGCAACCTCAGACCCTTGGGGGAATGGGGACCAGCAACTTCAGACCCTTGGGGGAATGGGGACCAGCAACTTCAGACCCTTGGGGGAATGGGGACCAGCAACCGAGTATTGATGGGACCCTCCCCTCCCCCCTCCGGGATATTTTTCTCTGATTCACGTTGATTTTAGTTACATTTTATACTAAATTTACACGAAGCGCTAATTTTCGCGCTAATAGCTATTTTATTTTGTCGGAAATAAAATAGCTATTTGGGAGTTGGCTATGAACTTGTGTGGTATATACTAAAACAATTATTCGCCTCAGTGTCGGTGAATAGCGGTGGATATTTACCTCGCCGAAACGGCTCGGCAAATATCCACCGCTATTCACCTCCACTTCGGCGAATAATTGTTAACTGCACTTCTGTCAGTCAGTTATTACTGTTGAGGGGCGACCGCTGACATAATATAATCATACTGCGGGAGGGGGTAACCATCCTTACGTGGGAATTCGCTTCCCGTCCCCAGGGCCATCCTCATAAGAAGCCCTGAAGGGCCCTTGTCACCTCGTGTCCAAGACCGTTTTTCTTAACCATAGCGCATGCTGTAGAAACTGCAAAAGAAACTTGGCCAACCCATTTAGAAGCGCTTTCAATTGGCATTGTTTCAACAAACTCGCTTAGTTTTTGCAGTACGGCTCAAAAGAGACGCAACTTGACTAGGAATGAATCCGCGATTAAATGGTCCAGTTTCGGCCTAGACATAGTCAAGTCCCCATGGAGTGCCTTCCAAAAACAATAAAAACAACAAAAACAACAAAAACAAAAACTCGAGAAGAGCAGACTTTCATGCATAGCACCGCCAATATGGCAGAAGTTGTGCGCTTGATGCTGTATTATTCGATTTATCCCGTTGTATGAGGAACACTTCGCCGTCAAACTTCTTGTCCATTTGCCCCCCCCCCCCCCCCCCTTTTTTTTTTTGCTCCTTGAAAAGCCACATCAGTGAGGCTTTCCACCTCGGACAAACATTTTACGTATGAGTTTATTAATTTTTTTAGTCGAAGGGAAAATTTAACAGTGTATGATGTTCAGAGCAACACTGAAATAACAGAAAATTTTGCAAAAACTTGGCTCAAAGAAACGAGTGTTTTTAAAAAAGGGGGATGGGAAGCTATTGGAATTACAATGGAGTTGCAGATCCTTAAAGGTTATGGTCGTTCTTGTTACAGTTTCTAGCTATGAAAACAAGTTTATTTGGGAAGGGGGAGGGGAGAATTTTAAACAATTTGTTCAACGGGTGACATTCAGAAATACCAAAGTTGTCTGGGTGTCCCAAAGATTTTTTGACAAGGATTTTAGTGTCACCAGTTTTCTGCTGGGTAACCCAAAGATCTATGCAAAAATTCTCCCAGCTCCCCTGCCCTGAACAAAACCCACTGTATGACTAGTGTTAGGAGAATTGACAATTGACCAAATTGAATCCAAGCAAGAGATCACTGCAGTGCGAGATGAAAATGTCTTTTGTTTTAGGCGACTTTTTCCATGTAACTAATTAATTTTTCGATTGTTTAAACGGTCCTCAGCCGTGGAAGTACTTGGTGAAGTCGTGAAGTTTTCTGCCTTGAAACGTGATACGAAGTTTCCGCACAACTCCGCTGTGGAGCTGCAGCAGATACTGAATGTAAAGGAAAACGTACAACCAAAGGCTCAGAACACGGCAAGGTTTGCACAGCCTTACAAATTTCTAACCTTCAGAAAACCAAAGGGGCGACTCTTACCTCCAAAAACCAAGGGGGGAACCTTATCTCCAGAAAACCAAAGAGGGGACCCTTACCTTCAAAAAACCAAAGGGGGGACTATTACCTCCAAAAAACCAAAGGGGGAACACTTACCTTCAGAAAACCAAAGGGGCAACCCTTACCTCCAAAAAACCAAAGGGGGACCCTTCCCTTTAAAAATCAAAGAGAAGACCCTTATCTTTGAAACACTAACGGGGAGGGGGGGACTAGCCGCACAGCTGTGACCAACTGCCTATATTTTTGCTGTTGTAGTTGGCGATGCTTAAAAATTAAAATATGTTTATACGCTATATGTTCTCTCAGTTGGGCGTCTTGCATAGTAAGGAGCTGGTTTAGTTCAATATGATGTGTAGGGCGTGTCATGTTAGCATGCTCCATCAGACAGTAGACATACAAAGCAAGGCTTGCTTCTCGTCATGATTCGCGACCACACAAGTTGGAACTTTGGGAAACTTTCTAGCGCTAATAGGTGACGAGGAGCCTCCTTTCAACGAGCGTCGCAGAGAAGAGGAGCGGGTCAGCCCGTGTGTGGGGGCTGAGAGAGGCTTCAGAACGTTTTCTATCGAGACGGGCTTCCGTCTGTCGAATGGCGGCCGTTTATGCGCGGGATTCTCATCTGTTGTGTCCGTCAACCAATACGTCGTGACTGTGCCTTTACCCTGTGGAGAAATGTGTTGCTAGCGAAGTAAATTCAAACATAAGCGTGAACGGTCAAGAGCAACTATTGGAAAACTTGTAAGTGCATGTGCGTAGTGTGCGTGCAAGTGCGTGCCTGTAAGTGTGCGTGCGTGTAGTTGCGTGTGTGGCTATTTCATGTGCGTTATTATATACGCGCGCTAAGTTCGTGCGTGTGGCGAGTTTATACTACTAATCGATGGCACGACAATGCAGGTTTAGAATTAAAAACGAAAGTATTTTTCCTGCATCTCTGATGTATTACAATGCAGTTTTCATATTAAACACGAACAGGTTCATACAAATTACTCCATGATGGCTTGTAAAGGACTGAAGAAAAGGAAAGAAATAGAAGCACATGGCAGCATGCTATGTTGAGTTATAGAAGCATGAAGGAACACGAGAGAAGTATGGAGAGCACAATGCCGCGGAGTGCTTCTTCATAAAATGTACTGAACATCTTTCACTCATACAGTGCATTAAGCATAAAGTGAAAGCAGTTGCAGCATTTGAGAGCGGAAACAATGTGGCTGTTGATCTCTTACGTGTACGATTCTCTACATAGTGATGAAACTTGTTCTCGAATTCTTGGATAAGTTGCAGTATTCCAGGAACAACATTACGCAGCCTTTGTTTGACCGAAATGTTGACGCAATCTTTTCTTCGAAGTCAAGTGCTACACGCAAAGGAAGCCGGAAAAAAAGAATGGTGTGTGACCACTATATGAACGGTGGGAGTAAAAACATAAAGAAATAAGCCTAAAACATTTAAAAATACTATAAAAAGGAAGAGGGTTATAATAAAAGGGAAATACTTTAAGCCCTTCGCCCCTACATTTTATGCTCACCTTCATTACTTTTTAAAAGGCGGTCGCCCCAACCAAACTGTCCAACTTACGTTGTTCCTCCCGTTGTTAGATAGTTGACTTTCCTAAAATAAGAGTGGGGGCCTAAAACGGTTAAACCAAATAAATTTTTATTTAACATCAAGAATAAAACGTTTTATATTTCAGCCTTATAACTTTCCAGTAAAGTTCAATGGGGTCTTTCCGTCTAACAATTTGGACGTAGCATCTTCACTACAAATTCAATTTCACTGGGAGTCAGACAGAGGGGCCTTCGTGACGCCATTCATACCGGCCAACAATTAATAGGCTATTGATTACGCTACGTTATCACGGTCAGTGTTACCGCAGCCATTCAATTGACTGTCTTTATGAAGTCGGCTCTTACCGACTAAAAGATACAACCATTAGGCAGGCCTCACCCTTCATACTTCTATTTTCATATTAGCAGAGAGCTATGTTTCTAGTAAATAGTCGAGGCCCTGTGTTTTGATAAACCCCCTAATGGGGCTCTAACATTTTGCCGAGTTCCTTAAGAAAGATTTTCCCCTCACTTTCCCCCACTTGTGTTTGGTTAGTACAGTTGTATGTCTATTAAATAATTCTTTCCTGGCACACCAAGTGCGTCTGTTACTATCGCCCATCGATGCAACCTTTGGGCCGCCGCCTTAGAGACCGCCTTACCCAAACCCTTGGGCTTGAAAACCTGGAGGAGTGATCCAACGATTTTTTACTCGTGTTCACAGTATCCTTTACACTATTTTCTGCTACCAAGCGAGACTCGCCCTCAGAGTTTCAGTTCCATTTTAGCTACCTTAATTTTAGAGATAGGAAAGTTTCTTGAGTGATATGCTACGTCATCTTTTCAAAGGTGGCTGGCTTCAAGCCTACTTTCTCATTGTCTCAACCCAATATCTCTTTTTCACTTGACAGTTTGAATCCTGTTGGACCCTAAAATAAATCTATGACTTTAACTTCTGCTTAGAGTTTGCCCTTTTGACAATTCACCTTATCGCTTATAATTGTCTGTTTGCCTACTTCAGTTTTTGTCAGTCATAGTTTATCCCTCGGTTTGGAGTTATCGAACTTTACCATGAAAAATCAATCGTGAGCACACTACTTCAATAGTTTTCGCAGGCCACCAACTATTTCCAAGTTCGATTGGTTTTTCATTCCTAACTACAGGTCCTCCGAGGTTTTTGCTACAACCACCGGTTCGCTCCTTTGAACTGCCCATAATTAGATCACTTGGTTTCGGCTTATTTGACTAAAGGGGCTTCCCCCTTGATTACACTTCACCTTTGTTCCACAACTTAAGTCTACCAAACTTTCTCTTGTGAACCGATTATACAAAAGGTACGACGCCTTGCGTCTGCTTTTAAGGGACTTATTTCAAGATCTTTTCAAATCTTTTTCAACTTTCCTTACATTTAGACTTAGATGTACGGGCACCTATCTTTCATTATTTACTCACATCATTGGACTAATCCACTTTCGCTCACCGCTACTTACGGAATCTCGTTTGATTTCTCTGCGCTCGGCTCTGGTACTCAGATGTTTCACTTCCCAGCTCTTTCCACTGCGTTTCCGCTTGGAGATACAATATTTCTAAGCCTCTTCCTCGCTTTTTCGGTCTTCCCGTCCTATGTAGCCAATCCTAGTTATCTATTCATCCCCTCCCCCTTTTTTTCTCGTTAAAATAAAAGTTGTATGCCAACATTTAGAACTTAAGTTGACTCCATCAATCATAATTGTAGAGGCAGGAGTCGAAGCTACATCCCCAGGTTATGAGCCTGATGACTTCTCGTTAGTCTACCTAACTGGGCGCTACCACATTTGCGTAGAGAGAGTGAAGGAGGCAACTTAGAGCCTAACACTAATTTATTGCACGGGCATTTGATTCTCCAAATATCCTAATATGGGAACTAGGATCAAGAAATAAGAGAAATAAAAAAGAAATACAAGCTAATTGCCCAATTATTATAAAAGGCTCTTCGACAGGCTGAGATCCTATTCAAGCAAGAAGTAAGAAATCGACCACCACAAACCAAAAGGCCATACGTCCCAATGAGTGAAACGGTAAACCTTTAAATCGGCTACGATGGAGCCATGGTAATAAAAATAATATTAATAGGCTAGAAAACATAGCCATATCCCCTCCCAGTTTATTAGGAATAGAACGTAGTATAGCATAAGCAAATTAAAAGTATAATTCTGGTTGTATATGGACGGGGGTCACTAGTGGATTAGCCTGAATAAAGTTATCAGGGTCTACTAACAAATTAGGAGCCAGGTACACAATAATGCTTAATGACGTTGATAAAACTACTATACTATACCAATCTTTTGATGTGCAATAAACATGGGAAGACACTTTATCAAAGCCAGATCTTACTCCGATGGGATTATGAGACCCTTCTTCATGTAAACATAATATTAAGTGAATCACAGCCAAGGCAGCAAGAAGAAAAGGGAATAAGTAGTGAAGGCTGAAGAACCGATTAAGCGTAGCATTAGAGACACTGACCCTTCCTCCTCCTTCCCCCCCCCCCCCCCCCCCCAAACTCATTGAACAATATCTGTCCCAGTTTTAGGAATCGCGGACAGTAAATTAGTCATGACTGTGGCACCCCAAAAGGACATTTGCCCCAAAGGTAAGACGTATCCAATGAAAGCGGTGGCCATCGTCAAACTGAAGTTTTTGTATAACTACCATAATATAAACCTCACCTATGTAGATGTAAAGGCATAGAGAAAAACATAGAGTGTCCATTGACGTGAAGATATCTTAATAAGAACCCATGATTAACATCGCGCGTAATATGGCCCACCGATGAAAAGGCCAAACTTACATCAGCACAATAATGCATTGATAGAAATTATTTCGGTTGCTATCTGAATTACTAAACATACCCCTAACAAGGAACCGAAAAAAATATCGTTCACACGGTGCTAGCTTGACCCAAGTACGAAGGAGTCTTTGACCCAGACCATCAAGAAAAGGGCTCCAATTACGCTTAGGTTATCTAGTAGTACTCTTAGTGGCAGCGATGAATTGATGCTGACGAAGACACTAAAAAGCAAGATCAGAAAGGCCGCGTCACAAGGTGTTGGTAGTGACATAAATATAAGCGAAACCCAAATAAGAAGCATAGCCAAGAAAAGCGGATCTTTTTGGGGCACTCTGGTCTCGTTAGGAGCTAGAGTATTGCCATTTTGTGAGCAAGGGCGCTGCCAAGGTGTTACCAGGGTTGGCGAGTGGTGTGCTTTCGTCCCATGGTAGTTTTGGCATGGATAAGATTCTTGGTCATGGACAAACAGGAGGATTCCTCATTCCCCAAAATTAAGTAGACCAACTTATATATAAATAAAGTACTCACATTTACTAACTGACCGTACTGAATTCTTTACCTCTATTGCGCATTTTGCCCATTATGCTTGGGCTAACTCAACTTTATCGAACAAAAGTTAATTGGCTCTTGAATGGTTTCCCAGGCTTAGATTACGAATCAAATGTTATTATTTTTAAATCAGTACAATCTTTCCTAGTGAAAACTAACCGTTTTTGCTAGTCTTCATGTTTTACTTTAACTATTTGTCCCTTCCTTTATCAGGGTGTTGAATCATTTTGTATTACTAGCTGTTATCTTAATATTATCGCATGTAAATTAGCTTTTTGTTTTGTTTTTGTTATGCTTGCTTGTTTAATTTCTTACGCTCCTTAAAATAACATTTTTTGTATTAAATTTACGTAACCTCCCTAGATGAGCTGCATTTTGCAGTTCTTGGAGTTAATATAATCTTTCAAATATTGTTTAAATAAAACAAATATTACTAACTGCATTGCAAAAGGATCAAATAAGAAAAGCTCTCCAAAGTGGGGGCAGAGTCGTGATTAAGCCTACCATAAGCCAAAGAGGTGGATTCTTAGGTACCTTATTGGTGTCCATTGCTATCCCCCTTATAATGGATAAATTGTTGGTTAAGGTATGTATTAAGTCAATGTAAGCTGATTCCAGAAATGTAACAAAAATATACCAGCAACATTTTTCACTGGGTGCGATTTTTTTCAAAAAGTGTTGTCCACTTAAGCTATAATATCACTGAAAATATTTTCTCCCGGTTAAATCTAAGTATATCATATTATTGCTGAATGATAGCTGCAACTTTTCTCAAAAGTTGATAGGCATCGCATAAAAGCTAAAAAACTTATGATCCAAAGTTTGTAATGGAAGAGTGCGCCCGATGAAACTCCGGAGTCACCTTAACTACGTAAAACCCGTTAATTCTTACGTTGTGTGCCTATTTCATTTCTGGATAATATTTCATTAAATTTAGGTATGCGCAAGTACTTAACCAATTAGGGATATCGAATTCATTGCTGAATGATAGCTGCAACGTTCCTCAAAATTTTATAGGAATCACATAAAAGCCAAAAAAGTTATGATTCAAAGTTTGTCATGGACGAGTGCGCC
Organism: Plumapathes pennacea; assembly: GCA_964036295.1. Taxonomy (NCBI): domain Eukaryota; kingdom Metazoa; phylum Cnidaria; class Anthozoa; order Antipatharia; family Myriopathidae; genus Plumapathes; species Plumapathes pennacea. Next base: position 18,979,798 of record OZ038465.1, on the reverse strand, counting down.
CGATGAAACTCCGGAGGTACCTTAACTTGGAACTCATTGGGTCTTCATGAACATTAAGCGAGACATGATGGAATACTTTGATAGTTTTGGCATGAAGTTTTCTATGGAGATTCAATAATTGACTCATAAACAAGGGATAAACTACGTATATAACAATACCAAAAATTAACTAGCATGCTATGACTGCGGGTGTATTGTTGCTTATAGAACATGAACGAGTCGAGTAAGGGCAAGTCATACTACCACGTAATTAAGCCATTCTCCCTTAGAAACGCAAGCTATAATGAAGAACTAATAAAATCGTATTTTAAGAATATATAACGTATTAACAAATGGGTTACCCAAGAGGGATAATCCTAGGCAACATATTTAACAATTTTACTCCCAAGAGTGATCAACTTTAATTTTCTCTTTCAGTCTCCCTCCAGAGAAATATCATAAAGTATGGAGAAATTGACTTTTAAAAACTTACTCAGATGACAAGTGATTAAGCTATCATCTTCTCGCTACATCACTCATATATTTTCTTCTTAAAAGTTGGGAGAACTGCACTTTGAACTTGGGAGTGAAAGGGTTAACGAATAAAACGCAAATTTAAAGGAGGCACACCTATTGATGAAATCGACATCGACAAGATACTTAACGTGACGTTTAGTAATGATACATGAGAATGGATCAAGAGGGGAGCTTCTAGTTTTGCATGGGGGTAAACTGGCCTTCGCAATGCACGTGTTTCAAATTACGTCCTTCTTCCAGGTTCCTAAGATACATGACCCTAACATGAAAAACACTAGTAATGGCAATGAGCTCGCATTAGTGAAAACAGTGACGAAGAAAATACAGGATGATGTGAAGTTTAAAGATGGATTGACAAAATTTAATGACCTGGATATATCAGATCAGAAGGCATTGCCGAAATGAAGTTTTAGGTCGACTCCCATCTTACGGGTAACCACAAAGCAATCAAGGGAACTGGTCACGTATGGTTTATTAAAATACCATAAAGAGATACATACCTTTGTTTGACTCACTCTGTCTTGTTTAAAAATATGAGGTCTGAGGAGATCCATGAGGCCAAGAGTGTGTGAAAAAGACAGCAGGTGCTGTTGGCTGCTGATTTCCTCTAACGTGAGGTGGACACGCCCCCTGAACAGAGCTGCTACCATGGGGAGATGCTTTCAGAACAGGAAATACAATCAAAATCAAGAGAAACACTTCTAAGGCACTTTATCAATCATGAAATAAAATCGAGATCCACAGAGAAGACACTTCGGCAGCAAGATACAAAAGATGAAATACATTCAAAATCGACAGATTATTAGAAGGCATTTCAACTATGAAACAAATTCAATATTAACAGAGAAGGTGATGAAGATACCCTTCAACGTCAAGGAAAAAAGGACGTGCAGCCAAGTAAAAAGGAAATACACTCGAATACTCGGATGGAAAAGGAAACGTAAAGTCAAAGATATGTTTTATCAAGTTAAGAAGGGGGATTTTAGTTATAACAATATGGGCAAAATTCCATGGCAACTGAAAGAGTAGTATACAAACGAAACGTGTTGTCGATCCCATCATGCCGCGCGTGCACAGGTGTCCCAGGTCGATTGCTCTGAGCCTCACCTGGCTGTGTTTTGCTTTACTGTATGCACCCGAACACAGGATGACATTTGGATCCTTGATTCAGGACAGTGTCTTGGGTTGTTCTAGATACAAGTGCACCAGGAACTGAGTTGCCAGCCACTTGGACCGTCTGCTGGGAATCAGGATCGTGTAGTATGATCACTGAGCCATATTGAACTCCAAATCACGCTCACAAACCCTCTTCTCTTTCTTTCTTTCTTTCTTTCATTCTCTCACGTTCACAAACATACATACATATATACATTATACATACATACTATCACTAATACACACTGACAGACAAACACATACACACTCATACATACATACATACATACATACACATACATACATAGGGTAGAATTTTCTAGTGACATACAACTTTCTAACTCAATTACTCGTTCAATCACTTGCTCTCTTGTTATGTGGTACTCCAAATGATAAGGTATGACAAGAAAACATCTTATCTTACCCAGTGCCTCTTAGCTAGTGCAGTGCTCACTATCGTCTGAAGTCAGGGGAAGTCTTCCTTCAATCATTTTGAATACATTGTGTTCAAGATCCTCCCTGAAAGGACAAACAAGAAACCAGAGACAAGGTTAATGCGTGGCATAGACTATTTAATAAAGGCAGAGAGAAAAATAAAGCGTTCCACCAAAAATCGAGCACTAATTAGCTCACCTGACTTCACCATCGACAAGACCACCAGAGTCGACTTGCTCGAGGAATGCGTTGGATTTGTTTCCTGTCAAAATAGAAGGAAATCACAGTTGATTAAACCACTCTCTGTTTAGTCTGAGACTACCCCCAATTGGCGTAAAACTTGGGGCCGTCACCGTAAGAATTGGCAAGTCAGAAAGATGCATTTTGAGTAGAGGGTGGTTGTCACCTCGTCTTTAGGGCATTACCAAATGATGACGTCTCAAAATCCTTCGATTTGACGCTCCAAATGAAATACCAGCCATAGTGGCAATACTAAAACTTGGCGGTTTATCACCTCACTTTAGGGCATAAAAATATATAACGTAACAGCATATGAGTTATCACGCGGGTAATTATGGCAACTATGAAAGATACATGAGAATCCAGCACGCCAATAGTGACGCGCCTAGTAAAAGGGAGGTCATGCTATTAAACGGCTCGCAAGCAATGAAGGGTGCACTAGACATAAACAATAACGCCATTAAAAAGATAACCAATCCGACGGATGAAATGGACGGTGTTAATAAGGCTTACGTCGCAAGTGACTGCTTAAAGCTTGATTGCTCAAGGGTTATGAGTGGGGACTTGGAAATGGATAATAACACAATTGTTGGTCATGGCTCTGGGAACAAATCAACAGACCTTGTCAACAAGGGATACACTGACTAATATCTTAATGGAAAACTAAGTGTATCTATTAGACATGATGGGTCATAGAATCACAGGGTTATCTTCACTCTTAGGGCAAACAACGCTATAACGCAAAAATCACTCGTTAGTTACGCTATGGACAACTTATCCGAAACTACATTATAAGAGTACTACATGAAATACGCTGGATGTATGTACAGAGTTGATAGGGGGTCAAAAAGTGAAGTTAAACATGACTCAAATAGAAGAGTAAGTCGACTTTACGAAAACACCCTTAGTGGAAATCGCGTACAAACGCAAATAAACCGACGCTATCAACATTAGGCCAGAGAATAAATAAAAGGCACTTCCTTAAGTTCTGTGGTGACCAAGGATGTTCTCCGACATAAACCAAAACCAAAACCCTGTTGCAGGTAAACCAGATATCGTCAACGTATTCATGGCGTACAAATTAGACGCCTTTAACGCAAATAATTTATGGGCTAGAAATGACTTATTTGGTCATGATAATGGTGGATACCATTTGTTTGTTAACCATCTAACCATCTGTTTGCTTTCGTTGTTGTTGTTGTTGTTGTTGTGCATGCTTATCTTCTGACCATATTCATAAGTAAATTTATATTAAGCAGCTAATTGTCTAGTCTAGCCTCTGGTTATTCCAGTTAGCCTGCACCGGACAACATATTGTAACCATTTCTTTTCATGTATCATAGCCAAAATAGTTGCAAAACAAACTGTTGTTGTTGTTGTTGTTGTTGTTGTTGTTGTTGTTGTTGTTGTTGGACACGACAAATTCGTGTCATTCGGACCTAATGGAGACCGAGTAGTGTTAGGGTAATTACGTAGTAATTGGAGGAAGTTCTGTAAATTGCAAGTCACCCTTAACTACGTATAAATTTAAGGCCATTGCATGCTGGGTCACTAGGTAAGTGGATATGCTTATCCATTCATTGGGACGCAAGCAGCAAATCTTCAACCGGCATGAGCTCCATTTGGTGTAACGGTAAAAAAACTATCAAACTTTACCACAATCTACAGGAAGTAATAAAATGACGTTCGGAGACCTTAATCCCAATGGAAAAGCGCCATTAAAGGGTAGAATTGTCTTATTTGCCTTATACAAGGGTTTCATCATATCAGACGAACACATACTACTTCACCAGATATTGACCATACCCCGGCCGATTACCATTAATGTAAAGTAATAACATAGACACTAAAAAGAGCCGTGAAGTTCGTAAACGTAATACTCCGACATTAACAAAGCAGTGCTTAAATCCGCTCTCGTTTACCAATATCTATACACGACCGACTGATGTGCGGATAGCGCAAGGTGTCGACGTGCCTGAGATATCCGAAAGGCTGGTCTGGAACTCTCTCACTAGACTAAAAAAGACTGCAACTGGCCCAGACGACATACCCTATTGGATCTGGAAGGACTTTGCGGAGTTGTTTGTGCCTGTCGTCACACAAGTTTGGAACCTGTCTTTGTCAATCCACATTTGGCCGGACTCCTGGAAGAGGGCGAACATCAAGCCCTTACCAAAGATCGACATCCCTATAGAGGACTCCGACTATACCGAGGCATCAACATCACGCCAGTCATTGCCAGGGTGTTCGAGAAAGTCGTCTATCGCACCCACGCAAAGGATATCATTGAGGAGAACTTGAGCCCTACCCAGTTTGCTTACATAGAGGGGGGTAACTGTACGAATGCTTTAATTTCCATTCAGCACCAAGTATGTAAATATCTAGATGATAGGGACTGCAAAGCAGTCTGCTTATTTACAATGGACTTTAGTAAAGCGTTTGATTCAGTGAATTACAACCTATTGTCAGCTAAACTGAAACAATTACCTCTAAACCCATACATAGTAAACTGGTATCAAAGTTTACTGTACGTTAGACAACAGCGCATTTCCTATGTTGATTATCAGTGTAGCTGGAAAGTCTACAAAGGAACGACTCAAGGCAGTGTAAGAGGGCCATATCTTTTTAATATTTTTGTTAACGATTTAGAAACATTTTACAATGGCACGCCGGCCCTTTTTAAGTATGCATGATTCCACTATAGTTTCTCCAGTTTACAACGGTAATGATCCATTGGCGAGCTTAGTGGAACAGTTTTTTATTTGGTCTAAAGAAAACAACATGTCTCGAAACCCCAGCAAGTGTAAGGAACTCATTGTGAGAAAGAAGAATTGTACTATAAAATACGAGCCTGTTAACAACATTCCACAGCGTAACAATCTGCTTTCGCTAGGCGTAACTCTTCAGAGTGATTTCAAGTTCAACTCTCATGTCAGACAGAAACTAGTTAAAGCAAAGAAACAGATGCCTACATGTTTTAAGAACGCTTAGAAGGGAACAATACACTCAGGCAGAGATAGACCACCTATTTATATCTTTAGTTTTACCTAATTTTACGTATGGCCTCCCTGTTTATGGGGCGTCAGTCTCTGATCTCAGTATTATCCAGTATATTTTAGATAGATGTTATAAGCGCCGTTTTATTTCTTATCCGATTTCTATCTATGAACTCCTAGATAAACAAGATCGCAACCTTCTTAAGAAAATCAATTCTGTAGAAAATCACCCGCTTACCCCCTACATGTAATCGACAAGGACACGAAATACAATCTGCGTAAAGTAGATGTAAAGTTCCGAAGGTTAACACTGATCGTTATAAGACCAGTTTTGTAAATAGACTGATTTTAGTTTAGAATAGTTCTAGTATAGATTTTGGTATTTATAGTGTATAGTTAATTTCGAATTGTAACATAGGATATGTACATTTATCTTATGATTAATAAAGACCATTATTAGTTATTATTATTATTATTATTATTGGAGATACAATATTTGTAAGCCTCTTCCTCGCTTTTTCGGTCTTCCCGTCCTATGTAGCCAATCCTAGTTATCTATTCGTCCCCCCCCCCCCCCTTTTTTTCTCGTTAAAATAAAAGTTGTATGCCAACATTTAGAACTTAAGTTAACTTCATCAATCATAATTGTAGAGGCAGGAGTCGAAGCTACATCCCCAGGTTATGAGCCTGGATGACTTCTCGTTAGTCTACCTAACTGGGCGCTACCACATTTGTGTAGAGAGAGTGAAGGAGGCAACTTAGAGCCTAACACTAATTTATTGCACGGGCATTTGATTCTCCAAATATTCTAATAAGGGAACTAGGATCAAGAAATAAGAGAAATAAAAAGGAAATAGAAGCTAATTGCCCAATTATTATAAAAGGCTCTTTGACAGGCTGAGATCCTATTCGAGCAAGAAGTAAGAAATCGACCACCACGAACCAAAAGGCCATACGTCCCAATGAGTGAAACGGTAAACCTTTAAATCGGCTACGATGGAGCCATGGTAATAAAAATAATATTAATAGGCTAGAAAACATAGCCATATCCCCTCCCAGTTTATTAGGAATAGAACTTAGTATAGCATAAGCAAATTAAAAGTATAATTCTGGTTGTATATGGACGGGGGTCACTAGTGGATTAGCCTGAATAAAGTTATCAGGGTCTACTAACAAATTAGGAGCCAGGTACACAATAATGCTTAATGACGTTGATAAAACTACTATACTATACCAATTTTTTGATGTGCAATAAACATGGGAAGACACTTTATCAAAGTCAGATCTTACTCCGATGGGATTATGAGATCCTTCTTCATGTAAACATAATATTAAGTGAATCACAGCCAAGGCAGCAAGAAGAAAAGGGAATAAGTAGTGAAGGCTGAAGAACCGATTAAGCGTAGCATTAGAGACACTGACCCCTTCCTCCTCCTCCCCCCCCCCCCCCCCAAACTCATTGAACAATATCTGTCCCAGTTTTAGGAATCGCGGACAGTAAATTAGTCATGACTGTGGCACCCCAAAAGGACATTTGCCCCAAAGGTAAGACGTATCCAATGAAAGCGGTGGCCATCGTCAAACTGAAGTTTTTGCATAACTACCATAATATAAACCTCGGCCTATGTGGATGTAAAGGCATAGAAAAAACATAAAGGCTCCATTGACGTGAAAATATCTTAATAAAAACCCATAATTAACATCGCGCGTAATGTGGCCCACCGATGAAAAGGCCAAACTTACATCAGCACAATAATGCATTGATAGAAATATTCCGGTTGCTATCTGAATTACTAAACATACCCCTAACAAGGAACCGAAAAAAATCTCGTTCACACGGTGCTAGCTTGACCCAAGAACGAAGGAGTCTTTGGCCCAGACCATCAGGAAAAGGGCTCCAATTACGCTTAGGTTATCTAGTAGTACTCTTAGTGGCAGCGATGAATTGATGCTGACGAAGACACTAAAAAGCGAGATCAGAAAGGCCGCGTCACAAGGTGTTGGTAGTGACATAAATATAAGCGAAACCCAAATAAGAAGCATAGCCAAGAAAAGCGGATCTTTTTGGGGCACTCTGGTCTTGCTAGGAGCTAGAGCATTGCCATTTTGTGAGCAAGGGCGCTGCCAAGGTGTTACCAGGGTTGGCGAGTGGTGTACTTTCGTCCCATGGTAGTTTTGGCATGGATAAGATTCTTGGTCATGGACAAACAGGAGGATTCCTCATTCCCCAAAATTAAGTAGACCAACTTATATATAAATAAAGTACTCACATTTACTAACTGACCGTACTGAATTCTTTACCTCTATTGCGCATTTTGCCGATTATGCTTGGGCTAACTCGACTTTATCGAACAAAAGTTAATTGGCTCTTGAATGGTTTCCCAGGCTTAGATTACGAATCAAATGTTATTATTTTTAAATCAGTACAATCTTTCCTAATGAAAACTAACCGTTTTTGCTAGTCTTCATGTTTTACTTTAACTATTTGTCCCTTCCTTTATCAGGGTGTTGAATCATTTTGTATTACTAGCTGTTATCTTAATATTATCGCATGTAAATTAGCTTTTTGTTTTGTTTTTGTTATGCTTGCTTGTTTAATTTCTTACGCTCCTTAAAATAATATTTTTTGTATTAAATTTACGTAACCTCCCTAGATGAGCTGCATTTTGCAGTTCTTGGAGTTAATATAATCTTTCAAATATTGTTTAAATAAAACAAATATTACTAACTGCATCACAAAAGGATCAAATAAGAAAAGCTCTCCAAAGTGGGGGCAGAGTCGTGATTAAGCCTACCATAAGCCAAAGAGGTGGATTCTTAGGTACCTTATTGGTGTCCATTGCTATCCCCCTTATAATGGATAAATTGTTGGTTAAGGTATGTATTAAGTCAATGTAAGCTGATTCCAGAAATGTAACAAAAATATACCAGCAACATTTTTCACTGGGTGCGATTTTTTTCAAAAAGCGTTGTCCACTTAAGCTATAATATCACTGAAAATATTTTCTCCCGGTTAAATCTAAGTATATCATATTATTGCTGAATGATAGCTGCAACTTTTCTCAAAAGTTTATAGGCATCGCATAAAAGCTAAAAAACTTATGATCCAAAGTTTGTAATGGAAGAGTGCGCCCGATGAAACTCCGGAGTCACCTTAACTACGTAAAACCCGTTAATTCTTACGTTGTGTGCCTATTTCATTTCTGCATAATACTTCATTAAATTTAGGTATGCACAAGTACTTAACCAATTAGGGATATCGAAGTCATTGCTGAATGATAGCTGCAAGGTTCCTCAAAATTTTATAGGAATCACATAAAAGCCAAAAAAAGTTATGATTCAAAGTTTGTCATGGACGAGTGCGCCTTATGAAACTCCGGAGGTACCTTAACTTGGAACTCATTGGGTCTTTATTAACATTAAGCGAGACATGATGGAATACTTTGATAGTTTTGGCATGAAATTTTCTATGGAGATTCAATATTTGACTCATAAACAAGGGATAAACCACGTACATAACAATACCAAAAATTAACTAGCATGCTATGACTGCGGGTGTATTGTTGCTTATGCTACATGAACGAGTCGAGTAAGGGCAAGTCATACTACCACGTAACTAAGCCATTCTCCCTTAGAAACGCAAGCTATAATGAAGAACTAATAAAATCGTATTTTAAGAATATATAACGTATTAACAAATGGGTTACCCAAGAGGGATAATCCTAGTCAACATATTTAACAATTTTATTCCCAAAAGTAATCAACTTTAATTTTCTCTTTCAGTCTCCCTCCAGAGAAATATCATAAAGTATGGAGAAATTGACTTTTATAAACTTACTCAGATGACAAGTGATTAAGCTATCATCTTCTCGCTACATCACTCATATATTTTCTTCTTAAAAGTTGGGAGAATCTGCACTTTGAACTTGGGAGTGAAAGGGTTAACGAAATAAAACGCAAATTTAAAGGAGGTACACCTATTGATGAAATCGACATCGACAAGATACTTAACGTGACGTTTAGTAATGATACATGAGAATGGATCAAGAGGGGAGCTTCTAGTTTTGCATGGGGGTAAACTGGCCTTCGCAATGCACGTGTTTCAAATTACGTCCTTCTTCCAGGTTCCTAAGATACATGACCCTAAGATGAAAAACACTAGTAATGGCAATGAGCTCGCATTAGTGAAAACAGTGACGAAGAAAATACAGGATGATGTGAAGTTTAAGGACGGATTAACAAAAGTTAATGACCTGGATATATCAGATCAGAAGGCATTGCCGAAGTGAAGTTTTACGTCGACTCCCATCTTACGGGTAACCACAATCAAAGGGAACTGGTCACGTATGGTTTATTAAAATACCATGAAGAGATACATACCTTTGTTTGACTCACTCTGTCTTGTTTAAAAATATGAGGTCTGAGGAGATCCATGAGGCCAAGAGTGTGTGAAAAAGACAGCAGGTGCTGTTGGTTGCTGAATTCCTCTAACGTGAGGTGGACACGCCCCCTGAGCAGAGCTGCTACCATGGGGAGATGCCTTCAGAACAGGAAATACAATCAAAATCAAGAGAAACACTTCTAAGGCACTTCATCAATCATGAAATAAACTCGAGATCGACGGAGAAGACACTTCGGCAGCAAGATACAAAAGATGAAATACATTCAAAATCGACAGATTATTAGAAGGCATTTCAACTATGAAACAAACTCAATATTAACAGAGAAGTTGATGAAGATATCCTTCAACGTCAAGGAAAAAAGGACGTGCGGCCAAGTACAAGGGAAATACACTCGACTCGAATGGGAAATGGAACGTAAAGTCAAAGATATGTATTATCAAGTTAAGAAAGGGCGAGGGGGCATGGGGGAGAGGATAAATTCAGCAACAAAACTGGGCACAAATTTTGAGGTGACTGGTTTACAAAGTAGCTGTAATCTACTTGCTTCACAAACCTGAGCAGCAGCGTGGGATGGGAAGATGCGATCTTTCTGCACAGTAAACTGACATTGTAAGCTTGATCTTCGTACGTTTTTGAGTCTCGGCAACTGGCTAACACTGTCAGCAAACGATGGCACAGCACATCCAACTAAGGAGGTCAACACCCAGAATGATGTCATGGCAATGCCAACAGTATTGATCATCATAAACGCTATAAAATAGTTTCACTGCTTTTATTCTAAATGTATTAGATGCAAGAGCCCTGTGAACTCTGGTACATAAAGCTACAAGAAATTCTGCAAATGGACACAAATGACATTTCAGCAACGGTATTGGTATTATTCACCATAAAACCTATAACAATCTTAGTTATAACAATATGGGCAAAATTCCATGGAAACTGAAAGAGTAGTATACAAACGAAACATGCTGTCGATCCCATCATGCCGCGCGTGCACAGGTGTCCCAGGTCGATTGCTCTGAGCCTTACCTGGCTGTGTTTTGCTTTACTGTATGCAACCAAACACAGGATGACATTTGGATCCTTTATCCAGGACAGTGTCTTGGGTTGTTCTAGATACAAGTGCACCAGGAACTGAGTTGCCAGCCACTTGGACCATCTGCTGGGAATCAGGATTGTACAATATGATCACTGAGCCATATTGAACTCCAAATCACGCTCACAAACCCTCTTCTCTTTCTTTCTTTCACTCTCTCACGCTCACAAACATACATAAATATACATTATACATACATCTATCACTAATACACACTGACAGACAGACACATACATACATATATACATACATACATACATACATACATACATACATACATAAAAGGGTAGAATTTTCTAGTGACATACAACTTTCTAACTCAATTACTCGTTCAATCACTTGTTCATTTGACAAGAAAACATCTTATCTTACCTAGTGCCTCTTAGCTAGTGCAGTGCTCACTATCGTCTGAAGTCAGGGGAAGTCTTCCTTCAATCATTTTGGATATACTGTGTTCAAGATCCGCCCTGAAAGGACAAACAAGAAACCAGAGACAAGGTTAATGCGCGGCATAGACTATTTAATAAAGGCAGAGAGAAAAAGAGAGAGTTGCACCAAAAATCGAGCACTAATTAGCTCACCTGACTTCTCCATCGACAAGACCACCAGAGTCGACTTGCTCGAGGAATGCGTTGGATTTGTTTCCTGTCAAAATAGAAGGAAATCACAGTTGATCAAACCACGCTCTATTTAGTCTGAGACTACCCCCAATTGGCGTAAAACTTGGGGCCGTCACCGTAAGAATTGGCAAGTCAGAAAGATGCATTTTGAGTAGAGGGCGGTTGTCACCTCGTCTTTATAGGGCATTACCAAATGATGACGTCTCAAAATCCTTCGATTTCACACTCCAAATGAAATACCAGCCATAGTGGCAATACTAAAACTTGGCGGTTTATCACCTCACTTTAGGGCATAAAAATATATAACGTAATAGCGTATGAGTTATCACGCGGGTAACTATGGCAACTAAGAAAGACACATAAGAACCCAGCACGCCAATAGTGACGCGCCTAGTAAAAGGGAGGTCATGTTAAACGACTCGCAAGTAATGAAGGGTGCACTAGACATAAACAATAACGCCATTAAAAAGATAACCAATCCGACGGATGAAATGGACGGTGTTAATAAGGCTTACGTCGCAAGTGACTGCTTAAAGCTTGATTGTTCAAGGATTATGAGTGGGGACTTGGCAATGGATAATAACACAGTCGTTGGTCATGGTTCTGGGAACAAATCAACAGACTTTGTCAACAAGGGATACACTGACTTATATCTTAATGGAAAACTAAGTGTATCTATTAGACATGATGGGTCATAGAATCACAGGGTTATCTTCACCCTTAGGGCAAACAACGCTATAACGCAAAAATCACTCGTTAGTTACGCTATGGACAACTTATCCGAAACTACATTATAAGAGTACTACATGAGGTACGCTGGATGTATGTACAGAGTTGATAGGGTGTCAAATAGTGAAGTTAAACATGACTCAAATAGAAGAGTAAGTCGACTTTACGAAAACACCCTTACTGGACTAATCGCGTCCCAAAATACAAACGCAAATAAACCGACGCTATCAACATTAGGCCAGAGAATAAATAAAAGGCACTTCCTTAAGTTCCTGTGGTGACCAAGGATGTTCTCCGGCATAAACCTAAACCCTGTTGCAGGTAAACCAAATATCGTCAACGTATTCATGGCGTACAAATTAGACGCCTTTAACGCAAATAATTTATGGGCTAGAAATGACTTATTTGGTCATGATAATGGTGGATACCATCTGTTTGCTAACCATCTAACCATCTGTTTGCTTTTGTTGTTGTTGTGCATGCTTATCTTCTGGCCATATTCATAAGTAAATTTATATTAAGCAGCTAATTGTCTAGTCTAGCCTCTGATTATTCCAGTTAGCCTGCACCGGACAACATATTGTAACCATTTCCTTTCATGTATCATAGCCAAAATAGTTGCAAAATAAACTGTTGTTGTTGTTGTTGTTGTTGTTGTTGTTTTTGTTGTTGTTGTTGTTGTTGGTCACGACAAATTCGTGTCATTCGGACCTAATGGAAACCGAGTAGTGTTAGGAGCACAGGGTAATTATGTAGTAATTGGAGGAAGTTCTGTAAATTGCAAGTCACCCTTAACTACGTATAAATTTAAGGCCATTGCTGGGTCACTAAGTAAGTGGATATGCTTATCCATTAATTGGGACGCAAGCACCAACTCTTCAACCAACATGAGCTCAATTTGGTGTAACGGTAAAAAAACTATCAAACTTTACCACAATCTACAGGAAGTAATAAAATGACGTTCGGAGACCTTAATCCCAATGGAATAGCGCTATTAAAGGGTAAAATTGTCTTATTTGCCTTATACAAGGGTTTCATCATATCAGACGAATACATACTACTTCACCAGATATTGACCATACCCCTATAGTAATAACATAGACACTAAAAAGAGCCGTGAAGTTCGTAAACGTAATACTCCGACATTAACAAAGCAGTGCTTAAATCCGCTCTCGTTTACCAATATCTATACACGACCGACTGATGTGCGGATAGCGCAAGGTGTCGACGTGCCTGAGATATCCGAAAGGCTGGTCTGGAACTCTCTCACTAGACTAAAGAAGACTGCAACTGGCCCAGACGACATACCCTATTGGATCTGGAAGGACTTTGCGGAGTTGTTTGTGCCTGTCGTCACACAAGTTTGGAACCTGTCTTTGTCAACCCACACCTGGCCGGACTCCTGGAAGAGGGCGAACATCAAGCCCTTACCAAAGATCGCACTCCCTATAGACTCCGACTACCGAGGCATCAACATCACGCCAGTCATTGCCAGGGTGTTTGAGAAAGTCGTCTACCGCACTCACGCAAAGGATATCATTGAGGAGAACTTGAGCCCTACCCAGTTTGCTTACATAGAGGGGGGTAACTGTACGAATGCTTTAATTTCCATTCAGCACCAAGTATGTAAATATCTAGATGATAGGGACTGCAAAGCAGTCTGCTTATTTACGATGGACTTTAGTAAAGCGTTTGATTCAGTGAATTACAACCTATTGTCAGCTAAACTGAAACAATTACCTCTAAACCCATACATAGTAAACTGGTATCAAAGTTTCCTGTACGTTAGACAACAACGCATTTCCTCTGTTGATTATCAGTGTAGCTGGAAAGTCTACAAAGGAACGACTCAAGGCAGTGTAAGAGGGCCATATCTTTTTAATATTTTTGTTAACGATTTAGAAACATTTTACAATGGCACGCCGGCCCTTTTTAAGTATGCATGATTCCACTATAGTTTCTCCAGTTTACAACGGTAATGATCCATTGGCGAGCTTAGTGGAACAGTTTTTTATTTGGTCTAAAGAAAACAACATGTCTCGAAACCCCAGCAAGTGTAAGGAACTCATTGTGAGAAAGAAAAATTGTACTACAAAATACGAGCCTGTTAACAGCATTCCACAGCGTAACAATCTGCTTTCGCTAGGCGTAACTCTTCAGAGCGATTTCAAGTTCAACTCTCATGTCAGACAGAAACTAGTTAAAGCAAAGAAACAGATGCCTACATGTTTTAAGAACGCTTATAAGGGAACAATACACTCAGGCAGAGATAGACCACCTATTTATATCTTAAGTTTTACCTAATTTTACGTATGGCCTCCCTGTTTATGGGGCGTCAGTCTCTGATCTCAGTATTATCCAGTATATTTTAGGTAGATGTTATAAGCGCCGTCTTATTTCTTATCCGATTTCTATCTATGAACTCCTAGATAAACAAGATCGCAAGCTTCTGAAGAAAATCAATTCTGTAGAAAATCACCCGCTTACCCCATACATGTAATCGACAAGGACACGAAATACAATCTGCGTAAAAGTAGATGTAAAGTTCCGAAGGTTAATACTGATCGTTATAAGACCATTTCTGTAAATAGACTGATTTTAGTTTAGAATAGTTCTAGTATAGTTTTTGGTATTTATAGTGTATAGTTAATTTCGAATTGTAACATAGGATACGTACATTTATCTTATGATTAATAAAGACCATTATTATTATTATTATTATTATTATTATTATTAATATTATTATTATTATTATTGGAGATACAATATTTGTAAGCCTCTTCCCCGCTTTTTCGGTCTTCCCGTCTTATGTAGCCAATCCTAGTTATCTATTCGTTCCCCCCCCCCCCCCCCCCCTTTTTTTCTCGTTAAAATAAAAGTTGTATGCCAACATTTAGAACTTAAGTTGACTTCATCAATCATAATTGTAGAGGCAGGAGTCGAAGCTACATCCCCAGGTTATGAACCTGGATGACTTCTCGTTAGTCTACCTAACTGGGCGCTACCATATTTGTGTAGAGAGAGTGAAGGAGGCAACTTAGAGCCTAACACTAATTTATTGCACGGGCATTTGATTCTCCAAATATCCTAATAAGGGAACTAGGATCGAGAAATAAGAGAAATAAAAAGGAAATACAAGCTAATTGCCCAATTATTATAAAAGGCTCTTTGACAGGCTGAGATCCTATTCAAGCAAGAAGTAAGAAATCGACCACCACAAACCAAAAGGCCATACGTCCCAATGAGTGAAACGGTAAACCTTTAAATCGGCTACGATGGAGCCATGGTAATAAAAATAATATTAATAGGCTAGAAAACATAGCCATATCCCCTCCCAGTTTATTAAGAATAGAACTTAGTATAGCATAAGCAAATTAAAAGTATAATTCTGGTTGTATATGGACGGGGGTCACTAGTGGATTAGCCTGAATAAAGTTATCAGGGTCTACTAACAAATTAGGAGCCAGGTACACAATAATGCTTAATGACGTTGATAAAACTACTATACTATACCAATCTTTTGATGTGCAATAAACATGGGAAGACACTTTATCAAAGCCAGATCTTACTCCGATGGGATTATGAGACCCTTCTTCATGTAAACATAATATTAAGTGAATCACAGCCAAGGCAGCAAGAAGAAAAAGGAATAAGTAGTGAAGGCTGAAGAACCGATTAAGCGTAGCATTAGAGACACTGACCCCTTCCTCCTCCCCCCACCCCCCCCAAACTCATTGAACAATATCTGTCCCAGTTTTAGGAATCGCTGACAGTAAATTAGTCATGACTGTGGCACCCCAAAAGGACATTTGCCCCAAAGGTAAGACGTATCCAATGAAAGCGGTGGCCATCGTCAAACTGAAGTTTTTGTATAACTACCATAATATAAACCTCGCCTATGTAGATGTAAAGGCATAGAAAAAAACATAGAGTGTCCATTGACGTGAAGATATCTTAATAAGAACCCATGATTAACATCGCGCGTAATATGGCCCACCGATGAAAAGGCCAAACTTATATCAGCACAATAATGCATTGATAGAAATTATTTCGGTTGCTTTCTGAATTACTAAACATACCCCTAACAAGGAACCGAAAAAAATATCGTTCACACGGTGCTAGCTTGACCCAAGAACGAAGGAGTCTTTGGCCCAGACCATCAGGAAAAGGGTTCCAATTACGCTTAGGTTATCTAGTAGTACTCTTAGTGGCAGCGATGAATTGATGCTGACGAAGACACAAAAAAACAAGATCAGAAAGGCCGCGTCACAAGGTGTTGGTAGTGACATAAATATAAGCGAAACCCAAATAAGAAGCATAGCCAATTACAAGAAAAGTGGATCTCTTTGGGGCACTCTGGTCTCGTTAGGAGCTAGAGTATTGCCATTTTGTGAGCAAGGGCGCTGCCAAGGTGTTACCAGGGTTGGGGAGTGGTGTGCTTTCGTCCCATGGTAGTTTTGGCATGGATAAGATTCTTGGTCATGGACAAACAGGAGGATTCCTCATTCCCCAAAATTAAGTAGACCAACTTATATATAAATAAAGTACTCACATTTACTAACTGACCGTACTGAATTCTTTACCTCTATTGCGCATTTTGCCCATTATGCTTGGGCTAACTCAACTTTATCGAACAAAAGTTAATTGGCTCTTGAATAGTTTCCCAGGCTTAGATTACGAATCAAATGTTATTATTTTTAAATCAGTACAATCTTTCCTAGTGAAAACTAACCGTTTTTGCTAGTCTTCATGTTTTACTTTAACTATTTGTCCCTTCCTTTATCAGGGTGTTGAATCATTTTGTATTACTAGCTGTTATCTTAATATTATCGCATGTAAATTAGCTTTTTGTTTTGTTTTTGTTATGCTTGCTTGTTTAATTTCTTACGCTCCTTAAAATAACATTTTTTGTATTAAATTTACGTAACCTCCCTAGATGAGCTGCATTTTGCAGTTCTTGGAGTTAATATAATCTTTCAAATATTGTTTAAATAAAACAAAAATTACTAACTACATCACAAAAGGATCAAATAAGAAATGCTCTCCAAAGTGGGGGCAGAATCGTGATTAAGCCTACCATAAGCCAAAGAGGTGGATTCTTAGGTACCTTATTGGCGTCCATTGTTATCCCCCCTATAATGGATAAATTTTTGGTTAAGGTATGTATTAAGTCAGTATAAGCTGATTCCAGAAATTTAACAAAAATATACCAGAAATATTTTTCACTGGGTGCGATTTTTTTCAAAAAGCGTTGTCCACTTAAGCTATAATAATCACTGACAGTATTTTTACCCGGTTAAATCTAATTATATCATATTATTGCTGAATGATAGCTGCAACTTTTCTCAAAAGTTGATAGGCATCGCATAAAAGCCAAAAAATTTATGATCCAAAGTTTGTAATGGAAGAGTGCGCCCGATGAAACTCCGGAGTCACCTTAACTACGTAAAACCCGTTAATTCTTACGTTGTGTGCCTATTTCATTTCTGCATAATACTTCATTAAATTTAGGTATGCACAAGTACTTAACCAATTAAGGATATCGAAGTCATTGCTGAATGATAGCTGCAACGTTCCTCAAAATTTTATAGGAATCACATAAAAGCCAAAAAAGTTATGATTCAAAGTTTGTCATGGACGAGTGCGCCTTATGAAACTCCGGAGGTACCTTAACTTGGAACTCATTGGGTCTTCATGAACATTAAGCGAGACATGATGGAATACTTTGATAGTTTTGGCATGACGTTTTCTATGGAGATTCAATATTTGACTCATAAACAAGGGATAAACTACGTATATAACAATACCAAAAATTAACTAGCATGCTATGACTGCGGGTGTATTGTTGCTTATAGTACATGAACGAGTCGAGTAAGGGCAAGTCATACTACCACGTAACTAAGCCATTCTCCCTTAGAAACGCAAGCTATAATGAAGAACTAATAAAATCGTATTTTAAGAATATATAACGTATTAACAAATGGGTTACCCAAGAGGGATAATCCTAGTCAACATATTTAACAATTTTACTCCCAAGAGTGATCAACTTTAATTTTCTCTTTCAGTCTCCCTCCAGAGAAATATCATAGAGTATGGAGAAATTGACTTTTATAAACTTACTCAGATGACAAGTGATTAAGCTATCATCTTCTCGCTACATCACTCATATATTTTCTTCTTAAAAGTTGGGAGAATCTGCACTTTGAACTTGGGAGTGAAAGGGTTAACGAAATAAAACGCAAATTTAAAGGAGGTACACCTATTGATGAAATCGACATCGACAAGATACTTAACGTGACGTTTAGCAATGATACATGAGAATGGATCAAGAGGGGAGCTTCTAGTTTTGCATAGGGGTAAACTGGCCTTCGCAATGCACGTGTTTCAAATTACGTCCTTCTTCCAGGTTCCTAAGATACATGACCCTAAGATGAAAAACACTAGTAATGGCAATGAGCTCGCATTAGTGAAAACAGTGACGAAGAAAATACAGGATGATGTGAAGTTCAAAGATGGATTGACAAAATTTAATGACCTGGATATATCAGATCAGAAGGCATTGCCGAAGTGAAGTTTTACGTCGACTCCCATCTTACGGGTAACCACAAAGAAATCAAGGGAACTGGTCACGTATGGTTTATTAAAATACCATGAAGAGATACATACCTTTGTTTGACTCACTCTGTCTTGTTTAAAAATATGAGGTCTGAGGAGATCCATGAGGCCAAGAGTGTGTGAAAAAGACAGCAGGTGCTGTTGGTTGCTGAATTCCTCTAACGTGAGGTGGACACGCCCCCTGAGCAGAGCTGCTACCATGGGGAGATGCCTTCAGAACAGGAAATACAATCAAATTCAAGAGAAACACTTTTAAGGCACTTCATCAATCATGAAATAAAATCGAGATCGACAGAGAAGACACTTCGGCAGCAAGACACAAAAGATGAAATACATTCAAAATCGACAGATTATTAGAAGGCATTTCAACTATGAAACAAACTCAATATTAACAGAGAAGGTGATGAAGATACCCTTCAACGTCAAGGAAAAAAGGACGTGCAGCCAAGTACAAAGGAAATACACTCGAATACTCGGATGGAAAAGGGAACGTAAAGTCAAAGATATGTTTTATCAAGTTAAGAAGGGGGATTTTAGTTATAACAATATGGTCAAAATTCCATGGCAACTGAAAGAGTAGTACACAAACGAAACGTGTTGTCGATCCCATCATGCCGCGCGTGCACAGGTGTCCCAGGTCGATTGCTCTGAGCCTCACCTGGCTGTGTTTTGCTTTACTGTATGCACCCGAACACAGGATGACATTTGGATCCTTGATTCAGGACAGTGTCTTGGGTTGTTCTAGATACAAGTGCACCAGGAACTGAGTTGCCAGCCACTTGGACCATCTGCTGGGAATCAGGATTGTGCAGTATGATCACTGAGCCATATTGAACTCCAAATCACGCGCACAAACCCTCTTCTCTTTCTTTCTTTCACTCTCTCACGTTCACAAACATACATACATATACATTATACATACATCTGTCACTAATACACACTGACAGACAGACACATACATACATATATACATACATACATACATACATACATACATACATGCATACATACAAGGGTAGAATTTTCTAGTGACCTACAACTTTCTAACTCAATTACTCGTTCAATCACTTGCTCTCTTGTTATGTGGTACTCCATATGATAAGGTATGACAAGAAAACATCTTATCTTACCCAGTGCCTCTTAGCTAGTGCAGTGCTCACTATCGTCTGAAGTCAGGGGAAGTTTTCCTTCAATCATTTTGAATACATTGTGTTCAAGATCCTCCCTGAAAGGACAAACAAGAAACCAGAGACAAGGTTAATGCGTGGCATAGACTATTTAATAAAGGCAGAGAGAAAAATAAAGCGTTCCACCAAAAATCGAGCACTAATTAGCTCACCTGACTTCACCATCGACAAGACCACCAGAGTCGACTTGCTCGAGGAATGCGTTGGATTTGTTTCCAGTCAAAATAGAAGGAAATCACAGTTGATTAAACCACTCTCTGTTTAGTCTGAGACTACCCCAAATTGGCGTAAAACTTGGGGCCGTCACCGTAAGAATTGGCAAGTCAGAAAGATGCATTTTGAGTAGAGGGTGGTTGTCACCTCGTCTTTAGGGCATTACCAAATGATGACGTCTCAAAATCCTTCGATTTGACGCTCCAAATGAAATACCAGCCATAGTGGCAATACTAAAACTTGGTGGTTTATCACCTCACTTTAGGGCATAAAAATATATAACGTAATAGCATACGAGTTATCACGCGGGTAATTATGGCAACTATGAAAGATACATGAGAATCCAGCACGCCAATAGTGACGCGCCTAGTAAAAGGGAGGTCATGCTATTAAACGGCTCGCAAGCAATGAAGGGTGCACTAGACATAAACAATAACGCCATTAAAAAGATAACCAATCCGACGGATGAAATGTTTCGGTGTTAATAAGGCTTACGTAGCAAGTGACTGCTTAAAACTTGATTGCTCAAGGGTTATGAGTGGGGAACTTGGACATGGATAATAACACAATCGTTGGTCATGGTTCTGGGAACAAATCAACAGACCTTGTCAATAAGGGATACACTGACTTATATCTTAATGGAAAATTAAGTGTATCAGGGGGTACTATGTCTGGCGTATTAGACATGATGGGTCATAGAATCACAGGGTTATCTTCACCCTTAGGGCAAACGACGCTAAAACGCAAAAACCACTCGTTAGTTACGCTATGGACACCTTATCCGAAACTACATTATAAGAGTACTACATGAAGTACGCTGTATGTTTGAACAGAGTTGATTGGGGGTCAAATAGTGAAGTTAAACATGGCTCAAATAGAAGAGTAAGTCGACATTACGACAACACCCTTAGTGGACTAATCGCGTCCCAAAATACAAACGCAAATAAACCGACGCTATCAACATTAGGCCAGAGAATAAATAAAAGGCATTTCCTTAAGTTCCTGTGGTGACCAAGGATGTTCTCCGGCATAAACCTAAACCCTGTTGCAGGTAAACCAGATATCGTCAACGTATTCATGGTGTACAAATTAGACGCCTTTAACGCAAATAATTTATGGCTAGAAATGACTTATTTGGTCATGATAATAATCTGTTTGCTAACCATCTAACCATCTGTTTGCTTTTGTTGTTGTTGTTGTTGTTGTTGTTGTTGTTGTTGTTGTTGTTATTGTTGTTGTTGTTGTTGTGCATGCTTATCTTCTGACCATATTCATAAGTAAATTTATATTAAGCAGCTAACTGTCTAGTCTAGCCTCTGATTATTCCAGTTAGCCTGCACCGGACAACATATTGTAACTATTTCCTTTCATGTATCAGCCAAAATAGTTGCAAAATAAACTGTTGTTGTTGCTGTTGTTGCTGTTGGACACGACAAATTTGTGTCATTCGGACCTAATGGAGACCGAGTAGTGTTAGGGTAATTAAGTAGTAATTGGAGGAAGTTCTGTAAATTGCAAGTCACCCTTAACTACGTATAAATTTAAGGCCATTGCTGGGTCACTAGGTAAGTGGATATGCTTATCCATTCATTGGGACGCAAGCAGCAACTCTTCAACCAACATGAGCTCCATTTGGTGTAACGGTATAAAAACTATCAAACTTTACCACAATCTACAGGAAGTAACAAAATGACGTTCGGAGACCTTAATCCCAATGGAATAGCGCCATTCAAGGATAGAATTGTCTTATTTGCCTTATACATGGGTTTCATTACATCAGACGAACACATACTACTTCTCCATAGAGTGTTTTGTGAAAATTGGGACGATATTGACCATACCCCGGCCGATTACCATTAATGTAAAGTAATAACATATGACACTAAAAAGAGCCGTGAAGTTCGTAAACGTAATACTCCGACAAAGCAGTGTTTAAATCCGCTCTCGTTTACCAATATCTATACACGACCGACTGATGTGCGGATAGCGCAAGGTGTCGACGTGCTTGAGATATCCGGAAGGCTGGTCTGGAACTCTCTCACTAGACTAAAGAAGACTGCAACTGGCCCAGACGATATACCCTATTGGATCTGGAAGGACTTGCGGAGTTGTTTGTGCCTGTCGTCACGCAAGTTTCTAACCTGTCTTTGTCAACCCACACGTGGCCGGACTCCTGGAAGAGGGCGAACATCAACCCCTTACCAAAGATCGACATCCCTATAGAGGACTCCGACTACCGAGGCATCAACATCACGCCAGTCATTGCCAGGGTGTTCGAGAAAGTCGTCTATCGCACTCACGCAAAGGATATCACTGAGGAGAACTTGAGCCCTACCCAGTTTGCTTACATAGAGGGGGGTAACTGTACAAATGCTTTAATTTCCATTCAGCACCAAGTATGTAAATATCTAGATGATAGGGACTGCAAAGCAGTCTGCTTATTTACGATGGACTTTAGTAAAGCGTTTGATTCAGTGAATTACAACCTATTGTCAGCTAAACTGAAACAATTACCTCTAAACCCATATATAGTAAACTGGTATCAAAGTTTCCTGTACGTTAGACAACAGCGCATTTCCTCTGTTGATTATCAGTGTAGCTGGAAAGTCTACAAAGGAACGACTCAAGGCAGTGCAAGGGGGCCATATCTTTTCAATATTTTTGTTAACGATTTAGAAACATTTTACAATGGCACGCCGGCCCTTTTTAAGTATGCATGATTCCACTATAGTTTCTCCAGTTGACAACGGTAATGATCCATCGGCGAGCTTAGTGGAACAGTTTTTATTTGGTCTAAAGAAAACAACATGTCTCGCACCCCCAGCAAGTGTAAAGGAACTCATTGTGAGAAAGAAGAATTGTAATACAAAATACGAGCCTGTTAACAACATTCCACAGTGTAACAATCTGCTTTCGCTAGGCGTAACTCTTCAGAGCGATTTCAAGTTCAACTCTCATGTCAGACAGAAACTAGTTAAAGCAAACAGATGCCTACATGTTTTAAGAACGCTTAGAAGGGAACAATACACTCAGGCAGAGATAGACCACCTATTTATATCTTTAGTTTTACCTAATTTTACGTATGGCCTCCCTGTTTATGGGGAGTCAGTCTCCGATCTCAGTATTATCCAGTATTTTTTAGATAGATGTTATAAGCGCCGTTTTATTTCTTATCCGATTTCTATCTATGAAGTCCTAGATAAACAAGATCGCAAGCTTCTTAAGAAAATCAATTCTGTAGAAAATCACCCGCTTACCCCATACATGTAATCGACAAGGACACGAAATACAATCTGCGTAAAAGTAGATGTAAAGTTCCGAAGGTTAACACTGATCGTTATAAGACCATTTCTGTAAATAGACTGATTTTAGTTTAGAATAGTTCTAGCATAGTTTTTGGTATTTATAGTGTATAGTTAATTTCGAATTGTAACATAGGATACGTACATTTATCTTATGATTAATAAAGACCATTATTATTATTATTATGATTATTATTATTATTATTATTATTATTATTATTATTATTATTATTATTATTATTATCATTATTATTATTATACGTCAAACAGTTTGCCAAAGAAATACAAATAAGTAAAATACTAAGATCAAACAATAACGACATAGGGTTAATTGGACCCGGTAACGAAAACCTAACACACTTCCTCGAGCACACTGTGGGGCGATTTAGGGCGTTACACACGCATAGCATACTACATGACGCTTATGGTCGCTTCCACGTAAAGCATAGTCTTGGTAGGGGGTACAGTTACTCACTACCAAAAAAGAGTCACCACTAATTTGATGAGAAACTCTTCATTATTTGGTCAAATAAGTGGAATATTGACGTCTCTATCAATTTATATGTAAAACTATATATATGACGAAACAAGAGAAACTGATTGATTGGAATCACGTCAAACGATATGTCAGAAAATCTCCTGTCTTAACCAACATAAGCTCCATTTGGTGTAACGGTAAGAAAATATCAAACTTTACCTCCAGGTCCTACAGGAAATAATAAAATGACGTTCGGAGACCTCAATCCTAATGGAATAGGGTCATTAAAGGATAGTATCATGAGAAACTCTCCATTACCTGGTCAAATGAGTGGAATAGTGACGTCTCTATCAATTAATATGTAAAACTATATATATGACGAAACAAAAGAAACTAATTGATTGGAATCAAGTATCATACGATATCTCAGAAGATCTCATGTCGGAACTCAAGTAAATAAAATATAAATATCGTTTATTTAAAGTCAAAGCATAGGGAGTGGCTGCCCATTTCTCCTGAGCCAGAGGCTCGTGTTTCAAATGTCCGACCAATCGTACTATGTTGCGTACCATAAAAAAATGCTGGGCTTTTCAAGGAGCGTGTGAGCGTTTCAAATGACTTAAATTCGTTGGAAATACGTTATCTGTTCTTCTCGTATTTAGTAGCATATTTTGGTTTCGCTGCCACCTCCGAAGCTACAATCATGGCCAAAAGTGTTGAGACGATACCAATCCCCCCCCCCCCCTCCCCCCTTCCCCAAATCAATGTTGGAATATCAGTTGCACACACGTAACATGCACCAACTCACACCAACATTGATTCAGGGGGAGGGGGGCATCAGAGCTACCTCTAATGTTAATGATTTTGTTTCAGTTCGAAATACATAGTCTTAAGGTAAAGCAGCAGATCGTAAATTCATATTCAGTGAGCATCTTCCCAACTGATTTTGGTCACGATTGTAGTTTTATGGCTAAAGGAACAGGGGCAATCATTATATAGGAGTACATGAAACTTAAAAGGACTTCGAGATGAAAATAAGAAAGTGTACTTACGCATATCAATCATATCAACATTTATTAAATGATATAAAAAACGCCTTAAGAACGGGTGATGGGAACCTAACTAACATATACGCTACAATAAAATTCGCTGATCACTAAGTGCACACGACCCCTGTGATAGACAAATTCCTAAGCCAATGCGATAAACACTACGTTGCCTGATAACATTACTCACATCGTCCTCTATAAGACCGTACATATTTTCCCAACAATCCGCCAAAAAACTTTCGCGTAATTTAGGACTTAGGAAAGGGAATTTATGTGGTACCCCTATCAGCCCAAATATCTTTGCCAAAACATATTTCACATATATCATGCACTTGCGACCTACGTTCACTTGTGGTAAACTCGATTAATTGAATAAGATATATATCCAAAACCATCCTTCTTTGATCACATGATACATCAACACTATCAAGCCCTTCTAAATAATATTTACATGATACTTTCTTTGATACTTCGTTAACCTCGTATCTTATGTCTACTCTCATAAAAACTAAAAGGACCCATCACCAGTTGACGCTCAAAAAACACACCACATTCTTTACATACCATACCTATTGTCACAAATAATGTTCATATTTTCACAACACTTAACAGCCTTAGTGTAACCTATTCTTTCGTTACAAAATGGGTACTCATCGTAACAAAGTGCTAACTCACTGTGTAATTTTGTCACAACTCATATAGTATTACTACATAAATAAATACGGACAAAAAGACTTTAAACACTCATGAAATAATATGTCTTATATACATATACCAAACACGACAACAAAAATGCCCACTGAAAACACTAAATACTCAAACGTAAATGGTATCGATAATAAACTAACACCCACTTATACATACGTACAATAACGAAACGATGAAGTGCGTCGTTTGTCTTAACCCTTTCACTTCCAAGTTCAAAAGGCATATTCTCCTAACCATTCAAGAAGAAACCGTATGAGTGACATAGTGAGAATTGATGATTCAATCTGTTTTGATCTCCGCGAGAAATTAAAAGCAAAGTTCTTCATACTTTATGATAGAACTCTGGTGAGAGACTGAAGAATGTCTTAGTTTGCAACTAAGACTCTGTCGGGTCAGGTAGTAATAGAAAGATCCCAAAAGGATAAAATTTCAGCAAACTTTAGCTGGTTAAAAGCCGAGATGTTTACTTCGCACAGACGAGATCCTACTTGTTTTGTTTGAGTTACGATAGCAACGACAAGAAAACTGCTGAAAATGGACGGCTACAAGCAAGGGAGGCTAGCAGCCTTGACATGGGTGATTGCTTCAGTGATTGAGAGCGAAACTACTCTCAAGTAGGATACTTAAATATGAGTGTGAACGCATATTTTGCAAGTACATACTTAAGAGTGTAAGTGCACTTGAGAGTGGTGCTCACTTTAAGGCATCACCCCCTAAAATGCTATACGGGTTTTAATTTTTTTTTACTTGACAAAAAAACATAAAACATTTCCATGCGATATATCAAAATGTTTGTTGCAAATCAACACATTGAGTCACGGAGGTGGTTGTCATGGATATTGAGCTTAGGGGAACCTATTGCAAAATCAGTGACGTCATGTATTTTATATGTTTTTGAGTTAATCTCCCTCAATTTTGAATTAATCAGAACGAAACTAACAGCATATGAAAGAACTAATGGGGGTCTACAAAAGGTTGTCTCAGAATTTTAAAATTTTGCTTCAAAATTTTTTATGAACTTTTTAATTTAAACTGTGAAAATTTAAAAAGTTTTGAATCAAAATAAAAAAATACGCTTTTTAGATCTCCACGAGCCCTTTCAAATGCCGTTAGTTTCGTTCCGATCAGTTAAAAAGTGAGGGAGATTAACTCAAAAATATGAAAAACCTGTGACCTCAATGATTGCGCAATAACGTTTGCCATATTTGGTATTAAGGACAGATATTATTAGAAGCAGCTAGACAATTTAATAACAAACAGTTTGATATATAGCATGCCTATGTTTAGTCAATTGATGCCACTTAAATAAAATTCTGCTGCAAAGTGGTCGTTTGGGGGGGGGGGGGGGGGGGGGGTGAACCTTGTGAACCCACCCATTGTCCCTACCGAAAGGCTATTGTCAAGGCTTGCGGCTCGTCATGGAACGGAAAAATGTCAAAGCAAAAACTCACCTTCATTCCTGCGAGGATCCGTTCCCTGAAGAGTTAGAATTACAAAGACATCGCGGCCATTTTGGATCCACTTATAATAGAAGTTAATGAGCAATCATTTGTTAAACGTCCTTCAACATAGCCACCGGGAAGTCCCAAGAATACGTAAGCAACTCTGAGTCCGTCCTCATGCGCGCTTAGTGAATTCATGAGCGACTATACTTTGCTTGAGCCACTGCCGAAGGCTTGACACTTTCATTCAAGTACATTCAAGTCCCTGGTCATAGTATTGTCGCTAACAATGCAGATTTCAGGCAAATTTGTCAGTTCAAAATGTCCGCCATTTTGAAACAGTGACCGCTGACTGGTCGCCAGGCCTATCAACCTCGTCCCAGACTCATTCGCGTGATAATCCCCAAAGGACTAATAAAGTGTTTTCATCAAGCGGTCACGCGACCGCAAAACCCTCTAAAATAGCAGATACTGTTTGTTTTTTTTTTTTTTGGACTCCAGAAATGAAAAGAGCACATTCAAGTTAGTCCAGATACCAATTTTTGACTGTCTATGTTTGATTTTGGCGAAGTAGCCGCATTTTCGTCAGTCCACGTTTTTGCTACTATGTAGCGCCGCCCAAAGGAAGAACGGAGACTTTCAGGAGAGAACACCTCAAGATGCTTAATGAATGACAGTAAGCTCATATACATCTCGATGTGTAATTTTGTGTTTCTACTCTAGCCATACAGCCAGTCGCAGGAAATAAGCCGCAAGTTGTCACCAATCGCGACTAACACTGACATGTCTTGAAACTTTTCGCTCAAAGACGTCGAAAACTAACATTGATTTCTTGTGCGTAGGTTTCTTGCTGTATCTTGTCAACGGCTGAAGAAAACGTAATACAAATGTATTGCAAAAAGTCTCGCTATACTCCCTGACTTCCTGAGATTTTAGAGAGTTGTAATTCTTTAGTCAAAATCGATCTTTTTGCGAAAAAAGCATGGACAAGAGTATATAGCGTCTGCGTTTTTCAGAAAATCGCTCATTTTTGCCCTAGTCTCAGTATCTAAACTTTCGCTTTACTCCCAGGAACACTTCCTGAAAGTTTTATGCGATTCTCACATTAGGTTAAAAGAGGCATTTTCTGAAAAGGTGCAAGGGCTAAGCCCATGTTGTGTTTCTCAAAAATGACCAATTTTGATGAAATATTGAAAGTCTTGAAACTTTCGAGAGACCCTCTGGGACTGTAAAGGTGATGTTACACGAGACGATTTTTAACGACGATTTTTTGCGCAACATTTTTTTTCTATACTTCTTGCCTAGTAATCGTCGAACTATCAATGAATAGCAATCTTTGCACAAAATTCTGCCTTTGGCGAAGGTTCGCCATGTTTTTAGAGTAAAAGCCAAAGCGCTAGCTACAAAATTGTAGGTGTTGGGCGAAAAATCGTCGTTAAAAATCGTCTCGTGTAACATCACCTTAACGCGTCATTTTGCAATGCATTTGTAACATTTTTCTTGAACCAGCACGAAAACTACGCACACTTTTATGCCCTTTTGTCTGAGAAAGGTTAAGTGTTAGGCGATAATTTGCTGTTATTTCTCCCGAGCCAACCTACATATTATCATCAATTATTGCATATCGAAACCTTCCGTGCTAAACTCCCAGGGACATTTCGTGTAGGTTTCATACGATATGCAATTTATAACAATATGTAGGGCGGGTTATGGGGAAATAAGAACCAATCATCGTCTAAAACTTGACCCTTCTCAAATAAAAGAGCATAAAATTACGCGTAGTTTTTGTGCTGTATGTCGTCAACGGCTCAAGAAAAATAACACAAATGTATTGCAAAAAGTCGCGTTACAGTTCCAGGAAGGTTTCCTGAAAGTTTCAAGTCACAATTGACCAGTTTTGAGAAGAAAGCATGAGCTAAAAATTAGCGCCTTTCTCATTAAGCATCTTAGTGTTCTTCCTTGAAAGTCTCAAGATTTCCTTAACTTGCATCCTTCTGCGTAGTGACGAAAAACGCTGACCGTATTTCATCAATACCTCGGCCAAAATATTTATCCAGCGTATATCCAAGAGACGCCACTTTGCTATTAAGTACTGCGGAATAGATGCCTGATATCTGCAAAAACATGCAAGGCGAGTTTGTTTGGAACAATGTCAATATTAAAAAAAAAACCGACGGCTCTTAATTCACCAGCTTTTCTTAGAAAGTCACACCTCAATAAGAATTTACAAATTTCTTAAACTGGGAAGGGTGCTTGACCTAGATATTTGTAGTAAATGTTGCCAGCCTAAACAGGCACACCAACAAATAATCCGCATGTTTTAACATTTAAAAATGTTCAAGTTTCATCCCCCAAGATATGGCCAAATTGGAACGCTCCATACATTTTCTTACAACTTGTAAATGAACATTATTCACACCGATATATCAGAATGTGGTTCTCCCTTCCCGTGTGAGCATAAACCTGGGGGGAGCTCCCACATAAAAAGGATGTGGATGCTCATCGGGAACTTTGTTTTTACTCCGTGCTAAAATGGGCGTGGCTTTGACCAATACAAATACTAATAAAAGCATACCAAGAACTTAAAGTTCAATTTAAAGTTTCGACAGCCGACCCCTAAACGGTACTGCGTCAAATAAATATCCCAAGGTAATTTCTACCCCTAATAGGTACGGGGAGCATCCCTGTCCTTTTTTATATGGGAGTCCCCCTCCCCCTCCCCCCCCCCCCCCCACACACACACATTTTTTGGCAATGATTAGGCATCTTGGTGGTGTCCTTTCCTCAATTTTTCTGTTCTTGAGATTTCCTCCAAGTGGAGTTGCAAGTGATGAAAATGCCAAACTAAAATCATAAAAATGAGCCAGTTTGTTGAAGTCAATATCAGGGGTGGGGTATATACGGGGCAGCTGGAGTGGTTCATTATAGAATCCTTATAATTTCCACCAAAACAACAAAATCAATTTCATAATTTCAGACTGAAACACTTCAACATGATACCCCAGTGATCATATGTAATGGAGTCCAACACCCCATTAAGGAAAATTCCCTTAATAAAACATTTAGCAAAATTCAGACACAAATTAAATGTCCATGCCATTCTTAACATATTTTTATTGTAACAGTCAGCACTACCAAGCTTAGGAAAGCATGTGAGCATTTCTAAAAATAATGCTATGCACTAACAACAGAACTAATCATGACCAATGTGTAAAATATATATAGGTCAGATAAGCAAGAATAAATCTCAACATGCACCTCTTGTAACACATGCTACACAGCAATGACGTGATCACACCACAAAAGTTCAAAATGAAAAATAAGTCAAAACAGGCTGTCCTCACTCCAGCTGAACTGCTGTTAACCTGATCATCTATCGGCCAGTCCTGGTCAGCTCACGCGACATCTGGCACAATGCACATTCAAAACAGCAGGCTACTGTCAGGGCATCATTGCACAAGGAGCCCTGGAAAAAAACACAGGCATTGACCACTGCACTGTCTCTTTTGTTTTCAGGTGTGATTTATACTTTAACCCTTTCACTCCAAAGATCAAAATGCATATTCTCCCAACCTTTTAAGAGGAAAATGTATGAGTGTTGTAGTGAGAATTGATAATTCAATCTGCTGTAATATGAGCAAGGTATCAAAAGCAAAGTTCTTCTTACTGTATGATATATTTCTGGGGACAAAATGAAAGAGAAAATTGAAGTTGATCACTCTTGGGAGTGAAAGGGTTAAGTGCCTTTTAACCATTTGCTGACAAATGTTTGATAAATTTTCTATACAATGCCAACTCTTTTTCGGGATTGCCAGCCCTGGTTGACAATGAGGTGTCGCACTTTAAATTGAAATACTTTTGTAATGTTGCAGTGTATGAACATGAATTTTTCAGGGGGACAGGCCAAGAGAAATATACTATTGTTCAGCATATACCGGTTGGTCCCCATTAACATTAATTTGACAGCTTTGTTTGGTATGAACAAAATTAATAGAAACCACCCACTGGCTAAGGGTAATACATATCACTTATCACTGTCTAAATGGACTGCAGTCACTTCTTCCTGTAAGTAAACTGTTGCCAAGCCACTATCCTTAAATTTTGCAAACTCATAAATCTAAATTTATAAGCTTTGACTCAGCAAAGAGTCACAAAATGATTACATTCTGAAATAGTTGGCTAGTTAAAAAGAAGCATTTGACTGGTTATTTAAGACACATATTTTTACTTTTTTATTTTATATTATTTTGCTTCCCCTGATTAAGTGAAAATTAACCACAGCAGTTATACCAATATTACTTTAGACCCTTTGTTTGGGTGACAAACTAAGTCATGGCAGCAAGAGTAAAATGACCATTTTCCCCTGCCAGTTATGCCCCCAAAAAGGGACCCTCAGGTGCCTTAATATATGGCACATAACAAAAGTACCCTCTCACTAAACAGCTCCAAGACCGCAGCAACCAGGGAACCTGACCCACAAAAATCATGTACCATTACTAGAATCTTTGGAGTCAGTTTAAATAATACTTGTTTAGTTTTGTGTGGGTACCTGGATGTTCTGCTCTGTCCTCAGTTTGGCCCTCAGAGTAAAAGGGGCAATCTGGGAACAGCACCAGCCATAGACACACCCTTCGCCCATTCGCTGTGACAGCTGGCAAACAAGGCAAGGAGCACAGAATAGACCACACAAACCTGGAAGAGAGAAAACACATAGCTAACTGTCAGACATCGCATTTCACACAATGTAACTTATATGTGAGTTACTTGCAGAACTTAGACATTGACAACTTTTAAAACTTTCCTAATTCAGCTTTCACAAAACATATACTACACTTGAGTACAAGATATTCACTTATGCATGCAGTGATGTGAAAAACATCACATCTGTCACAAAAAAGCAGCACACCAAAATTTGGGTCAAGCATTGAGACAAAAAAGATACCAACCCCAAATGTACTCAGGCAGTTACAATCAAGATTGGGATGGTATGAAAGCCACCTTTCACCAAAGTGTTCAACCTCTATTTCCTTCTTGAAATATATGTGACCTCTCTTGCGAAAACGTACACTAACGCTTTTCAACAGTTAATGCTTTTCCGTTAGTACCCGTTTAACAGAATACAGAGTTGTTAAATGGTTTCAGAAAGCATTAATCAATATTATTATCCGTTTAACGGTCTTGCAAAAGCATTAACATCCAAGACACAAACCGTTAAATGATTTCACAGATCGTTAAGGCCGTTTGACTGGGCCGTTTAATAACTCTGGCAAAGCATTGGTCTGGTGAGTTGAACCGTTTATTGAACGCTATCCGATTTGTCGGATTTCACGCCGGTTCATGCATGTGTCATCCTTTTAAACGACAATGTTTTTGCCAAAGTTGATGTTTATACAGTAGCATTCCCGGAGCTTGCATTGTGCATGTCTTGGAATGTTTACAGTTTTCATTCTCTAATATCACCATAATCCGTCGGATTTCACGCCAGCCATTCGTGTGTCATTCTTCACTGAACAATCACAGTGTAGTTCATGCACCATTGTTTACACAGTTGCAATTGTCATGTATTCGTTCGAGCGGTTCGATGAGAAATTTAGTCGATAACAACTCAGCATCAAGTGCAATACCTTAGCAATCAGGAATTTACCGAAAGAACTGGGCCGTACACCAACTCAATTCTTGCTTTTATCGCTAGCCTTTTATTACTACAGTATCATACAACAATTAAACGGAGTGATCTGCACTGCTGTGATCCCTGGAATCAAAAAACTTGAAAGAGTGGCACTTGGCGTTAATCTTTGCCTTGCATTTTTTCCAACAGCTTCGCCCGCATCCACCTCTAAAGAATACACAAAGCTTTTGAAGAATCTCGTTGGTGTTTTCTTGTTCTTGCTCATGCTGTTCCATTGCAAATTTGTGAGTTTGGGTGAAAGAGTCGTTAACAAAGGGTTGTTGTTATGGAAATGCATAATATTATTCATGTCACAACTCAGTTCACATGTCATAGAAACAATCGGAAGACAAACGAATGCGTGGTTTCAGGTGAGCCCGAGAGATTATGCAAATTTTGATACCAAGTGGGGCTAGGACGATTGGGATTATCGTAAACGATTAAACGATTTGCGAAAGCGTTAAACGATATGCGAATGCGTTAAGAACTCCATTAAAGCGTTAAAACGGCCTCTTTAATGGAAAAGCATTAGTGTACGTTTTCGCGTGAGAGGTCACATATAGTAGAAACCCGTTAACTCGAACCCCCAAGGGAAGCACAAAATAGTTCAAGTTAGCAGGAGTTCAAGTTAGCTGACAGTAAATGTAAATGACTGAAAGGGAAATCCAAGGGAAGTGGCTTTGAGTTTGAGATAGCGGGGAGTTTGAATCGTTCTACTGTATATGCATGGAGTACTCTATGGGCAAACTGTCACGTATGAGAAAAATAATTTTTGAGAGCTTACAGCTGCCAAAATCTTCAAAACAACCAAACAATCCGGAGCTCCAGTCTCGGAACACTTGAGTCGTCTGCTGCACTACCACAGTGGTCTGCATGCCCGGTTGTACCATTACTGGTTGCGCCATGATTGTTTACCTGCAGATGTACAGGCATCAATGTTACAAGTTTTTAAAACAGTTTGCTTATTATGCATATATTATTGTATTTCATGCCTTCCTCCAATCCCTTCCAGCAAAAGACACACTTGGAAAAACAAAAATTACATGAAATCTTGGGCTCACACTAGAGCAAATTTTATGATTTCAGGACATTGTGTGGATCAGGTCTTTGTAATGTGTAAAATTGTTCAAAAGTCCTGGAAATTTAGGCTTGTTTGTTACTTTCAAATATGAAGTCTAACAACTGATGTGAAATATAAAAATATAAAAATATACTTGCAAGTAAAAATTTAATTAGAAGTGACCCGCCTTCGGAGACATTAGCGCACTGTGCTGATAATACCCATACTACATCCCCATTACATTTTGTTCTTGAAAAATGGTTGGTCTGTTGACGTCGTAAGTGACTTTAGCAAAACAGCATGACGTCTTACACGTATACTTTTACATGAATAAATAATATATTGTGTTCACACTAAAACTAAAATATTCTATTGTGTTTTGGCGACAGTATATGTATTTCAATCTCCTCTGTTAATGTTCATCAGAGGCCGTATTTGTAACTTTTTCGAGACATAACACTAATTTTAATTAGTCGCTTTGCGTGTGTAATTTTATCTCGCTTTTTAACTGTCAAACAAATACGTAAATGTAGCCCCGTAACGCCTGAATGAACTGATCACGAAAACATGTTTCGTTGAACGACCATAGAAGTGGCGGACTGCCGACACAGAAAGATTTGAGAACGAACGAGACCAATTTACGAAGCAACAAAATTTGGTCACGCGATGATTAAACAATAGAGCAAGATCGACTTCGATGCAAAAAATACTTGCACAAAGCAATAAATTCGAGATATCCTTGGGGTAGGAATAATACAATGAGCACTTTCGATCTGTTCATAAGAACTATTAAAGATTGTTCAAAATGTTACATGAGCGGCGCGAAATGGCTTTCTATACCGCCACTCTCTTTCACTGCAAAGATCGCAGACGACCACGGTGACAACGCCCACAAAAGCAAACCCGGGAATTTCGATCAACTTCTCGTTTTAAGCAGCACTGTTTTCTTAAAGAAGCCAAATAGCTTCATCTAGCTTTTAGATTATGTATTCCGTGTGTGGAATAAAACCTAAGAAGCTCATTTGCTTTGAGCATGTTTACATATTAAAAGTGCGGGATCGAGAGAAAGAATTAATATCTCGGTGTTAGCTTGTCCAAGTTCTATAATATGCCAAAACAAATCTGTTATTAGCACGGGACTTGGGTTTCAGCCGTCACTTGGCTACTCGCCACAGCGCAACCAATACTCGTGCTGCTTACGACACATGAAAACACCCTTCGGCAACGCAAATACGAGAACGCGACAGCAAATTGAGCACCCGATCGACTTCAAACTAATAAATACATCACATTCGGAGACATGTCTACAGAAAAAACTAATCAGCTGAAACAATAATGAAACGAACGACAAAACCCACCTTCAGAACAAAACAGCTTGCTCGCAAGAAACCCGATCTGTTGGAGGAGTGGGCGAGGTTGGCTGACAGTTGACATGGTAACATATCAATGTTTTAGGTCATAACAAGTAAACAGACATCTGTTGCACGCTGATGCTTCTGAAGTGGATATCAAAGGGTTTATTCCTCCATTTCTCTTAACTTTGGAATCACAAAATGCCCCTGGGAATATTAATTTTTACTATAAAGCGTAATAATGACCATTTTGCGGCTCCAGCTCCCAATCAAGATGGAGAGTATGGTAAAGACTTTAATCCTTGTCGTAGATAAATATTTGCTTGCCAAAAACCAGAAAAGAACCGTTCCATAGAACAGCATTCGAACGTTGTCGAATCGACTGTCTTCATTTTGTACTAGTTCGAAACATTCGGGGGATGAAGAAGAATAATGGATGTTCATTATTCCACTTCAAAAATTTCCATTATTCCATTATTTCAGTCCAGAAAATCTCGTTCCGGTCAAAAACGTCGATGATTATTCCAAAGAAAATGTCGTTATTCTATTATTCCAGAAAAACCAAGGCCATCATTCCTCTTCATTCCCCGAATCATGATAAACGAGTTGGCACCCTGTTTTCACCAGAAGCTAATGAAAACAGCACGCCAACTTCGAATAGAAATTTCAACTCAATATGCTGTCACAGACCACCGACTATTCCGCATTCCCTGGTTCCCAGTACAGCCCCCTACTGTTAGGCCCTGTCCGCACTAGCTCGTTTTCGTTTGACAACACGAAACATTTTCGACAATTCCTCCGTCCCCACCATATCTAGTCTCCTCTCGCAGGCGTTTTCCTACGAGGGAGACTACACTATATCGAAACACTTCATAACGACGTGACTTCAGAGTTTCGGAAAGTTCCGCTTTCACCGACAACACACTACAACAGGAAAATTACAAGTTGTCTAAAAATTCCTGCTACCATTTACACAAAAGCTCCGGAAATTCCGGTTCAAGATCGAATGGATCAGAAAATTTCCGGAAAAATCATTCGAAAAATTGTGGAGTACCTTCGGAGGTAACGGACCACCGAAATTTCCCCCCATCGAGTAATCACTCACGTTTTAACTCCCGAGCTCAAAATACAAATTCTCCCAACCATAAAATAAGAAAATGTATGAGTGATGAAAAGAGAATTTATGTTTTAATCAGCTGCCATTTCAGCATGGTATCAAATGCCAAATTCTCAATACTTTATGATATACCTCTGGTGGGAGACTGAAAAGAGAAAATTGAAGTTGATCACTCTTGGTAAGCACCACTCCCTCCGGTTGATCGTTTAATTTGAAAAATCGCTTGCCATTGTTGAACAGTCGCCCCAACCGGATCTTCCCAACAAATGGTTAGCTCAAAAAATCCGTCTTAGTGTAGACGGAAGGCCAAAAGGGGGAAAAAAAAAAGTTAGTGCGTTTTCAAACGAAAAGGGACTAGTATGTACGGGGCCACAAGCTATATAGGTTCCATTTTCATTGCTACGACCCCTACGATAGCCGCAACCTATGATAAAAATCACTCAGCAAATATATGGGAACATACGATGGTGCCATGTGCAAGTGTCATATTACATCCCTCCATCCCTACTCCCCTTCCTCTTGCCTCCCCCTGCACAACGGCCAGTGAACTGTGTCGCCAGGGAGGTCGTTGTAGATTCAACAAAGCCAAGTTCAGCAGCTGTTTGGTGCTGCGGCTTCACCACAAATAATGGTGTGTAATTAATAATTTTGGTGTAAATTATTAATTTGTTTTGGCCAAAGAATCGATTTCAGTGCCGAAAGCCAAAGATTGGCGTTAACCATTTGATCAAGATGTCAAGTGCGACACAGCACCTCCCCCCCCCCCCCCGACCAATTCTGCCAGCGGATATGGTCCGGGGGGGGGACCAAATTCACTGTGACAAGTAAATGATCAGTGTACCTTTGCGGCCAAACGGATTCTAGACACGATTTCGACTCGGCTCTTTCAGCTTTTGGCTTGAAGTGGAATTCAGCTCTGTCAAACTTTCAATCAGCTTCCTCGCCCCTACTTTCAGTTTTTAGTCTTCACTTTTTTATTTCATATTTACTACTTCAGGCAGGCGTACATTTTCAAAACTTTCAATTTGGAAAACCTTCAGTTTTTAGTTTCGTCTTTTAGCTTTCAGGCTACCGATTCCAGCTTCAACTATCAGATTATTCTGTTTCATAGCTTCGGGTTTCATGCAGCCATTCGTAGCTTTCAGCCACATCAGAACATAAAATGCGTTTTCAAAAATCTTCGTTTTCAAAAACTTCCGTTTTTGCCCTTCCATACCAATCTTCCGTTTTCAAGTCGCCCGTCCACACAATATTTCGTTTTCATTGGAAAATGCATCCGTTTTAAACGAAAACGGGTTAGTGTAGACGGGGTCTAAAAGTTGATACAAAATTTGGGGTTTAGTAGTCACGTTATCTGAATAACTGGCTTTCAGTCATTACAGATAACAGCTCTGGATATCAGCCAGTTGTTAGAAGCTTTTTACCTTAGATTTGATGCCATCAGATCAGCCTCGCGTCTCGATTGATAGTCGTACGCAAGCAGGCCACTGCCACACGTTTACAGTAAATAGCTCCTTATTATACCTGTCATATGAACTTAGCTGGTGTCATGCAAGCCTTGCTGTCCTGTTGTGTTCACACTCAAGTTTTGAAATTGTTCTCTGCCGTCATGTTGCTCTTGCGAAGCTTCCAAACGGTCTTCTTCTGATTTCCTCTCTTCGTCCAGTTTGGCTTCTCCTTCTCCCTCGTCTTCTTCTTCTTCTCCTTCTCCTTCGTCCTCTTCTTCTTCTCCTTCTCCATCGTCTTCTTCTTCTTCTCCTTCTCCATCGTCGTCGTCGTCGTCTTCTTCTTCTTCTTCCTCGTCATCGTCTTCTTCTTCTTCATCATCATCATCACTACAACAAAGATGGTGCACACAAAAGAACAGACATTTCAGAACCGCAGTTGTGCCTCAGAAAGTTGCCCTTTTTGTTTCACTAACCCGTCACTAAATTCCGCATAAAGAACTGACAGAAGTCCATTGAAGTCTTAACACGCGAGTCAATATTAACGCAATTTCATTCAGAAAAACGTATGCGTGACGTGACAAGGGACGATAGTTGTTGCATCTCTTTTGTCTGTGTAAAGTATCACATGCCATACTCTCCCCTTGTTGTATTACGTCTCTGTTTTTAGGGGAAAATATGTCCGAGGGCTAAAAGAGTATAGGAGTGCTGTATTTACGAAATACCCAGTACAAAGGCATAAAAGAACATTTTCATTATTTGGATGCTTTACTCCAAGCCTATTTTCATTCTCAAGAGGGCACGAAATGACATTTTGGAGAGCCATATCTCAAAGCTCGTTTGGGGCAAGCTTCTCCCTGAAGTACAGTATATCCCCACGACCCCAAACAATCCCCTTACCAGGCAATCATAGCCTCTTATATTTTTCGAGTTTTTTGCCACCGGGAGGGAGTGATCGTAGGTTAATCCTCCCCCCTCCCCCTCCCTCCACCTAAAGTAGAAAGACTGCTGTTCAGCAAATCTGCTTTACACTCCAAAGAAAATTCTGAGATGCAGGGTTAGCTAGATTAGTTAGAGAAGCCGCAAAGCCACAAATTTCTAGGCCACCCAGGATGGAAAAGTTATAAATCAGGTTCCCATGAAATGACATTTCCTGCTTTCTTAGTGTACTTTTGGTCAAAATTAAAAACTGCAAATCAGCCTTGAGGTTCTCAGATTACTTTTTTAGCTGATAGTCTTTAGCAAAATGGTCATTAGAAAAAAATGAGTGATCCTCTGTCTTTATCATCTCTTACATATTTGCCTGTCTCCCAAAAGCGCACTTGCCCGCAATATGTTGTGTAAAAAAAGGGAGCTACTACCAAAGGCGCAAGCCTTCCAGAGAAATAAAACTTTAGTCTCCCAGAAATGACATTTCCTGCATTTGCAGACTCATTTGCAGAGAGTATTCAGCTATATTTCATACAACCTCATTTTGTCTACACATGTGTAACTGAGTAATCCCCCTTCTCATCCCAAAATTGAGTGAACTCCCAAAACCCTCCCCTTTATGTTTCAACTTATGTTCAACAAACCTTGAATTCTCTTCCCTGTAGCTTGAACTTGGTTTGTTTGGATTAAAGTGTTCTCTGTTCATGTCTATCTGTGTTAGGTCTGGAAGAAGTAAACAAAAAGTTTTGTTAATAATTATACTAATAATAATAATAATAATAATAATAATAATAATAATATTAATAATTGTTGGCTAATAAAGCAGAGAAACATGTTGATCTGTTTATATTCTCTGGTAAGAAAATGAAAATCGACCATTGAAGTTGATCACTCTTACAGAGATTCCACTAGACTCGTCCATCAGCTGGTATAGAGTACCGGTAGGAAATATTTTTTCCGGTATGGAGCCACTTGGAACCAGTACAACATATTTTATATGTTACGCAAAATAATTTTTTCTTCTGCTGCAGCAAAACTGGACACAGGATATTGAGTTTTTGACTGTTTCAGGGTATTTCTTTGCTAGAACAAGACAACTTAGTAGAATACTAGTGTGGGCTCCTTTTGGACAGGAGAACCAGCAGAAAAAATGTTGTACTTCATATTTTTCTGGTACAGAACACCGGCAGCCTAAATTTTTTCCGGTACAGTACTATTTTTATCAGTAAAATACTGGCATATGCTGGTCTAGCGGACCAGCATATGCCAGTATTTTATTTTAGCGAGAGGGTTAATAAACACTTGTAGCTCATGGGTGTGCAACGGCAGGATGGTACAGAAAATAACAGGTTCTACAAGAATGGAAAAGCCCCTGATCTATTATCCAAAATCTCTTTTAAGTTTATTACTTTGGTTGGACGTTATCTCTTACCAGTAGTATCCAGTAGAGCAGCATTGTACTCTT
Source organism: Plumapathes pennacea (assembly GCA_964036295.1). NCBI lineage: Eukaryota > Metazoa > Cnidaria > Anthozoa > Antipatharia > Myriopathidae > Plumapathes > Plumapathes pennacea. Next base: position 18,939,577 of record OZ038465.1, on the reverse strand, counting down.
CTTCACACTTCTCCAGCCATTTGTTTTGAGCATCAACAACTTCACTGCTGCTCTTACATGAAGCATATTTATCTAATAGTTCCCTAAAATATGACGTACATGTACATGTAAATAAGTTTGTATAAAGCGCTTTTTGGATGACTGTCGAAAACCAAAACCAAAGCAACACCAAAGCCAATCAATGAGGTGAGCAAAAATATGTCAGACCAATATTAGAAGTAAAACCAAAACCAAAACCAAGTGATTGAGATTGGTTTTACTCTACAATCAGCAGTGCCAGAACACGCCATTGCCACTTGCTTTATTGCGTGAGGATATTGCAACCATTTTTTGCTTCTGCTCTTGACTGGGGAAGAATGTTGCTAAAGTTGTTAGGACCAATCGAAAAGTGTAGCAAACACAAAACCAAAGCAGTCACCTGATTACTTTCAACAATCATGCGAAAATGGCTCTAATGCCTGGAATACCATCAGTGGCAACTGATAAATCAAGTCAGTTATCAAAATATTTAATACTAGCAGGACCCCCGTAAAATATGGGGAAGCTTTTCAGCAACTTCAGGCAGCCAGTTTTTGCTCTGTCCTTTCTCACAATGGTAAGAATTAATCTGGATAAATTTTACTTTGGTCACAAAATACGTACTAATAAATTATAATATTATTGTGGATTAGGATAATGAAAACTGAGATGTGAGGACAGAACTGCACAACTGGTTCTCCACATTTACCTGTTCAGGTTATAGAAAGTTGATCCCCATTTGAACCTCTTCAGCAGGGTCAAACCAAGCTCCTCATATCCTGCAAAAAAATAAGAATAAAAATAAAAATAAATAAAAAATAAAATATTAAAATAATGCCATACTGTGATCATCAGCTTGCAGTACTTGTACTGACAAAATAATAATCCTCTCTCTGTCACACTCTGCTACAGCATCTAACAAAATTACAGCTGAACATCCTGCTCAGGGTAACTAAATCCGAAAATGATAACTGTAGGTACTCCAGCATGCAAAATTGGCAAGCAGTTTAAAACAGCAGCCTACTGTACCACTTTGGCATGTATGTGGTTGGGAAAAAAGTTACCAGAGAGAAGTGTGTTGGTGCAAGGAACAGTAGACCATAAACACACCTGTGATATACATGGTTGCAGCATATGCCTCTACACAGGAGAGCTTGCATGGTCGACCATAGTTAATGGGATTTGCAGCAACCAGGTATGGTAATAACCGGGGATGTCCACCTCTCATCTTACGAAAGGGAGTGCATTCCAACTTGGCCCAGGAACAGTCAATCACAGCAATGCCATGATCTGTCACAAGGTGACGATCATCAGGAGAGACGCAAAGTTGTCCCATTGGACTCAGAATGAGGCCTTGAAACTTTTGAGAAAGTCTGAGCGAGCGAACAAAGCCCAGCCTGGCTAGCTTCCGTCCAGAGCACTTCTTGGGATCACAATGTTGCAAATCCTGGAAGACCAAAGTCAAACAAGAAGATGTTTACAATAAAAACAAGAAAGTGAACTCTGTCTGAGGTGGACGCCACTCAGGACCTAGCATTTAGCGTACACCTTAAAGAGAGTTTAGCTACAGAGAAACAAGTTAAAATCCGCACAGACCCAATCTGCATGCTGTCTGCCTCAGAGAGGAGTCGATCTGCTTTAGAGAGGTGTGGGGGTACTCAATAGGACTTTGGGTACCTAGAGTAGTTTAATTAATAACTGTACCATCTAAACAGACCTTATATTGAGGCATCTGCATATACAAACTAGAGTTTCTTCGTACAAGCTTTAATTCGACTGGGAGAATGTGCAATCGGGGGTGGGGAAGGGTGGGGAATAGTGTGGTTTTCAAAATGATCAATTCCCAAATAATATTATTCATAAACTCAGAAAGATAAATCTAGCATTAAAAGTACTCACCCACATCGCCAAAGGAAACGGCAATCCTCGGCCGAAATCTTTTTTTTCGTGAGCCCCGTCTTCTTCTACAAAAACAAACCGAAGTTTAAAACCAAAAATATGATCGATGGTTTTTTACAGACTTGATCAACACACCATGGCCTGTGACGTGTTCGCTTAATCCGCTGCAGTCTTCTGTCAGTCCCGCCTCAAACTTGGCACTTTTCGTTAACCGTTTCCGATCTTTGCCCGATTTCTGGCCTTTTCCCTTGTTTCTGCCCATTGTTTAAGGGTTGTGACTAAACTGGATACTCCAAAATCAGGTTTCCGAGAGGAAACTGGGACCGAATCAAAAATTAAATTCTCGTCAGCTCGGACCGTGTTCCGAAAACAGTACGACAGTGACGTTGATGTTTTGAAAGTTTGTTTGGCGCGCATTAGCAAGTCCGCTCGGCTGGCCGCGTCGCGCCGCCTGTGTTCCTTTTTACGCGGACGTGGAGGTCAATTCCAAATAAAACTGAAGCGGCTCAAGACATGAGTAGAAACTGTAACCAGTCAACACCAGATACACACAAGAAGCATTGTAGTCGTGAACGTGAAAAGGACAATATTACTGTTTATTTGTAAAATTTCGGGTCAGCCGGCCATTTGCTCGAGAACACAGTGGTTTTGGATGAAAATAACTTATCTATATAAGCATCCTAATACAGTAAATACGGATAAATATCTACATATTTTTAGAATACGTTGGGAATCTGATCCGTCTATAACTGTTGGCTTCTATGGCCTTCATTATTATTCCTATTTACTTATCATTCCTGTGGTGATTTTTGACAGTTCGCACCTTCACGCGGAATGCTTAAATCTTGATTGCATGTCTTATCGTGAATGCGTTCGTCTTTTGGAGTTAAGACTGATCAAGAAACACAGGATCGTACACAAGCCGTTTCAATCGCTCTCCGGAACAGTTCACGCGGTGGGATTTTTTTATCTTCGGTGTCAATATTCATCTGTGCCAGATCAGCCAGAACAAGCCTTTCTTCTTTAGTATTTTCTCCCCAAGCTAATTTTTTCCTTCTAAAACCTTTCCAGTGCCGAATTTTATTTGACTGTCTTCCGGTGTTAGATGCTTCTGTGTTAGTCGTCCGGAGCCGTTTACGAACATTGTTGACAAAAAAACGACCTCGGTTCGTCTGAAGCATCTAACACCGGAAGACAGTCAAATAAAATTCGGCACTGGAAAGGTTTTAGAAGGAAAAAATTAGCTTGGGGAGAAAATACTTACAGTCTTAACTCCAAAAGACGAACGCATTCACGATAAGACATGCAATCAAGATTTAAGCATTCCGCGTGAAGGTGCGAACTGTCAAAAATCACCACAGGAATGATAAGTAAATAGGAATAATAATGAAGGCCATAGAAGCCAACAGTTATAGACGGATCAGATTCCCAACGTATTCTAAAAATATGTAGATATTTATCCGTATTTACTGTATTAGGATGCTTATATAGATAAGTTATTTTCATCCAAAACCACTGTGTTCTCGAGCAAATGGCCGGCTGACCCGAAATTTTACAAATAAACAGTAATATTGTCCTTTTCACGTTCACGACTACAATGCTTCTTGTGTGTATCTGGTGTTGACTGGTTACAGTTTCTACTCATGTCTTGAGCCGCTTCAGTTTTATTTGGAATTGACCTCCACGTCCGCGTAAAAAGGAACACAGGCGGCGCGACGCGGCCAGCCGAGCGGACTTGCTAATGCGCGCCAAACAAACTTTCAAAACATCAACGTCACTGTCGTACTGTTTTCGGAACACGGTCCGAGCTGACGAAAATTTAATTTTTGATTCGGTCCCAGTTTCCTCTCGGAAACCTGATTTTGGAGTATCCAGTTTAGTCACAACCATTGTTTAAGTTAGCTTACGTTCGATCGTGCGTTCCTCGCCGCCATCTTGTTACTAGCTTCCAGTTTGTAACGGCCACACTCAGTAAAAGCCTGGAACGGGAGACCGATTTATTGGAAACCTGGGAACGAGCCCATTTTTTTGAGCAGCGACCCTCGTTCTCATGTCTATGTACCGTGCACACTTGTGGGACTTAGTGTAGTGATGTCTTTATCATTGAAACTGACACATTAGATTTTCGTATGAATTCGGTAACAGCTAAAACTCCCCATCTTCGACTTTCACAATGCGCAGTAGCAAATAGCAATTTTACTCCCCACATAAGTGAGTGTCTGTTCAGTAAATGTAACTGTTGAGCTTGCTTTTGTTTTTGTACAATTGCATCATCACCAAAAAAGCAGGTATCCACTTTGCCCGCCAAGTTTTGTTGTCAGGTGGCCCGCCAGAACAACTGCGCTTCACGAACTGCGCATGACTGTGAAAGTGGCTTATTGGAGACATTTCAGATGTCTAGTCTAAACCAAATATGTAACGCGTACACAGATCATTAATGTAATATTTGTCGGTCACATAATTGTGGACTACTCGCTCAAAACCGAGTGAGGAGCCTGCTCACTTACGTAATATGTTACTGTACGTTTTACCGGATAGCGCACCTGTGAAAATTGGTGGGCTTTATCAGTGAAAGAGGGGAAAAACTCGCTCGTTTTAATAATTTCCTCTTTTCAGTTTGTGAGAATTGAGGGCCCCATGAGACGACTTTCCTTTAAACAGTGTACGTTACGTTACGTTACGTTACGTTATCAAGTATTGCCACTACACCCACCCCCTTGTGCCTACTGAGATGGAGACACGTGACATTTCTGCCTTCGAGGCGCTTGTTTTTCCGAGTACTGCCAATCTCCATTTCTTTTACGTAGTGTCGCAGTGTAGTGGTGGCAATCGATGCCACTGCTACTTTCTCAAAAGCCCTCGGTACAGTAAAGCTTACCACATCACCACAGTAACATCCCTTGGTGCTGCTTTGTGGCTTTAAGTAGGACTTTGCCTGCAACAAACGTATAATCACAGTCATGTATTTAAACAACAATGAAAAGGTACAAGCGCATGCTGATTAAAAAAATATTTCCTGATATCAACTTTTGTGCTCTATCGCATCTTACGTGTCACATCACTGATATGACCAAAATGTTTGTAAAGTATCCCCGAGCTCCGCGAGGGTAATAATCACGACGCTAATGCAATGATCATTGTTTGACTGTGAACTCAGTGACCTATCGAGGTTTATCTGTACTATGGGCGCGATCTTTTGGGACTATTCCAACTCCAGAATAAACGGTGATCGTGTTCTTTTGGGACCTATTCTGATTCCGGAATGAACGGAATAGTATTCCGTCCATTCTGCTCCCGATAGTAGAATAGGAGGAACAGACGGAATAGCGGTATATTTTCAATGGACAGAATAGCCGGAAATCGTGTTCTTTTGGTATTTTTTGTCGTGTTCTGTCACGTCAGCTACTCTGTTTTCGGAATAGCGCACTGGTATTTTGACTCAATGACTCACAAAAGATAAGACAAAATCAACTCTACAGCGTGCATTTATGGCCGATTTAGGTCAAATTAGCACTGGGAAAACTTCTTGCATCGATGCAAGTTAGTAAAAGCCTAGCTACCATTTTTTAATCACTGCGTCATAGAAGAAGTGAGTATTGCTTTTCAGCTTAGAATTAAAGCCAGATAACCAAAGAGCATTGATTCAAAAAATAGGCACCTGTGAGGTGCATGTGTCTACTGCATTTTTTCTTCTATTTATTATTATTTTTTTTTTGCATAGAGAAATAGCATTTGCCACAGGCACCCCTCTTGCACCACAAGATGATTGGTGGCGTATTTCCGCTAGCTTGAATCAGCTGGCCCCGGCTGCCAAAATGTCGCGTCGCATCTGTGTTTACGCCAAAACTGTTGTATAAGAAACGATTTTTTTCTGGGCCAACTGGGAAAATTTAAGAATAGGGAAAACGCACACAGTTCATGCAGGAACAGGGGGAATGATGCCCAGACATTGAAGGCATTTCACAGATCAAAACTCGGATCAGCACAAAAGCACTTGCGTTACCTCGACTCCGAGAGTTAAGACTTGATCTTATAGCTAGTGTATAGTTTTCTTCAGTGACATTTAAATTCAAGAGCAGTTTGAGATAGCAAAGAATTGAAATACAGGAGTTCTATACCAAGACAAATAATGCAAAAACCCGCGCCTGTATTTCAAATCTTTGCTATCTCAAATCGTTTCTCAGTTGCATTTAGGGTTTGAGATGGGGGGAATGAACAAAGGGCGGGTGTGACGTAAGTGTCTCAGGCTGTAGAGGAATAATGGGAGTGTAACATAGGTTGTACACCAACATGGCGGCGTAGCAACTGTTGTCAAGGTACTGGTCACGTGAGTGCAAACCACGAATAGGCAACGAGGCGAGCTTAGAGGCGACGCTGCTAGATTACAGTTTACACCAACATTGGCCCGACATCAAAGCACGCTAGTCATCTCATTGATCAGGGCAAAGGTTAAGCGGAAAGATGATATCGTTTATAGTTGCTAACATCTGCCTGCTTTTACTGAGTAGAGCTTCGGATGAGTGCAGGGCTACAGCTGTGGCAGTGTTAAACACCAGTTTTGTTGAGGCTCTGTTAATTACTTGGCGGCAGCTCAAAGCAGAATAGAACTGATCTAACTTGACAAACATTCAGCCGTCCACCGCCATGATTGAAAACGCTTTGACCTCATGGGTTTCTCGTGATCACGAGCTTGTCACGAACCAGCCTTCGCCGCCCTGTCATTGTTTCCTCGACCACTGGCGAAGTTCGTGTACAACCGGCAATCCAGTGGTTCCTTTCATTGGTTCCGAATATTAACGCGCGACCATTTATCGATTCTTACGTTACATTACATTACTTACACGCTCGACGACATAGTGTCTACAGACACAAATCAAAGCAGAAAGGCAGCTGTAAGCTCGCGAATTTGTAAAAAGGACCTTTTTTTTGGCCGAAGTAGCTATTTATAGAACTGGCTCAACGCGGGCTAAAAAAGTGTTTTATAATAATTGAGAGAAAAGAATTATCGACGCGGTTTTCACGGGTCAAGCGGCCGCAGCACTCTCCAAAATAACAGATTGTACCTTTTTGGCTCTAGAACTAAAAAGAGCATGCCTGAATTAGTCCAGATGCCAATGGATTGTCTAGGCTTCATTTTGGCGAAGCAGCGGCAATTTGTTTTTTTGAGATTTGATAAGAGTTTGTATGCGGCAGCCATGTTAGTCGAACTCGGAACACGAAATGAAGTTGATCTGTGACTCAGCTTGATGTTTAGTTACTTCACATCTTTCGCAGTGCTAATTTTAAAATGTTGCGTGAAGGACCGATTTTAGTCGGCCACGCGCGTTTACACGGCTTTGTTGTCACGGTATTCAAACATCGATAGCTCCCAATAGATATTTTGTATCGACTCAGAATTTTGCTTTAAGTCTTAAGGCATGATAGTCTTGAACATATCAGTGTATTGGACTTCTAGGATACGTTACTTTTTAGATGGCTTTTTATGACGTCACATGCAAACCAAGAAATACCTGACTAATTTGCATACTGTATGAACTTGTAAAGCCTTGTCCTCACTAGCGCATAAGCATAAGCATAAGCATAAGAATAAGAGAGCGACAGTGGTGACATAAGCATAAGGAACGAACATGTTTGATCCTTATGCTTATGCTTATGTCGCCACTGTCGCTCTCTTATTCTTATGCTTATGCTTATGCTTATGCGCTAGTGAGGACAAGGCTTAAACATTCACCGGAAATGGATATTTTTGGCCGAGATTCAATATCTTTTCGGCCTAGTATCTTCTAAGCCGTATTTACTGTCACTGCAGAAATTTTGGTGGATACTAAACCAACGGCTTCAGATTTGTTTGCGATATATTATTAACGCCATCGGTGCCACGGATTGTTTGACCTTCATGGCACCGCGCAATCACAACAGAGTGAAACACAACCAAGCTCAGAATCAATGGCCAAACAAACTTCGAACGCATGACAAACCTTCAAATGAGAACACGTTCCGAACAAAAATATGGTCGCAACAACTACGACAACATCTTGCTTTTAAACTGCGTTGTTCAACACACCCTGTTGCGCGCCTTCATCATGCCCAATTTGGAAAACCGCAACTGCTTTATTTGGAAATCCATTGTTGACAACAGAGGGACTAGGGAAGTAGGGAAGTAGGGAAGGGAAAGTGATTACTATCGCCTCTAAAATGGGCGGGAATCCAGTAAAAATCGGACAATCATGCCAGATGAAAATGGGTGCTGAAATCGGCCAAAAACGAACAAAAAAGCATGACCACTTTTCCACAGCATTATTGCATCTATTTCATTTGATAAGGCCTAATAAATTGGTAGACGAATGCTTACTTATTTATTTAAAGTGCTATTTACTACAGCGTATGATTGGAAAAGTGGCTTATTGGAAAAATAGACTATGCGATTGCCTAACCGCCTGACAAAATTTTGAATTTTAATCGTTATAAAGGAAGCATTCCCAGTTCTTTATACGTTGGGGGAGGGGGAGGGGGAGGGGGAGGGGGGTGGCGTGACCTTTAGTTCCAAGAAAATAAAGACATTTTTGTCGCTTGCTCGTTCACCCGAATCACTCCGGTTTCAACAGTCAAAAGGTATGTGTCGTTGTACTGGTCATACGAAAGTCGCTCACTGTCGGTATTAATTCATTCGATACTCGTATAGCTCTATGTCCGAAGCTTCTGTTAGCCTATGTACAAATAACTAATTTCGACAATTGTCAAAACCCTTGGTCGAGATGAGGCGGGAACTTGACAATATATAGACTGCAAATAACATTTCCAATGCGCAGAACTGGAGCATAAAGGTTGCCTAAAACTAGTTTGGAAGGAGCACCAAGTTAAAGAAAGTAATTAGGAGAGACCATTGCTCAGTGATTTTAGTATGATTCGCCATTAACACTCACGCACTCCCTGGGTAGATTTTCACAGTGGAAGAGAACTACCTTGCTAGCGTCGATGAACATGTTGCAGTGTCGGGAGGTTCAGATTATCTTTAACGCAGATAAAACGCAAAAAAGTAAAAGTATAAAAGCAAACCGGGAACGAACTCCTCAAAATTTTCGCATGTCGCTCCTGCATGCCAGTCATTTGTACATGTTCTGGAGTGTTAATTTCACACCTATAATGGCTGGAGTCACACTAGGGAGTTTACCATAGTGAATCTTCCAAACTATAGTAAAGTTTATTTTACTATAGTCAGAGACGAAAGAGTATCAGATGACATTTTTTGGATTCCACATGAGTTTTGAGTCAATTAGTCTTGACAGCTGTTTACACATTTTGATAAGGAAACCACTTTAAAAAGGCTCATATGGCCCCAGAACCCGCACAGGTAAGCAGGAGACCTAGATAAACCAGATCAGTGTGTTCAAATAATATTTTATTAGTAAAAATTCTTGTTGTCCGATCGAGTGAAATCCCCAAACATTCTCTTATAACCGCCAATGGCTGGAGTCACACTAGGGAGTTTATCATAGTAAATCTCCCAAACTATAGTAAAGTTTATTTTACCATAGTCAGAGACGAAAGAGTATCATATGACATTTTTTGGATTCCACGAGTTTTGGGTCAATTAGTCTTGACAGTTGTTTACACATTTTTTTTTAGTAAGGAAACCACTTTAAAAAGGGTCATATGGCCCCAAAACCCGCACAGTTGAGCAGGAGACCTAGGCCGCGGTTACATTAGAGCTAAAAAGTCAGCTATCTAAACAAAACAATGTTTACATAGCGCGCTTATCGTTAAACTGCAGTGTGACCAACGGGACATAAAATTTTAGCGTGCCTGAAATATGACCCAAACCGCACCGATCTTCACAAGGACCGCAGCGCGCTATTAACAACCTCGTGAGCCAGCTAGAAGCGCCCTAATTACACACCTTTTAAATAAAGAAATAAAAGCAGCCAATCGGGATAGCACGGCGAAATTGTTGTGTCTCTGCGAGACATCCGTGGCGCCACGAGATCATAAAAGGTGCCCTTACTCATTCGAAAGTGTTGTTTCTAATATCGGGCCTGTGATCATCGTTCCAGTTAACTTCGAACCAACCGATTGCTGGTCTGAGTAAAACCCACGGCCTTCTCGCCATTCCGCCTCTCTCCTGTCTCCGATTTAGGTCTATAATATTTATTTGCATGGACCAAAACAAGCATCGGCGTCGGAGAACGCTGGGAATGTATAAGCGCGCTAAGTGTTCGGTCACTTGTGAGCGTGCTAAAAACGTGATTTTAGCTCAAATGTAACCACGGCCCTAGTTAAACCAGATCGGTGTGTTCAAATCATATTTTATTAGTAAAACTTCTTGTTGTCCGATCGAGTGAAATCACCATACATTCTCTTATAACCGCCATTTTATGTTGCGCCTGCGAAATATCAGCAGAATCACCCCCAACGCTTGGGCCGCCTGTGGATGAAACCCTCTCATTTCTTGGCCGGAGACTGAGAAAGCTCTGGGCCCAGTTCTTCAAATGCCCGATTAAGCTAATCAAGGATTAACCAATTTTTTTTCCTTCATCCTGTTGGTCATTAAACTGAAAGTTTTTGTTCAAAAACCAACTAAAATTCTTCTTTTCACTCAAAACTTATCAACTACGCTGAATTTGAGTTAGACCTTCCAGTTTTTCAGGCTTAAAAATGACAAAACGATTGCTGCTAATCCAGGATTAGCCTAATCGTCCTTTGAACAACCGGGCCCAGGGCAAGAAATATTTTTCATCCCTTCCGGCGAGCATGGGTTTATCCTCAGCCCCAAGCATGGTTCGAGCAAACGAGTACTCGTCATCCATCGTTGCGGAGAAGCGAAGCAGGTCAAATCAATTCACTTGCGAAAAGGAAATCTGAGACGACTGTTTGATTTATATTACACATCACAAAGGCAAGCTGTCAACTAAGCAAACAAAGTTTGGATAAACCAGTGATAAACCCTCCTTTTCAGGTTGGTTTACTATGGTAAATTTTCGTTTCATCCTGCCGCCGTTGTCAAAGTAACTAACCGGAGTTCAGTTTACTATGGTTATCCCTCAAATCCCGGTCACACTTACAATGTCGTTAACTATAGTTAAATGCGCTTAATCATAGTAAAATATGGCCAGTGTGACCCCAGCCATTATTACGTGTTTGTCGATTCGGGTGCGGGTTGTCATTTTAAGGTCACTCCGGAGTTTCATCGGGCGCACGCGTCCATGACAAACTTTGGATCATAACTTTTTGGACTTTTATGCGATTCCTATGAAACATTGAGGAACATTGCAGCTAGCATCCAGCAATAATATGGTAGAATTCGATTTAACGTAGGAAAAATATTTTCAGTGATATTATAGCTTAAGTGGACAGCACTTTTTGAACAAAATCGCACCCAGTGAAAAATTTTGCTGATATATTTTTGTAACATTTCTGGAATCAGCTAATATCAATACATATTAGACTTAATACATATTTTAACCAAGTTTCAGAAAAATCGTCGGAGCAGAAGAGGTAATAAAACCATCAAAATTTCGCCATAGGAATCGCATCCAGAGTGGCCGTAAGGTTTCAAAGCCCGCGATTTCCTTCGTTGATACTACTAATCCAGCGAATTCTGATTTGAATATCATTTAACACTTTCATTCCCAAGAGTTATCAACTTCGAGTTTCTCCTTCAGTTTCTTACCAGAAGATATATCATACAGTAAGGAGAACTTGGTTTTTGATACCTTCAGATGAAAGCTGATTAAACTATCAATTCTCACTACATCACTCATACATTTTCCTCATAAATGGTTGGGAGAATCTGCATTTTAAACTTGGGAGTGAAAGGGTTAAATACATAAGTATTTCGCTTTGAAAGATCCACTTGATGTGTGCTTTGTACTGAAAATACATCTCTCGTTGAAAAGCTCTTCAAATTAATTTTTTCACTACTACATAAAAAAAATCTTGTGTGGGAGAGTTCAGTTTTTCAGAGCCCCCCCTCGCTTTCAACAGTTTTTTTAGAGCCCCCCTCCCCCCTCCTTGTCATAATAAATGAACTTTCCCCTTAGAGCTTTGTGATAGCACAGGCCTCATTATTTTGGGTGCCGGTAAGACCAAAAATGTGTGAATTATACACACTTTTTATGGCTGTATCCCAATTAAGTTCTCACTTCACTTATCTGGCTTGTAGTTAATTGCTGATGATGGCAGAATCAAAGGAACCCAACAGTGCACTGACTAATGACCCTGCAGCAACTACAGGACCCCCACCTTATTCAGGGCCCGCTCAATCATATGCACCAGCACAGCAACCTCAGTACTCACCTCAACAAATGCAGCAGCCTGGTCAATACCCCCAGATGCAACAGTGCCAGGGATATGCACCACAGCCCATAATGACTCAACCAACAGTTAACACTTCCAGTACCACTGTGGTTATTGCAAACCAGCAGCCAATGATGGTGCAACCAAGGAACTGGCATGATGGACTCTTGGGCTGCTTCAATGACTGTGGATCCTGTAAGCAGACATTACAAAAATTAATATATTGTGTAAAATATGTGACCTCTCACATGAAAACGTACACTAACACTTTTCGAAAATCACTTAAAGCTTAAATTGCAAATCGTTCAACGGGTAGTCTGAAAAGTTAACAGTTTAGAGAAACCATTTGAACGGTTTGGTTTGAAAGAGCTAAAGGACATTACAAAAATACTAATTATATATTGCGTAAAACAGTAATATGGCATTTCTGAAGCCATTAGAGATACCAATTACATCTGACATCTGTGCTGAAGACATGGATCACTTTTGAACCACTTTTTTAACCTGGTACTCATTGGATGTTACCCAAAATTACTGCCATGTTAAACTTAGTTCAAGAAATTTAACATACAGGTTTTCGCGCGGCGCTTGTGCAATTTTGTGGTCTTTGAAAATTTACTCGTGCTCATTTATTCCAAATTGCACTCGAAATCATGCGATTACCTATACAAATTTGATTGACAGATTAAGAGGGTTTCCACTGTAAACTCAAGTAATGATCACTGTAACATCGAAAGATAATTCACAAAAGTCTCCAAAAAACAGGGAGGACGAATATTCCTATCAAACTCATTTTACAATGACAACACACATATTATTGTGCATTTTGAGCTAGGAAGCAACCAAAAAGACTTACATCTTCCCTTACGCTTCTAGAACATTTTCGGTGTTACTCATGCATGATCGTCTTACATAAACTAGAAAATCAAAATAAATCACAGAGATAGTGCTTCTTTTTTCTGGTACAGGCCTTTTGCGTGCATTGCTCAAATTTACAGCAGAAAACCTCTTAAGTGTTTGTTTCTGATTGGTAGGTTTCATGGGGTTGTGCTGCCCCTTATTTTTGCTGTATGATATATCCAGCCAGATGGGAGAAGGTTGCTGCATGCCCTGCATGTGCCCAATTACAACCATGTTTGGACTCAGGGTTAAGCTGCGCACACAGCACAACATTCAGGTAAAACATACTCAGAGTCTCATTGACCAATAACAGTAGGTTGTATGATAACAAGCTGTAATATTCCATGATAAGTGTTAGCTCTTACGCATGCATAAGGGACTACCATGTATCCTTACCCTATCTATGAGGACTATGAAGATTTCCAGGACCTCTCTGAAAATCACTTTTGTGAATGGAAGCTTCCTGTTAAAATATTATTATTCTTATGAAGCCAAAACATCAACATAATTTAACAAATTGACGTCAGTTTTTTATGTGTCTGTCCTCTTATTGATCATGAAACGCGTCATAACATTGTCAAAAAGCTGTGGATCCACTCGGCAAGCGCCTCGTGGATCCACCTCAATGATGATCAATAAGAGGACAGACACATAAAAAACTGGCGTCAATAATTTGTTTTTTACAATATTAACAAACTCAAGCGATTAAGGAGGGAAAACACGCAAGAAAACTGAATTTTGTTCGATTTGACCGAAATGTTGTCAACAACTTTTCTCGCTTTCTAATTGGTCGAGGTTAAAATTGAAGACATTTCATTGGCCAAAAAGTGACAGCTTGACGTGAGCAATTTGTGCGTAGACTCAGGGCTCTTCACACAAACTGTGTGAAGAGAACTACACATGCAGGACAGGAATTATTATGAAAGAGGACTGTCTAGATGTATGGGAAGGGTTATGAAAGGATATGAAGGTCTGTAAATGTAAAAGGGAGGGTAATGAAAGAGTCAGGATATTGTAGCTAGTGTTTTGAGTTATGATCTTTTGTCTCCTTGTGTTGACAGGGTTCTCTTTGTGATGACTACTGCGCTGTTGTCTGTTGTCAGTTGTGCGTACTGTGTCAGCTGTCACGTGAGCTCAAGTTCGTAGCCAGGGTTTAGTTCTTGGACTGCTGGTGATATTCCACAAACCACCAGCATTAGTAGTACATTGGTGAATGGAGGGCAGAATGATAGCAATCCATATCTATTTCTAGAAGCTGTGTAAGCTGTTGCTAGTTAGTTAGAGCTTGATATTCAATGATCCAGCTCCTTAGCCCTGAGTCTTGATTTTCGTTAAACAACTCAATAAAATCAGTCAAAAACTATTGAAAGATTATTTTATTTGTTGTATTAATTAAGCTGCTCTTTGCTCCTTTGTTTCAAAACGAGGCTTGGTGTAAATGAAAAGAAATATCCTCTTCCCAGGATGGTGTAAAAGAGTATGAAAAGAAAATGTAAAGAATATGAAACAGATAGAAGTTGGAAAGGAATGACAAGTAACATTATGAACTGTGGGAACATTCTGCATACCTGGGTACAGCGGTTGTTTCCCCCTCTCGCAATAATATTTTAATATATTGTTTATGTCTCGTGTTGGGCTCGTGTTACATTCCTCGCTTTCAATTTTATATTTGTTACAAAGCACGAATACTTGAAAGCCTGATAGAAGTGAAACGCATTCAGTTAAAAAACAAGAAAGACTAGTATTGAAGCGAAGGCTGGATTAATCGTGGCCTCTGATTAGAATTACGTGTTCGAAGTCAAACTGTCAAAATCGATTCATAAAAAGACAAGTAACGCATTACTCAGATTTACTCGGTGGGTAACCGTATCGCTTCTAAGCTCAAAATGCAGAGTCGCTCAACCTTTAAGAACCAAGTGTATGAGTGTTGTAATGAAAAATTTATAGTTTAATCAGGTTTCATTTAAGCAAGGTGTCAAAAGCCAAGTTCTCTATACTGTGTGATATATTTCTGGCGAGAAACTGGAAGTCTCCCGGAAGTTCCGCTCTTGTCCTTGCTTTCCATTTTAGTTTATTCTGCTCTCGACCCAAATAACGCCGTCACTGGCAACGCCAGTCTAGTTAATTTAAAAAGTGCAGAAACACAGTAACACGGCAATGACTTAGGGACCGGTCATTATTTATGCCAGAGGGGGGAAGGGGGCTGGCAAAAAGTTTGAACTGAAATGTAAAAGCTTCTTGACCCCCCCTCGATAAAATTGAAAATACAGTGACCCCCCCCTCCATTGTCCATTTTCCTATTTACATACATCCTTTCAGCATTATGTGGGTGACAATATTTATGATTCTAGAAACTGCTGCTAATATTTTCACAACATATTTTACAACAACAGGCCACAGGTTCTTCGTTGCCATCTTAATCAATTATTTCATTGCTGTCCCTCCCTGTGTTGTTGTTGTTGTTGTTGTTCTTCTTCTTCTTCGTCTTCTTCTTCTTCTTCCTCTTTTTCTCCCCATCCTTCTCCGTCTTCTTCACTTGCTGCTTCTGATTCATCTAACTCCCATTCTGTCAGCTTGACGTTCAAACATTTCTCGGCATTTCTGTATCCCAGTGCTTTATTTCCTGTAGTGATGCTTCTAAACCAGCTTTGTGTCTTCTTGGCTTAAGGCTGTCTAACCCGCTCTTCCTGAGCATTGCTGTAGTGATATGTGTGGGGAATGTGACATGCTCATGTGACTCATTCTTGAATATTTTGCTGGCTATCTCCTCCTTGATCCTTTCACGTCTGTCTCTTTTTCTCTTCCTTGACTTCCTCTTGTTCTCCTTTAGTCTTCTTGACTTTATGCTCTGACCACTTGTTGATGGAAGGCATTTAAAGACTCCTTGAAGAGACTCTTTTGTGCTCAAAAGCTTCTTTAAGTTGTCACAGGCTGTGGTTTTGAGAACACCAATCTGATCAAATCTGTTCCGTAGCCCATGGTTTTAACGTGTTGTTGTGAAAGATAGCCTGGTTATTTGCCTTTGAGATTTTCTCATCTTTCTCCATTACTTCACGTAGCCCTTCCAAGTTGGTGTATACCTTTGGAAATGACATCGATATGACCAGCTCTTGGTCTTGGGGGCATGCTGAGAAATTTAAGGCAAGAAGCTTCATGTTTTCTAGAGAAAAGGACTTGCAGCTCATGCTCCACTCTCTCATGGAGTTTTTTCCTTCGGAACCTTTTCTGCTGGGTACTCCAAACACAGGACCGGTAGTTTGCAGTTCACTGTGACAGTTTCAGGTATAGGATTGACAGCGGACAGGATCCAATTTGTTCGACAAACTGTGGCAACATATTACTATGAACAGAGAAGCTTCCCGGTATCATCTTATCTTCTCTTGTTAATAAAAGGCCATGCCTTTGCCTGGTTAAACTAAAAAAGAACTCGTAGCCCCCCCCCTTCTGGTGATCTGAAAAACGAGTACCCCCCTGATTTTTGGCAGCCCCCCCCTCCGGCATAAATAATGACTGGTTCCTTAGAAAACATAAGACACAAAATCAACTGTACAGTGTGCATTTATGGCCGATTTAGGTCAAATTAGCAGAAAACTCCTTGTATCGACGCAAGTTAGTAAAAGCTTAGGTACCATTTTTTATCGCTGCATCATAGAAAAACTGGATAACCAAAGAGCATTGATTCAAAAAAATAGGCCAGAATCCAATAAAAATCGGATAATCATGCCAGATGAAAATGGGTGATGAAATAGGCCAAAAATGAAGAATAAAGCATGACCACTTTTTCACAACATTATTGCGTATATTCCATTTCATAAGGCCCAATAAATTGGTAGACAAATGCTTACTTATTAATTTAAAGTGCTATTTGCTACTGCGTATGATTGGAAAAGTGGCTTATCCCCGAGCGTAAGCGAGGGTAATAATCACGATGCTAATGCAGTAGTATCGCTTTATGTGGAGACTCCAAGCGGGTCGCCATCTCGAAATTTAATGTCGTCAGTCTGTCAGGCGTACGACCTCGACGCGCGGTTACCGAGCATACGTAAAACAATGGTAAACAAGTGAGAAAGGAACGGCGGCTTGATTTTGTACAAGATGCAGATACAAGGCCAAGCAATTCGACCGACGGCTGTAAATGACCCGGATATTATGCCATTGCATGGGAGGCAAGCTTGCTAGCCGTAATAGGAGTGAAACGATTTCTTTAAGGCGTCGACTGGAGCTGACCTGAACACAATCCCAGACGCCAACATTGTGTTAAAACTCGGATACTTCTTCAGAAAGGACAAGCAAAATACAGTCGGTGGAAATCAAACAACCACCGTGGCAAATTGTACCGTTTGACCGTTCACAGGTTGATCAAAGTTTTGACAAGATCGCCGCGGGCGCTCAATGCAATGGAGATTGGAATTTTCGAACCATATGAGGGCTGCTCTATATTTTAAAATCACTGAAGGATAACGTAGTCGATAATGTTTGGGGTTTTGCTTCATTTGTTGGAAAAGAAACACTACGACTTTCAGGAACCGGTCGCCCACGAAGTGGTTGCGACCTTAAAGCAGTCACGGTGTCCTTCCTTCCAGCCTTCTGTGTAAACAATGAACTTCCAAATAAGGAACTTGTCAATTTCCAAATTTGGGCATGATCGTGTTTCTCTAAGTAGTTTTGTGCGGGAGCTTTCCTGAACTCGTTCTTATTTGTCTGGTGGTCAAGCATTCGAAGTTTGTTTGGCCATTGAGCCTAAAAGTTTCCGCGAATGTAGATTGCGTTGCGATTATTAAGGCACGAAAATATACCGCCGTTGAGCGCGGACACTGAAGACACTGAAAATAATAGTCAAATTGCATGGCTATACTATTATCATGAAGTGCAGCCATTGCGCTGTTTTTTAAAGAAAACCAGCCGCTGCATGAGGGTGCAACAACAGCTATTGTTGAAACAGGCTATCACGTCTCCAGAAACATCTGAACTTGAAATGTTTGACGAACGCTCGAGTTACTATTTAGGCGGAGTGGTAAGGATAAGTCGATTTATACTGGGAGCGACTCGACCAGAGAACCGTCGCTTAATTTTTGCCAGCAATGAAAAATACTGTACACAACTGGAAGAAGAATTCGAAAATGAATTCGACCAAAACCGCAAGTATATGTCAACAAGTATATCAGATTTCACTAAATTTATTCAACTTGAAACTCAGCCAAAAGAAGAAAGGCGTGTTTTCTTTACGCACGTCTTTAGTTTGGATACAGCCCAGGCTGGAGTATTATGACCTCTGATAAATATGTAGGTGTCATGTCGAAGATAAGCTGTGCATTATATAAACTGAGTAATGAAGTCACGGATAGACTTTTTTCTTGGCGGCTCCGGACTCCTTGCCGGTTTAGAGATTCGGAAGTGAAGAATTCTAAATTCTCCTATTTCGAGTGCCACACTAGGTTTTATAATTTTCACCCTCTCCGCCTTGTAAATGAAAGTTTTCAAAACTGAGACTAAACCGAATACGCGGTTCAGCGAAATTGAAGGCCCGCGGAAACGAATGCAAACATTTACATACCTAAAATTGAGCACATTTTACAATGTGGCCTTGAGCCAGTTCTATTAAATACCTACTCCCGCAAAAAGTGCCTTTTACAAATTCGCGAGCTTACAGCTGCCTTGCTGCTTTGATTATTCATTTTCACCCAGTTTTTAAGTCCCAGAAACGGCAGCAGGGCAGTGCAAAAACCTGAAAACAGTTATAAAAAATAAATGCTTCTCGGGTTTCCTTTGTTGTCTTTTCGACTCCAGGAACAGCAGGTAGCACCGGCTGGACATGGAAAATCTTGTCAACACCCTTGGTCGAGATGAGGGGAGCTTGACAACATCTAGACTGCAAATAACATTTCCAATGCGCAGAACTGGAGCATAAAGGTTGTCTAAAACTAGTTTGGAGGGAGCCCTAAGTTAAAGAAAGTAATTAGGTGAGACCTTGGCTAAGTGATTCTGATATGATTTGCATAGCGAAGAAACAGGAAATAATAACGGTAACACTCGCGCGCTCTTTGGGTAGATTTTCACAGTGGAAGAGAACTAACTTGCTAGCGTCGATGAACATGTTGCAGTGTCGGGAGGTTCAGATTATCTTTAACGCAGATAAAATGCCTAAAAGTAAAAGTATAAAAGCAAACCGGGAACGAACTCCTCCAAATTTTCGCGTGTCGCTCATGTGTGCCAGTCATTTGTACATATGTGTTCTTGAGTGTTAATTTCATACCTATAATATTACTTGTTTGTCGATTCGGCTGTGGGCTGTATATTTTAAGTCACGATTTCAATTTCGGAAGGTTTCAAAGCCCGCGACTTCCTTCGTTGATACTAATCCAGCGAATTCTGATTTGAATATCATGTAAATATGTATGAAGTATTTCGCTTTGAACTCCCAAGATCCACTTGATGTGCTTTGTTCTGAAAATACATCTCTCGTTGAAAAGCTCTTCAAATGATCAAATTCAAAAAATCTTGTGTAGGAAAAGTCATTTTTTCAGAGCTCCCCTAGCTTTCCCATCCAGGTGTCTAAAATTTTTCTGAGCCACCTCCCCCCCCCCCCCCCCCTTATCATAATAAATGAACTTTCCCAATAGAGCTTTGTGATGGAACACAGGCCTCATTATTTTGGGTGTAAGACCAAAGGTGTGTATACACTATTTGTGACTGTATCTCAATTAAGTTCTCACTTCACTTATCTGGCTTGTAGTTAATTGCTGATGATGGCCGAATCAAAAGAACCCTACAGTGCACTGACTAATGACCCTGCAGCAACTACAGGACCCCCACCTTATTCAGGACCCGCTCGATCATATCCAGGACAACAGGCTCAGTATGCACCTGAACAGATGCAGCAGCCTGGTCAATACCCCCAGATGCAGCAGCCCCAGGGATATGGCGCACTACAGCCCATAATGACTCAACCAACGGTTAACACTTCCAGTACCACTGTGGTTATTGCAAACCAGCAGCCAATGGTTATGCATCCAAGGGACTGGCATGATGGACTCTGTGCCTGCTTCAATGACTGTGGAACCTGTAAGCAGACATTACAAAAATTAATATATTGAGTAAAATATGTGACCTCTCACATGAAAACGTACACTAACACTTTTCTGTTAAACAGGCTGTTTTAACTTTTAAACATAATTACATAATTTCAAATGCTTTCGAAAATCGCTTAAGCTTAAATTGCAAATCGATCAACGGGTAGTCTGAAAAGTTAACAGTTTAGAGAAACCGTTTGAACGGTTTGGTTTGAAAGAGCTAAAGGACATTACAAAAATAATAATTATATATTGTGTAAAACAGTAATATGGCATTTCTGAAGCCATTTAGAGATACCAATTACATCTGACATCTGTGCTGAAGACATGGATCACTTTTGAACCACTTTTTTAACCTGGTACTCATTGGATGTTACCCCAAATTACTGCCATGTTAAACTTAGTTCAAGAAATTTAACATACAGGTTTTTCATTCCACCTTACCTTTGCGAATTTTTCAGAAATTTATGGGTTTTGTACATTGGATTTTTTTAATCAAATTTTTGCATCTGACTTGACTAATGGTCTGAAAAATTGATGACAGAAATAACTTCTGGTACCCAGAAAGGGTACCCAAGTTAAAATGATGTAACAGGAGCTGTGATATGTTATAAAATTTGATTGACAGATTAAGAGGGTTTCCACTGAAAAACTCAAGTAATGATCACTGTAACATCGAAAGATAATTCACAAAACTCTCCAAAAAACAGGGACGAATATTTCTATCAAACTCATATTTTACAATGACAACACACATATTATTGTGCATTTTGAGCTAGGAAGG
Source organism: Plumapathes pennacea (assembly GCA_964036295.1). Taxonomy (NCBI): domain Eukaryota; kingdom Metazoa; phylum Cnidaria; class Anthozoa; order Antipatharia; family Myriopathidae; genus Plumapathes; species Plumapathes pennacea. The sequence continues at coordinate 18,918,613 of OZ038465.1, read as the reverse complement.
CAACCAAAAAGACTTACATCTTCCCTTATGCTTCTTGAACATTTTTGGTGTTACTCATGCATGTGTAATAGGATCACATTTTGTGAAGTCACATCACATTCCGTGTAGTCACATCATATTCCATGCAGTCACTGCGTCACGTCCCGTCTGAAGATTCGAGTTACGTCATCGATTTATCTTTGTTTCCATTTATTGCTTAAGAAATATATAACGCGTCACCGTGTAATATAGCCTCATCTAAACACGCGGGAAGTTGGGAGAACACGAGAGTAGCGTAAGGAAATCACGAGGCGGTCTCGTGGTTTCCGGCACTACTCGAGACCTTCTGCAGACCTTCTGTGCGCATTGCTCAAATTTACAGCAGAAAACCTCTTAAGTGTTTGTTTCTGATTGGTAGGTATCATGGGGTTGTGCTGCCCCTTATGTTTGCTGTGTGATGTATCCAGCCAGATGGGAGAAGGTTGCTGTATGGCCTGCATGTGCCCAATTACGACCATCTTTGGACTCAGGGTTAAGCTGCGCACACAGCACAACATTCAGGTAAAACATACTCAGAGTCTTATTGACCAATAACAGTAGGTTGTATGATAACATGCTGTAATATTCCATGATAAGTGTTAGCTCTTACACATGCATAAGGGACTACCATGTATCCTTACCCTATCTATGAGGACTATGAGGATTTCCAGGACCTCTCTGAAAATCACTTTTGTGAATGGAAGCTTCCTGTTAAAATATTATTATTTATAAGGCCAAAACATCAACATAATTTAACAAATTGACGTCAGTTTTTTATGTGTCTGTCCTCTTATTGATCATGAAACGCGTCATAACATTGTCAAAAAGCTGTGGATCCACTCGGCAAGCGCCTCGTGGATCCACATCAATAATGATCAATAAGAGGACAGACACATAAAAAACTGGCGTCAATAATTTGTTTTTTACAATTAACAAACTCAAGCGATTAAGCAGGGAAAACACGCAAGAAAACTGAATTTTGTTCGATTTGACCGAAATGTTGTCAACAACGTTTCTCGCTTTCTAATTGGTCGAGGTTAAAATTGAAGACATTTCATTGGCCAAAAAGTGACAGCTTGACGTGAGCAATTTGTGCGTGCAAAACTAAATTCTGTCAAAGAAGTGGGAAAGAAATGGAACTAGACGCTTTTCTGCTGCAGTTTTCTCGACGTTTTCGCCTCTGAACACTTTCTGGTTCTCTACTTCAATTGCCGAATGTCGCTTTTGCAAGAATTGAGGTAAAATTGAAGCTGAATTCACCTTCTTCGTCCAAATCACTGTCGCCAGCACTCAATTTTATGTGTCTGTCCTCAGATTAATCATGAAAATTAGCCAATCACAAAGGGAGAAACTGATGTGTTATTGCATAGTGAGCGCAGTGATCATTTTTATGGGAACGTATGATAGGGATAGAGAAAGAGAAGCTTTCGTTACTGGGACAACATCTACAGGAGCATGGGGGTATTCCACACACAAACTGTGTGAAGAGAACTACACAGGACAGGAATTATTATGAAAGAGGACTGTCTAGATGTATGGGAAGGGTTATGAAAGGATATGAAGGTCTGAAGGTCTGTAAATGTAAATGGGAGGGTAATGAAAGAGTCAGGATATTGTAGGTAGTGTTTCGAGTTATGATCTTTTGTCTCCTTGTGTTGACAGGGTTCTCTTTGTGATGACTACTGCGCTGTTGTCTGTTGTCAGTTGTGCGTACTGTGTCAGCTGTCACGTGAGCTCAAGTTCGTAGCCAGGGTTTAGTTCTTGGACTGCTGGTGATATTCCACAAACCACCAGCATTAGTAGTACATTGGTGAATGGAGGGCAGAATGATAGCAATCCATATCCATTTCTAGAAGCTGTGTAAGCTGCTGCCAGTTAGTTAGAGCTTAATATTCAATGATCCAGCTCCTTAGCCCTGAGTCTTGATTTTCGTTAAACAACTCAATAAAATCAGTCAAAAACTATTGAAAGGTTATTTTATTTGTTGTATTAATTAAGCTGCTCTTTGCTCCTTTGTTTCAAAACGAGGCTTGGTGTAAATGAAAAGAAATATACTTTTCCCAGGATGGTGTAAAAGAGTAAGAAAAGAAAATGTAAAGAATATGAAACAGATAGAAGTTGGAAAGGAATGACAAGTAACATTATGAACTGTGGGAACATTCTGCATACCTGGGTACTGCGGTTGTTTCCCTCTCTCGCACAGTCCTTTCCAAACAGCGCAATCTAACTCCCATTCCGTCAGCTTGACGTTCAAACATTTCTCGGCATTTCTGTATCCCAGTGCTTTATTTCCTGTAGTGATGCTTCTAAACCAGCTTTGTGTCTTCTTGGCTTAAGGCTGTCTAACCCGCTCTTCCTGAGCATTGCTGTAGTGATATGTGTGGGGAATGTGACATGCTCATGTGACTCATTCTTGAATATTTTGCTGGCTATCTCCTCCTTGATTCTTTCAAGTCTGTCTCTTTTTCTCTTCCTTGACTTCCTCTTGTTCTCCTTTAGTCTTCTTGACTTTATGCTCTGACCACTTGTTGATGGAAGGCATTTAAAGGCTCTTTGAAGAGACTCTTTTGTGCTCAAAAGCTTCTTTAAGTTGTCACAGGCTGTGGTTTTGAGAACACCAATCTGATCAAATCTGTTCCGTAGCCCATGGTTTTAACGTGTTGTAGTGAAAGATAGCCTGGTTATTTGCCTTTAAGATTTTCTCATCTTTCTCCATTACTTCACGTAGCCCTTCCAAGTTGGTGTATACCTTTGGAAATGACATCGATATGACCAGCTCTTGGTCTTGGGGGCATGCTGAGAAATTTGAGGCAAGAAGCTTCATGTTTTCTAGAGAAAAGGACTTGCAGCTCATGCTCCACTCTCTCATGGAGTTTTTTCCTTTGGAACCTTTTCTGCTGGGTACTCCAAACACAGGACCGGTAGTTTGCAGTTCACTGTGACAGCCCTCCGGCATAAATAATGACTGGTTCCTTAGAAAACATAAGACACAAAATCAACTGTACAGTGTGCATTTATGGCCGATTTAGGTAAAAATAACCGAAAACTCCTTGCATCGACGCAAGTTAGTAAAAGCAGGTAACATTTTTTATCGCTGCATCATAGAAAAACTAGATAACCAAAGAGCATTGATTCAAAAAAATAGGCCAGAATCCAATAAAAATCGGATAATCATGCCAGATGAAAATGGGTGATGAAATCGGCCAAAAACGAAGAATAAAGCATGACCACTTTTTCACAACATTATTACGTATATTCCATTTCATAAGGCCCAATAAATTGGTAGACAAATGCTTACTTATTAATTTAAAGTGCTATTTGCTACTGCGTATGATTGGAAAAGTGGCTTATCCCCGAGCGTAAGCGAGGGTAATAATCACGATGCTAATGCAGTAGTATCGCCTTATTTTGAGACTCCAAGCGGGTCGCCATCTCGAAATTTAATGTCGTCAGTCTGTCAGGTGTACGACCTCGACGTGCGGTTACCAAGCATACGTAAAACAACGGTAAACAAGTGAGAAAGGAACGGCGGTTTGATTTTGTACAACAAGATGCAAATACAAGGCCAAGCAATTCGACCGACGGGTGTAAATGACCCGGATATTATGCCATTGCATGGGAGGCAAGCTTGCTAGCCGTAATAGGAGTGAAACGATTTCTTTAAGGCGTCGACTGGAGCTGACCTGAACACAATCCCAGACGCCAACATTGTGTTAAAACTCGGATACTTCTTCAGAAAGGACAAGCAAAATACAGTCGGTGGAAATCGAACAACCACCGTGGCAAATTGTACCGTTTGACCGTTCACAGGTTGATCAAAGTTTTGACAAGATCGCCGCGGGCGCTCAATGCAATGGAGATTGAAATTTTCAAACCATATGAGGGCTGCTCTATATTTTGAAATCACTGAAGGATAACGTAGTCGATAATGTTTGGGGTTTTGCTTCATTTGTTGGAAAAGAAACACTACGACTTTCAGGAACCGGTCGCCCACGAAGTGGTTGCGACCTTAAAGCAGTCACGGTGTCCTTCCTTCCAGCCTTCTGTGTCAACAATGAACTTCCAAATAAGGAACTTGTCAATTTCCAAATTTGGGCATGATCGTGTTTCTCTAAGTAGTTTTGTGCGGGAGCTTTCCTGAACTCGTTCTTATTTGTCTGGTGGCGAAGCATTCGAAGTTTGTTTGGCCATTGAGCCTAAAAGTTTCCGCGAATGTAGATTGCGTTGTGATTATTAAGGCACGAAAATATACAGCCGTTGAGCGCGGACACTGAAGACACTGAAAATAATAGTCAAATTGCATGGCTATACTATTATCATGAAGTGCAGCCATTGCGCTGTTTTTTAAAGAAAATCAGCCGCTGCATGAGGGTGCAACAACAGCTATTGTTGAAACAGGCTATCACGTCTCCAGAAACATCTGAACTTGAAATGTTTGACGAACGCTCGAGTTACTATTTAGGTGGAGTGGTAAGGATAAGTCGATTTATACTGGAAGCGACTCGACCAGAGAACCGTCGCTTAATTTTTGCCAGCAATGAAAAATACTGTACACAACTGGAAGAAGAATTCGAAAATGAATTCGACCAAAACCTCAAGTATATGTCAACAAGTATATCAGATTTCACTAAATTTATTCAACTTGAAACTCAGCCAAAAGAAGAAAGACGTGTTTTCTTTACGCACGTCTTTAGTTTGGATAAAGCCCAGGCTGGAGTATTATGACCTCTGATAAATATGTAGGTGTCATGTCGAAGATAAGCTGTGCATTATATAAACTGAGTAATGAAGTCACGGATAGACTTTTTTCTTGGCGGCTCCGGACTCCTTGCCGGTTTAGAGATTCGGAAGTGAAGAATTCTAAATTCTCCTATTTCGAGTGCCACACTAGGTTTTATAATTTTCACCCTCTCCGCCTTGTAAATGAAAGTTTTCAAAACTGAGACTAAACCGAATACGCGGTTCAGCGAAATTGAAGGCCCGCGGAAACGGATGCAAACTTCCACATACCTAAAATTGAGCACATTTTACAATGTGGCCTTGAGCCAGTTCTATTAAATACCTACTCCCGCAAAAAGTGCCTTTTACAAATTCGCGAGCTTACAGCTGCCTTGCTGCTTTGATTATTCATTTTCACCCAGTTTTTAAGTCCCAGAAACGGCAGCAGGGCAGTGCAAAAACCTGAAAACAGTTATAAAAAATAAATGCTTCTCGGGTTTCCTTTGTTGTCTTTTCGACTCCAGGAACAGCAGGTAGCACCGGCTGGACATGGAAAATCTTGTCAACACCCTTGGTGGAGATGAGGGGAGCTTGACAACATCTAGACTGCAAATAACATTTCCAATGCGCAGAACTGGAGCATAGAGGTTGCCTAAAACTAGTTTGGAGGGAGCCCTAAGTTAAAGAAAGTAATTAGGTGAGACCTTGGCTAAGTGATTCTGATACTATTTGCATAGCGAAGAAACAAGAAATAATAACAATGGTAACACTCGCGCGCTCTTTGGGTAGATTTTCACAGTGGAAGAGAACTAACTTGCTAGCGTCGATGAACATGTTGCAGTGTCGGGAGGTTCAGATTATCTTTAACGCAGATAAAACGCAAAAAAGTAAAAGTATAAAAGCAAACCGGGAACGAACTCCTCCAAATTTTCGCGTGTTGCTCATGCGTGCCAGTCATTTGTACATATATGTTCTTGAGTGTTAATTTCATACCTATAATATTACTTGTTTGTCGATTCGGCTGCGGGCTGTATATTTTAAGTCACGATTTCAATTTCGAAAGGTTTCAAAGCCCGCGACTTCCTTCGTTGATACTAATCCAGCGAATTCTGATTTGAATATCATGTAAATATGTATGAAGTATTTCGCTTTGAACTCCAAGATCCACTTGATGTGCTTTGTTCTGAAAATACATCTCTCGTTGAAAAGCTCTTCAAATTATCAAATTCAAAAAATCTTGTGTAGGAAAAATCATTTTTTCAGAGCTCCCCCTAGCTTCCCCATCCAGGTGTCTAAAATTTTTCTGAGCCACCCCCCCCCCCCCCCCCCCCTTATCATAATAAATGAACTTTCCCTATAGAGCTTTGTGATGGAACACAGGCCTCATTATTTTGGGTGGAAGACCAAAAGTGTGTATACACTATTTGTGACTGTATCTCAATTAAGTTCTCACTTCACTTATCTGGCTTGTAGTTAATTGCTGATGATGGCCGAATCAAAAGAACCCTACTGTGCACTGACTACTGACTCTGCAGCAACTGCAAGACCCCCACCTTATTCAGGACCCGCTCGATCATATCCAGGACAACAGGCTCAGTATGCACCTGAACAGATGCAGCTGCCTGGTCAATACCCCCAGATGCAGCAGTGCCAGGAATATGGCGCACCACAGCCCATAATGACTCAACCAAAAGTTAACACTTCCAGTACCACTGTGGTTATTGCAAACCAGCAGCCAATGGTTATGCATCCAAGGGACTGGCATGATGGACTCTGTGCCTGCTTCAATGACTGTGGAACCTGTAAGCAGACATTACAAAAATTAATATATTGTGTAAAATATGTGACCTCTCACATGAAAACGTACACTAACACTTTTCTGTTAAACAGGCTGTTTTAACTTTTTAACATAATTACATAATTTCAAACGCTTTCGAAAATCACTTAAGCTTAAATTGCAAATCGATCAACGGGTAGTCTGAAAAGTTAACAGTTTAGAGAAACCGTTTGAACGGTTTGGTTTGAAAGAGCTAAAGAACATTACAAAAATAATAATTATATATTGTGTAAAACAGTAATATGGCATTTCTGAAGCCATTTAGAGATACCAATTACATCTGACATCTGTGCTGAAGACATGGATCACTTTTGAACCACTTTTTAAACTTGGTACTCATTGGATGATACCCAAAATTACTGCCATGTTAAACTTAGTTCAAGAAATTTAACATACAGGTTTTTCATTCCACCTTACCTTTGCGAATTTTTCAGAAATTTATGGGTTTTGTACATTGGATTTTTTTAATCAAATTTTTGCATCTGACTTGACTAATGGTCTGAAAAATTGATGACAGAAATAACTTCTGGTACCCAGAAAGGGTACCCAAGTTAAAATGATGTAACAGGAGCTGTGATATCTCATAAAATTTGATTGACAGATTAAGAGGGTTTCCACTGAAAAACTCAAGTAATGATCACTGTAACATCGAAAGATATTTCACAAAACTCTCCAAAAATCAGGGAGGACGAATATTCCTATCAAACTCATATTTTACAATGACAACACACATATTATTGTGCATTTTGAGCTAGGAAGGCAACCAAAAAGACTTATATCTTCCCTTATGCTTCTTGAACATTTTTGGTGTTACTCATGCATGTGTAATAGGATCACATTTTGTGAAGTCACATCACATTCCGTGTAGTCACATCATATTCCATGCAGTCACTGCGTCACGTCCCGTCTGAAGATTCGAGTTACGTCATCGATTTATCTTTGTTTCCATTTATTACTTAAGAAATATATAACGCGTCACCGTGTAATATAGCTCATCTAAACACGCGGGAAGTTGGGAGAACACGAGAGTAGCGTAAGGAAACCACTCGGCGGCCTCGTGGTTTCCGGCACTACTCGAGACCTTCTGCAGACCTTCTGTGCGCATTGCTCAAATTTACAGCAGAAAACCTCTTAAGTGTTTGTTTCTGATTGGTAGGTATCATGGGGTTGTGCTGCCCCTTAGGTTTGCTGTGTGATGTATCCAGCCAGATGGGAGAAGGTTGCTGTATGGCCTGCATGTGCCCAATTACAACCATGTTTGGACTCAGGGTTAAGCTGCGCACACAGCACAACATTCAGGTAAAACATACTCAGAGTCTTATTGACCAATAACAGTAGGTTGTGTGATAACATGCTGTAATATTCCATGATAAGTGTTAGCTCTTACACATGCATAAGGGACTACCATGTATCCTTATCCTATCTATGAGGACTATGAAGATTTCCAGGACCTCTCTGAAAATCACTTTTGTGAATGGAAGCTTCCTGTTAAAATATTATTATTTATAAGGCCAAAACATCAACATAATTTAACAAATTGACGTCAGTTTTTTATGTGTCTGTCCTCTTATTGATCATGAAACGCGTCATAACATTGTCAAAAAGCTGTGGATCCACTCGGCAAGCGCCTCGTGGATCCACATCAATAATGATCAATAAGAGGACAGACACATAAAAAACTGGCGTCAATAATTTGTTTTTTACAATTAACAAACTCAAGCGATTAAGCAGGGAAAACACGCAAGAAAACTGAATTTTGTTCGATTTGACCGAAATGTTGTCAACAACGTTTCTCGCTTTCTAATTGGTCGAGGTTAAAATTGAAGACATTTCATTGGCCAAAAAGTGACAGCTTGACGTGAGCAATTTGTGCGTGCAAAACTAAGGGTTCGTTCGATTGACCGTATTCCGGAATAGGAATAGCTAAAATGACCCAAAGCTTTGCTTGTTCTGGGTGAAGTTTCTTTCGGCATTGTTTTCAAAACCTTCACGCTGATATTTCGAACAGCTCCCGGTACATCTCGACATAATTCGGCTCCAAAGCAAAATATTTTATCAATCAGTATCGCTATTCCTATTCCGGAATAGACCCAATCGAACGCGCCCTAAATTCTGTCAAAGAAGTGGGAAAGAAATGGAACTAGACGCTTTTCTGCTGCAGTTTTCTCGACGTTTTCGCTTCTGAACACTTTCTGGTTCTCTACTTCAATTGCCGAATGTCGCTTTTGCAAGAATTGAGGTAAAATTGAAGCTGAATTCACCTTCTTCGTCCAAATCACTGTCGTCAGCACTCAATGTTATGTGTCTGTCCTCTTATTGATCATGAAAATTAGCCAATCACAAAGGGAGAAACTGATGTGTTATTGTAAAAATAGCAAATTACATAGTAAGCGCAGTAATCATTTTTATGGGAACGTATGATAGGGATAGAGAAAGAGAAGCTTTCGTTACTGGGACAACATCTACAGGAGCATGGGGGTATTCCACACACAAACTGTGTGAAGAGAACTACACATGCAGGACAGGAATTATTATGAAATAGGACTGTCTAGATGTATGGGAAGGGTTATGAAAGGATACGAAGGTCTGAAGGTCTGTAAATGTAAAAGGGAGGATAATGAAAGAGTCAGGATATTGTAGGTAGTGTTTTGAGTTATGATCTTTTATCTCCTTGTGTTGACAGGGTTCTCTTTGTGATGACTACTGCGCTGCTGTCTGTTGTCAGTTGTGCGTACTGTGTCAGCTGTCACGTGAGCTCAAATTCGTAGCCAGGGTTTAGTTCTTGGACTGCTGGTGATATTCCACAAACCACCAGCATTAGTAGTACATTGGTGAATGGAGGGCAGAATGATAGCAATCCATATCCATTTCTAGAAGCTGTGTAAGCTGTTTCCAGTTAGTTAGAGCTTGATATTCAATGATCCAGCTCCTTAGCCCTGAGTCTTGATTTTCGTTAAACAACTCAATAAAATCAGTCAAAAGCTATTGAAAGGTTATTTTATTTGTTGTATTAATTAAGCTGCTCTTTGCTCCTTTGTTTCAAAACGAGGCTTGGTGTAAATGAAAAGAAATATCCTCTTCCCAGGATGGTGTAAAAGAGTATGAAAAGAAAATGTAAAGAATATGAACAAATAGAAGATGGCAAGGAATGACAAGTAACATTATGAACTGTGGGAACATTCTGCATGCTTTGGGTAAAGCGGTTGTTTCCCTCTCTCGCACAGTCCTTTACAAACAACGCAAACCGGTGGCTTGTCCAGCAATGTGTACATCTTACATGCCATGCAAGCTCTCCGCGCAAATCTGCGAGCAGCAGCAGCATGACAGAGCCGACAAATGCATTGCGCATGTTGGTGACTTCATCAGTCCGTCCGCTATTTTAATTCACCAACCTTCGAAAGTTAAAATTTTTGCATTAAAGCTTGAGAGCTTGGCTCACTTGGTGAGTTGCTCGGAGAGCAGGAGATCTGTACAGTGGGTGGGTTTTATCAACATTATCTGAAGAGGCTTTGCAGCTACGGCGAGTCCCAGGTCGGTAGAATGGCAAGGACGCTCCAATGCAGTCAAATACTAAATGAAATCTTCCTGGGATTGGCTTCTGGTGTAATGTTTTTTAAGTTCCTCTCTGGGACAAGAGCAACGAGTATCCCTCCGTAGTAATTCGTCCCAGTGGTGACGGCAAACTACTGGATCATTTTCTCGGAGCCCAGAACCTTTGGCCAGTCCTTTTGACAAGGAGTAGAACTTTCCTTTTCATTGCTCTGCTTGACCAGTCCTTTCGCCTTGAGTATATTGTCCTTTTATACCATCTACGACTTTCACGGTACGCAGCAGTACCACGGCCGCTATGGCGATGAAAACACTCCGACAAGGACGAATTCATTTGCAATTTTCACCACGGGTACAAGGAGGAAAGTGGTAGGTACAAAAGCTCAGGAAGAGAAAACTTATTGAACTGCAAACTCTAAACATCTGTAGCTTAACTTTAGCTTCTGTAAGTGGGGAACCAACTGAACTTTGTGTATTTGGAAACTTTCCACATATCGATATTCAATGTTAGTATATACCACACAAGTGAATAATGCCTTTCGCGCGCTCTGATTGGCTCCTCAATCTCGGAATATCAAGTACTACTCACCTCCCGGCGTCTTCCGGTAAAACAAAAAATTGCGCGCGAGACCAATTTTTGCTCATTTTTGTCGGAAATAAAAAAGCTATTTGGGAGTTCCCTATTAAACTTGTGTGGTATATACTAAAACAATTATTCGCCTCAGTGTCGGTGAATAGCGGTAGATATTTACCTCGCCGAAACGGCTCGGTAAATATCCACCGCTATTCACCTCCACTTCGGCGAATAATTGTTAACTATTCGGATTATATCTTAGCCAAGCGTTATTATTTTTTAATTGGCTATTCTTTAGAAAGTGTCGGCGTTAACAGTTTCCTTGTGCGACTCAGTCACTACTACGAGAACAGGATGAATTATATAAATGTCATGGTAAGGTACTCCGTGTTTCTCGAAAAGGCATCGCTTCCCGATATCACACATATCAATTTCAGCACAGCATCATAGAAAAAGTGCAGAGAATTCCTTTTCAGCGTAGAAATGAGGCCAGAAAACCAGATCCATAATAAATCGGACAATCATGCCAGATGAAAGTGTGCACGAAATCGTCATTATTACATATATTTCATTTTATAAGGCCTAATTGTAGCGGCCTCTTCCGAACAACAACAATACCCTTTTGCCGAACTGTGAACTATAACCTTTCGCCAAACTGTGAACAATAACCTTTTGCTGAACTAGAACAATACCTTTTGCAAACTCTGAACAATACCTTTCAAGTAGCCTCTATTTACACCATTATTGTTCCCTTCCCATGTGTACTCTAGTATATATGCAAATTATTCATGTAACTGGGACTTCAGTATTCTTCCGAGTCGTAACTCTACTTTACTTTACGTGTATTCTTTTAGTTTTTCCGCGTAATACAAAACCGTTCTAAATTGTGGTGAACATTATCAGGGAGACAAGAAGTATGCACATCCATTTCTCCCCTACAAAAATCATGGTAGACCAATGGTTACTTATTAATTTAAAAAGAGCAGCAACAAAGTAACACTGCAATGACTCACAAAAATAAGAAATCAAATCAACTCCACAGAGCCCAATTATGGCCAATTAACGTCAACTTAGCAGAAAACTCCTTGCATCGCCCACAGTCCTTTGCACGTCCAAATCCTTGGTTCCGCCATTTCTAAGCCCCTAAAGTCGAAACACGAAGAACAATCCACTTTCATCCGACTCCTTTGAGGAGACGACTACGTTCTTTTGATCAAAAAATGCTACTAACCTATTTTTCTTTTCATTAATTACATTCTTTCGCTTTGGGACCAAAATTTAGCCTTGGATTTTTCACATCTAAACAAAAACATTGAAAAACTAGAAAGAGCCCCTCTAATAAAATCCAAGATACCAATTTGATCACCGCATCATAAAAAAAGTGCAGAGTATTGCTTTTCAGCTGACAAATGAAGCCAGATAACCAAAAAGAGAAAATTCCAAACATTAAGCAAGAGTCTATTATAAATCAGATATTTATGCCAGATGAAAAATGGTACTAAATCGCCATTATTACATATATCTTATTTTATAAAGCCCAGTCATGTTAGACGAATCATTACTTATTAATTTGAGAAGTGCAGCAAAAGGGAAACACCCCAATGACTCACAAAAAATAGGACACAAAATCAACTCTACACTGTGCGTTTATGGCCGATTAAAGTCAAATTAGCAGAAAACTCCTTGCTTCGACCACAGTCCTTTGCACGCCCAAATCCTTCGTTCCGCCATTTTTAAGCACCGAAAGTTGAAACATGAACAACAATCCACTTTCATCCGACTCGTTTGAGGAGACGATTGCTTTCTTTTCATATAAAACTGCTACTAACCTATTTTTCTTTTCAACAATTACATTATTTCGCGTTGGGAACCAAATTCAGCCTTGGAAACTCCTGACGTAAACAAAAGCATTGAAAAGGCTGAAAGGGCCCCTTTATTGCAAGCCAAGGTATCAATTTCATCACTGCATCAAAGAGAAAGTGCAGAGAAATGCTTTTCAGCTTAGAAATGAAGCCAGATAATCAAACACCATCGATTCAAAAAGATACTTAGCCGGAGTCCATTAGAATCGGACAATCATGCCAGATGAAAGTGTGTACTAAATCGCCATTATTACATATATCTTATTTTATAAAGCCCAGTCATGTTAGACAAATCATTACTTATTAATTTGAGAAGTGCAGCAAAAAAGGGCAACACACCAGTGACTCACAAAAAGATAAGACACGAAATCAACTCTAGAGTGAGCGTCTATCGCCGATTATAGTCAAATTAGCAGAAAACCTCTGCTTCGACCACAGTCCTTTGCACGCCCAAATCCTTCGTTCCGCCATTTTTAAGCCCCGAAAGTTGAAACATGAACAACAATCCACTTTCATCCGACTCGTTTGAGGAGACGATTGCTTTCTTTTCATATAAAAGTGCTACTATCCTATGTTTCTTTTCAACAATTACATTATTTCGCGTTGGGAACCAAATTCAGCCTTGGAAACTCCTGACGTAAACAAAAGCATTGAAAAGGCTGAAAGGGCCCCTTTATAGGAAGCCAAGGTATCAATTTCATCACTGCATCATAGAAAAAGTGCAGACAAATGCTTTTCAGCTTAGAAATGAAGCCAGATAATCAAACACCATCGATTCAAACAGATACTTAGCCAGAGTCCATTAGAAATCGGACAATCATGCCAGATGAAAATGTGTACTAAATCGTCATTATTGCATATATTTCATTTTATAAGGCCTAATTGTACCGGCCTCTTCCGAACAAAAACAATACCCTTTTGCCGAACTGTGAACAATAACCTTTCGCCAAACTGTGAACAATAACCTTTTGCTGAACTAGAACAATACCTTTTGCAAACTCTGAACAATACCTTTAGAGTAGCCTTTATTTACACCATTATTGTTCCCTTCCCATGTGTACTCTAGTATATATGCAAATTATTCATGTAACTGGGACTTCAGTATTCTTTCCGCGTCGTAACTCTACTCAACTTCACGTGCACTTTTTCAGTTTTTCCACGTAATACAAAACCGTTCTAAATTGTGGTGAACATTATCAGGGAGACAAGAAGTATGCACAACATTTCTCCCCTACACAAATCATGGTAGACCAATGCATACTTATTAATTTAAAAAGTGGAGGAACAGAGTAACACTGCAATGACTCAAAATAAGAAATCAAATCAACTCCACAGAGCCCAATTATAGGCAATTAACGTCAACTTAGCAGAAAACTCCTTGCATCGCCCACAGTCCTTTGCACGTCCAAATCTTTGGTTCCGCCATTTCTAAGCCCCGAAAGTTGAAACATGAACAACAATCCACTTTCACCCGACTCGTTTGAGGAGACGATTACTTTCTTTTCATCTAAAAGTGCTACTAACCTATTTTTCTTTTCAACAATTACATTATTTCGTGTTGGGAACCAAATTCAGCCTTGGAAATTCCTGACGAAAACAAAAGCATTGAAAGGCTGAAAGGGCCCCTTTATTGGAAGCCAAGGTATCAATTTCATCACTGCATCATAGAAAAAGTGCAGACAAATGCTTTTCAGCTTAGAAATGAAGCCAGATGATCAACCACCATCGATTCAAAAAGATACTTAGCCAGAGTCCATTAGAAATCGGACAATCATGCCAGATGAAAGTGTGTACTAAATCGCCATTATTACATATATCTTATTTTATAAAGCCCAGTAATGTTAGACGAATCATTACTTATTAATTTAAGAAGTGCAGCAAGAAAGGGCAACACACCAGTGACTCACGAAAAGATAAGACACGAAATTAACTCTACAGTGAGCGTCTATCGCCGAATAAAGTCAAATAAACAGAAAACCTCTGCTTCGACCACAGTCCTTTGCACGCCCAAATCCTTCGTTCCGCCATTTTTAAGCACCGAAAGTTGAAACATGAACAACAATCCACTTTCATCCGACTCGTTTGAGGAGACGATTACTTTCTTTTCATCTAAAAGTACTACTAACCTATTTTTCTTTTCAACAATTACATTATTTCGTGTTGGGAACCAAATTCAGCCTTGGAAATTCCTGACGAAAACAAAAGCATTGAAAGGCTGAAAGGGCCCCTTTATTGGAAGCCAAGGTATCAATTTCATCACTGCATCATAGAAAAAGTGCAGACAAATGCTTTTCAGCTTAGAAATGAAGCCAGATGATCAAACACCATCGATTCAAAAAGATACTTAGCCAGAGTCCATTAGAAATCGGACAATCATGCCAGATGAAAGTGTGTACTAAATCGCCATTATTACATATATCTTATTTTATAAAGCCCAGTTATGTTAGACGAATCATTACTTATTAATTTAAGAAGTGCAGCAAAAAAGGCCAACACACCAGTGACTCACAATAAGATAGGACACAAAATCAACTCTACACTGTGCGTTTATGACCGAATAAAGTCAAATTAGCAGAAAACTCCTTGCATCGCCCACAGTCCTTTGCACGTCCAAATCCTTGGTTCCGCCATTTCTAAGCCCCGAAAGTCGAAACACGAAGAACAATCCACTTTCATCCGACTCCTTTGAGGAGACGACTACGTTCTTTTGATCTAAAAATGCTACTAACCTATTTTTCTTTTCATTATCTACATTCTTTCGCTTTGGGACCAAAATTTAGCCTTGCATTTTTCACATCTAAACAAAAACATTGAAAAACCAGAAGGAGCCCCTCTAATAAAACCCAAGATACCAATTTGATAACCGCATCATAGAAAAAGTGTAGAGTATTGCTTTTCAGCTGACAAATGAAGCCAGATAACCAAACAGAGAAAATTCCAAACATTAAGCAACAGTCTATTATAAATCAGATATTTATGCAGGATGAAACATGGTACTAAATCGCCATTATTACATATATCTTATTTTATAAAGCCCAGTCATCTTACACGAATCATTACTTATTAATTTGAGAAGTGCAGAAAAAGGGAAACACCCCAATGACTCACAAAAAATAGGACACAAAATCAACTCTACACTGTGCGTTTATGGCCGATTAAAGTCAAATTAGCAGAAAATTCCTTGCTTCGACCACAGTCCTTTGCACGCCCAAATCCTTCGTTCCGCCATTTTTAAACCCGAAAGTTGAAACATGAAGAACAATCCACTTTCATCCGACTCGTTTGAGGAGCCGATTACTTTCTTTTCATCTAAAAGTGCTACTATTCTATTTTTCTTTTCAACAATTACATTATTTCGCGTTGGGAACCAAATTCAGCCTTGGAAACTCCTGACGTAAACAAAAGCATTGAAAAGGCTGAAAGGGCCCCTTTATTGCAAGCCAAGGTATCAATTTCATCACTGCATCATAGAAAAAGTGCAGACAAATGCTTTTCAGCTTAGAAATGAAGCCAGATGATCAAACACCATCGATTCAAAAAGATACTTAGCCAGAGTCCATTAGAAATCGGACAATCATGCCAGATGAAAGTGTGTACTAAATCGCCATTATTACATATATCTTATTTTATAAAGCCCAGTTATGTTAGACGAATCATTACTTATTAATTAAAGAACTGCAGCAAAAAAGGGCAACACACCAGTGACTCACAAAAAGATAGGACACAAAATCAACTCTACACTGTGCGTTTATGACCGAATAAGGTCAAATTAGCAGAAAACTCCTTGCATCGCCCACAGTCCTTTGCACGTCCAAATCCTTGGTTCCGCCATTTCTAAGCCCCTAAAGTCGAAACACGAAGAACAATCCACTTTCATCCGACTCCTTTGAGGAGACGACTACGTTCTTTTGATCAAAAAATGCTACTAACCTATTTTTCTTTTCATTATCTACATTCTTTCGCTTTGGGACCAAAATTTAGCCTTGCATTTTTCACATCTAAACAAAAACATTGAAAAACCAGAAGGAGCCCCTCTAATAAAACCCAAGATACCAATTTGATCACCGCATCATAGAAAAAGTGCAGAGTATTGCTTTTCAGCTGACAAATGAAGCCAGATAACCAAACAGAGAAAATTCCAAACATTAAGCAAGAGTCTATTATAAATCAGATATTTATGCAGGATGAAACATGGTACTAAATATATCTTATTAGACACTTAGGCGTGTAGTACGGCTGTATATTTTTACGAGTCGTGCAGTATTTTGGCGAGCCGCTTCGGCGAGCCAAAATACAAACGACGAGTAAAAATATAAAGCCGTACTACACGCCTAAGTGTCTAATAAGTTATTTATTATACAACTCCCTTAGTAAAAGATGTAAATTATTTTTAAATCGCGGTACGTTGTGTGACCAAAGTGACATGTTTTCCGCGCGCGATATGTCAATCAAGTTTAGTGCCGTGTGCAGTGTAAGCAAGCGCGGATTTTGTACTTGCAGTACTTCTAGTCGTTGTTTTCTGAGCCGAGTAACATTGAAGCTGAAAGAGGTACTTTAAACAAAGTTTGCGGGGAGATCTGAGATACTACATCACATAATGTGGTCATAAACAGAACAAATTGGAGGAACGAGATGTGTCAACATTTTCATTTTCGTCGAGTGCCATGAATCAACAAACAGCCAGTTCTCGCCTTCCCCTCGCTTATGAAGTATGAAAAGGACTTTATCTTCTGACCAGTGGTGGTACAGTTCGCATTGCCGTTTCTCGATAGAGGTAATCATTGCCTGTTGTTGCAAGTCGATGCCATAGATCTTGGACTGGAATTACACGCCGAGGCAAATCCAACGGCTGTCGTGTTGAATGCCGACAAGAACTCGTTTCGAGATTGACAGGGATTCTTAAACTGCTCTCAGAAATATTGATCTGGCTGGAAACACTATGGCCTGATAACCGAACTGTGGTGTGTGGTCTGACATTTTGTGGAACGGAAGATTAGTTATGTTGCGGCAAATTCAGTTGATTTTTCTGACGATGAAGCTGGTCTCCGTGCTCGATTTTGCGTATCGGATAGTAAGCCAGGTCAGTTTAAATTCTGTGCTTCTTTCTTTGCTTAATAATCTCTAGAAGTGATGTAAATACCAGCTGTGCACAGGGCGACTTTTATACGAAAAGCGAAAGAAAAGAATTAACGGCAGCGAATGAAGAAAAAAAAAATTTTTTTTCCTTAGCAACGTTGAATACGGCTGTATCTTTTTTACGTGTCTATGGAGTTATTCGCACGTTACTATGCGGTATTTTCACGTTACTAAGGAAGTTGTATAATAAATCGCCATTATTACATATATCTTATTTTATAAAGCCCAGTCATCTTACACGAATCATTACTTATTAATTTGAGAAGTGCAGCAAAAGGGAAACACCCCAATGACTCATAAAAAATTGGACACAAAATCAACTCTACACTGTACGTTTATGGCCGATTAAAGTCAAATTAGCAGAAAACTCCTTGCTTCGACCACAGTCCTTTGCACGCCCAAATCCTTCGTTCCGCCATTTTTAAGCCCGAAAGTTGAAACATGAACAACAATCCACTTTCATCCGACTCGTTTGAGGAGACGATTACTTTCTTTTCATCTAAAAGTGCTACTAACCTATTTTTCTTTTCAACAATTACATTATTTCGCGTTGGGAACCAAATTCAGCCTTGGAAACTCCTGACGTAAACAAAAGCATTGAAAAGGTTGAAAGGGCCCCTTTATTGCAAGCCAAGGTATCAATTTCATCACTGCATCATAGAAAAAGTCCAGACAAATGCTTTTCAGCTTAGAAATGAAGCCAGATAATCAAACACCATCGATTCAAAAAGATACTTAGCCAGAGTCCATTAGAAATCGGACAATCATGCCAGATGAAAGTGTGTACTAAATCGCCATTATTACATATATCTTATTTTATAAAGCCCAGTTATGTGAGACGAATCATTACTTATTAATTTGAGAAGTGCAGCAAAAAAGGGCAACACACCAGTGACTCACAAAAATATAGGACACGAAATCAACTCTACAGTGAGCGTCTATCGCCAATTATAGTCAAATAAGCAGAAAACCTCTGCTTCGACCACAGTTCTTTGCAAGCCCAAATCCTTCGTTCCGCCATTTTTAAGCCCCGAAAGTTGAAACATGAACAACAATCCACTTTCATCCGACTCGTTTGAGGAGACGATTACTTTCTTTTCATCTAAAAGTGCTACTAACCTATTTTTCTTTTCAACAATTACATTATTTCGCGTTGGGAACCAAATTCCGCCTTGAAAACTCCTGACGTAAACAAAAGCATTGAAAAGGCTGAAAGAGCCCCTTTATTGGGAGCCAAGGTATCAATTTCATCACTGCATCATAGAAAAAGTGCAGACAAATGCTTTTCAGCTTAGAAATGAAGCCAGATAATCAAACACCATCGATTCAAACAGATACTTAGCCAGAGTCCATTAGAAATCGGACAATCATGCCAGATGAAAATGTGTACTAAATCGTCATTACTGCATATATTTCATTTTATAAGGCCTAACTGTAGCGGCCTCTTCCGAACAACAACAATACCCTTTTGCCGAACTGTGAACAATAACCTTTTGCCAAACTGTGAACAATAACCTTTTGCTGAACTAGAACAATACCTTTTACAAACTCTGAACAATACCTTTCAAGTAGCCTTTATTTACACCATTATTGTTCCCTTCCCATGTGTACTCTAGTATATATGCAAATTATTCATGTAACTGGGACTTCAGTATTCTTCCGCGTCGTAACTCTACTCAACTTCACGTGTATTCTTTTAGTTTTTCCGCGTAATACAAAACCGTTCTAAATTGTGGTGAACATTATCAGGGAGACAAGAAGTATGCACATCCATTTCTCCCCTACACAAATCATGGTAGACCAATGCTTACTTATTAATTTAAAAAGTGGAAGAACAGAGTAACACTGCAATGACTCACAAAAATAAGAAATCAAATTAACTCCACAGAGCCCAATTATGGCCAATTAACGTCAACTTAGTAGAAAACTCCTTCCATCGACCACAGTCCTTTGCACGTCCAAATCTTTGGTTCCGCCATTACTAAGCCCCGAAAGTCGAAACACGAAGAACAATCCACTTTCATCCGACTCCTTTGAGGAGACGACTACGTTCTTTTGATCTAAAAGTGCTACTAACCCATTTTTCTTTTCATTAATTACATTCTTTCGCCTTGGGACCAAAATTTAGCCTTGGATTTTTCACATCTAAACAAAAACATTGAAAAACCAGAAGGAACCCCTCTAATAAAATCCAAGATACCAATTTGATCACCGCATCATAGAAAAAGTGCAGAGTATTGCTTTTCAGCTGACAAATGAAGCCAGATAACCAAACAGAGAAAATTCCAATTGCTTCGACCACAGTCCTTTGCACGCCCAAATCCTTCGTTCCGCCATTTTTAAGCCCCGAAAGTTGAAACATGAACAACAATCCACTTTCATCCCACTCGTTTGAGGAGACGATTACTTTCTTTTCATCTAAAAGTGCTACTAACTTATTTTTCTTTTCAACAATTACATTATTTCGCGTTGGGAACCAAATTCAGCCTTGGAAACTCCTGACGTAAACAAAAGCATTGAAAAGGTTGAAAGGGCCCCTTTATTGCAAGCCAAGGTATCAATTTCATCACTGCATCATAAAAAAAGTGCAGACAAATGCTTTTCAGCTGACAAATGAAGCCAGATAATCAAAAACCATCGATTCAAAAAGATACTTAGCCAGAGTCCATTAGAAATCGGACAATCATGCCAGATGAAAGTGTTTACTAAATCGCCATTATTACATATATCTTATTTTATAAAGCCCAGTCATGTTAGACGAATCATTACTTATTAATTTGAGAAGTGCAGCAAAAAAGGGCAACACACCAGTGACTCACAAAAATATAGGACACGAAATCAACTCTACAGTGAGCGTCTATCGCCAATTATAGTCAAATAAGCAGAAAACCTCTGCTTCGACCACAGTCCTTTGCACGCCCAAAGCTTTCGTTCCGCCATTTTTAAGCCCCGAAAGTTGAAACATGGACAACAATCCACTTTCATCCGACTCGTTTGAGGAGACGATTGCTTTCTTTTCATCTAAAAGTGCTACTAACCTATTTTTCTTTTCAACAATTACATTATTTCGTGTTGGGAACCAAATTCAGCCTTGGAAACTCCTGACGTAAACAAAAGCAAGGCTGAAAGGGCCCCTTTATTGGAAGCCAAGGTATCAATTTCATCACTGCATTATAGAAAAAGTGCAGACAAATGCTTTTCAGCTTAGAAATGAAGCCAGATAATCAAACACCATCCATTCAAAAACATACTTAGCCAGAGTCCATTAGAAATCGGACAATCATGACACATGAAAATGTGTACTAAATCGTCATTATTGCATATATTTCATTTTAT
This sequence comes from Plumapathes pennacea, assembly GCA_964036295.1. Lineage (NCBI taxonomy): Eukaryota > Metazoa > Cnidaria > Anthozoa > Antipatharia > Myriopathidae > Plumapathes > Plumapathes pennacea. The sequence goes on along the minus strand of OZ038465.1, from coordinate 18,897,582 downwards.
AAGGCCTAATTGTACCGGCCTCTTCCGAACAACAACAATACCCTTTTGCCGAACTGTGAACAATAACCTTTTGCCGAACTGTGAACAATAACCTTTTGCTGAACTAGAACAATACCTTTTGCAAACTCTGAACAATACCTTTCAAGTAGCCTTTATTTACACCATTATTGTTCCCTTCCCATGTGTACTCTAGTATATATGCAAATTATTCATGTAACTGGGACTTCAGTATTCTTCCGCGTCGTAACTCTACTCAACTTCACGTGTACTTTTTTAGTTTTTCCGCGTAATACAAAAACGTTCTAAATTGTGGTGAACATTATCAGGGAGACAAGAAGTATGCACATCCATTTCTCCCCTACACAAATCATGGTAGACCAATGCTTACTTATTAATTTAAAAAGTGGAGGAACAGAGTAACACTGCAATGACTCACAAAAATAAGAAATCAAATCAACTCCACAGAGCCCAATTATGGCCAATTAACGTCAATTTAGCAGAAAACTCCTTGCATCGCCCACAGTACTTTGCACGTCCAAATCTTTGGTTCCGCCATTTCTAAGCCCCGAAAGTCGAAACACGAAGAACAATCCACTTTCATCCGACTCGTTCGAGGAGACGACCACGTTCTTTTGATCTAAAAATGCTACTGACCTATTTTTCTTTTCATTAATTACATTCTTTCGCTTTGGGACCAAAATTTAGCCTTGGATTTTTCACATCTAAACAAAAACATTGAAAAACCAGAAGGAGCCCCTCTAATAAAATCCAAGATACCAATTTGATCACCGCATCATAGAAAAAGTGCAGAGTATTGCTTTTCAGCTGACAAATGAAGCCAGATAACCAAACAGAGAAAATTCCAATTGCTTCGACCACAGTCCTTTGCACGCCCAAATCCTTCGTTCCGCCATTTTTAAGCCCCGAAAGTTGAAACATGAACAACAATCCACTTTCATCCCACTCGTTTGAGGAGACGATTACTTTCTTTTCATCTAAAAGTGCTACTAATCTATTTTTCTTTTCAACAATTACATTATTTCGCGTTGGGAACCAAATTCAGCCTTGGAAACTCCTGACGTAAACAAAAGCATTGAAAAGGTTGAAAGGGCCCCTTTATTGCAAGCCAAGGTATCAATTTCATCACTGCATCATAAAAAAAGTGCAGACAAATGCTTTTCAGCTGACAAATGAAGCCAGATAATCAAAAACCATCGATTCAAAAAGATACTTAGCCAGAGTCCATTAGAAATCGGACAATCATGCCAGATGAAAGTGTTTACTAAATCGCCATTATTACATATATCTTATTTTATAAAGCCCAGTCATGTTAGACGAATCATTACTTATTAATTTGAGAAGTGCAGCAAAAAAGGGCAACACACCAGTGACTCACAAAAATATAGGACACGAAATCAACTCTACAGTGAGCGTCTATCGCCAATTATAGTCAAATAAGCAGAAAACCTCTCCTTCGACCACAGTCCTTTGCACGCCCAAAGCTTTCGTTCCGCCATTTTTAAGCCCCGAAAGTTGAAACATGAACAACAATCCACTTTCATCCGACTCGTTTGAGGAGACGATTGCTTTCTATTCATCTAAAAGTGCTACTAACCTATTTTTCTTTTCAACAATTACATTATTTCGTGTTGGGAACCAAATTCAGCCTTGGAAACTCCTGACGTAAACAAAAGCATTGAAAAGGCTGAAAGGGCCCCTTTATTGGAAGCCAAGGTATCAATTTCATCACTGCATTATAGAAAAAGTGCAGACAAATGCTTTTCAGCTTAGAAATGAAGCCAGATAATCAAACACCATCCATTCAAAAACATACTTAGCCAGAGTCCATTAGAAATCGGACAATCATGACACATGAAAATGTGTACTAAATCGTCATTATTGCATATATTTCATTTTATAAGGCCTAATTGTACCGGCCTCTTCCGAACAACAACAATACCCTTTTGCCGAACTGTGAACAATAACCTTTTGCCGAACTGTGAACAATAACCTTTTGCTGAACTAGAACAATACCTTTTGCAAACTCTGAACAATACCTTTCAAGTAGCCTTTATTTACACCATTATTGTTCCCTTCCCATGTGTACTCTAGTATATATGCAAATTATTCATGTAACTGGGACTTCAGTATTCTTTCCGCGTCGTAACTCTACTCAACTTCACGTGTACTTTTTTAGTTTTTCCGCGTAATACAAAAACGTTCTAAATTGTGGTGAACATTATCAGGGAGACAAGAAGTATGCACATCCATTTCTCCCCTACACAAATCATGGTAGACCAATGCTTACTTATTAATTTAAAAAGTGGAGGAACAGAGTAACACTGCAATGACTCACAAAAATAAGAAATCAAATCAACTCCACAGAGCCCAATTATGGCCGATTAACGTCAACTTAGCAGAAAACTCCTTGCATCGCCCACAGTCCTTTGCACGTCCAAATCTTTGGTTCCGCCATTTCTAAGCCCCGAAAGTCGAAACACGAAGAACAATCCACTTTCATCCGACTCGTTCGAGGAGACGACCACGTTCTTTTGATCTAAAAATGCTACTGACCTATTTTTCTTTTCATTAATTACATTCTTTCGCTTTGGGACCAAAATTTAGCCTTGGATTTTTCACATCTAAACAACAACATTGAAAAACCAGAAGGAGCCCCTCCAATTAAACCCAACATACCAATTTGATCACCGCATCATAGAAAAAGTGCAGAGTATTGCTTTTCAGCTGACAAATGAAGCCAGATAACCAAACAAAGAAAATTTAAAACATTAAGGAAGAGTCTATTATAAATCAGATATTTATGCCAGATGAAAAATGGTACTAAATCGCCATTATTACATATATCTTATTTTATAAAGCCCAGTCATGTTAGACGAATCATTACTTATTTATTTGAGAAGTGCAGCAAAAAAAAGCAACACACCAGTGACTCACAAAAAAATAGGACACGAAATCAAATCTACAGTGAGCGTCTATCGCCGATTATAGTCAAATAAGCAGAAAACCTCTGCTTCCACCACAGTCCTTTGCACGCCCAAATCCTTCGTTCCGCCATTTTTAAGCCCCGAAAGTTGAAACATGAACAACAATCCACTTTCATCCGACTCCTTTAAGGAGACGATTGCTTTCTTTTCATCTAAAAGTGCTACTAACCTATTTTTCTTTTCAACAATTACATTATTTCGCGTTGGGAACCAAATTCAGTCTTGGAAACTCCTGACGTAAACAAAAGCATTGAAAAGACTGAAAGGGCCCCTTTATTGGAAGCCGAGGTATCAATTTCATCACTGCATCATACAAAAGGTGCGGAGAAATGCTTTTCAGCTTAGAAATGAAGCCAGATAATCAAACACCATCCATTCAAAAAGATACTTAGCCAGAGTCCATTAGAAATCGGACAATCATGCCACATGAAAATGTGTACTAAATCGTCATTACTGCATATATTTCATTTTATAAGGCCTAATTGTAGCGGCCTCTTCCGAACAACAACAATACCCTTTTGCCGAACTGTGAACAATGACCTTTTGCCAAACTGTGAACAATAACCTTTTGCTGAACTAGAACAATACCTTTTACAAACTCTGAACAATACCTTTCAAGTAGCCTTTATTTACACCATTATTGTTCCCTTCCCATGTGTACTCTAGTATATATGCAAATTATTCATGTAACTGGGACTTCAGTATTCTTCCGCGTCGTAACTCTACTCAACTTCACGTGTATTCTTTTAGTTTTTCCGCGTAATACAAAACCGTTCTAAATTGTGGTGAACATTATCAGGGAGACAAGAAGTATGCACATCCATGTCTCCCCTACACAAATCATGGTAGACCAATGCTTACTTATTAATTTAAAAAGTGGAAGAACAGAGTAACACTGCAATGACTCACAAAAATAAGAAATCAAATCAACTCCACAGAGCCCAATTATGGCCAATTAACGTCAACTTAATAGAAAACTCCTTCCATTGACCACAGTCCTTTGCACGTCCAAATCTTTGGTTCCGCCATTACTAAGCCCCGAAAGTCGAAACACGAAGAACAATCCACTTTCATCCGACTCGTTTCAGGAGACGACTACGTTCTTTTGATCTAAAAGTGCTACTAACCCATTTTTCTTTTCATTAATTACATTCTTTCGCCTTGGGACCAAAATTTAGCCTTGGATTTTTCACATCTAAACAAAAACATTGAAAAACCAGAAGGAGCCCCTCTAATAAAATCCAAGATACCAATTTGATCACCGCATCATAGAAAAAGTGCAGAGTATTGCTTTTCAGCTGACAAATGAAGCCAGATAACCAAACAGAGAAAATTCCAATTGCTTCGACCACAGTCCTTTGCACGCCCAAATCCTTCGTTCCGCCATTTTTAAGCCCCGAAAGTTGAAACATTAACAACAATCCACTTTCATCCCACTCGTTTGAGGAGACGATTACTTTCTTTTCATCTAAAAGTGCTACTAATCTATTTTTCTTTTCAACAATTACATTATTTCGCGTTGGGAACCAAATTCAGCCTTGGAAACTCCTGACGTAAACAAAAGCATTGAAAAGGTTGAAAGGGCCCCTTTATTGCAAGCCAAGGTATCAATTTCATCACTGCATCATAGAAAAAGTGCAGAGAAAGGTTTTTCAGCTTAGAAATGAAGCCAGATAATCAAACATCATCGATTCAAAAAGATACTTAGCCAGAGTCCATTAGAAATCGGACAATCATGACAGATGAAAATGTGTACTAAATCGTCATTATTGCATATATTTCATTTTATAAGGCCTAATTGTAGCGGCCTCTTCCGAACAACAACAATACCCTTTTGCCAAACTGTGAACAATGACCTTTTGCCAAACTGTGAACAATAACCTTTTGCTGAACTAGAACAATACCTTTTGCAAACTCTGAACAATACCTTTCAAGTAGCCTTTATTTACACCATTATTGTTCCCTTCCCATGTGTACTCTAGTATATATGCAAATTATTCATGTAACTGAGACTTCAGTATTCTTCCGCGTCGTAACTCTACTCAACTTCACGTGTACTTTTTTAGTTTTTCCGCGTAATACAAAACCGTTCTAAATTGTGGTGAACAATATCAGGAAGACAAGAAGTATGCACATCCATTTCTCCCCTACACAAATCATGGTAGACCAATGCTTACTTATTAATTTAAAAGTGGAGGAACACTGCAATGACACACAAAAATAAGAAATCAAATCAACTCCACAGAGCCCAATTATGGCCAATTAACGTCAACTTAGCAGAAAAAATCCTTGCATCACCCACCGTCCTTTCCACGTCCAAACCCTTGGTTCCGCCATTTCTAAGCAACGAAAGTCGAAACACGAAGAACAATCCACTTTCATCCGACTCGTTTGAGGAGGCGACTACGTTCTTTTGAATCTGAAAGTGCTACTAACCTATTTTTCTTTTCATTAATTACATTCTTTCGTTTTGGGACCATAATTTAAACTTGGATTTTTCACATCTAAAGAAAAACATTGAAAATCCAGAAGGAGCCCCTCTAATAAAACCCAAGATACTAATTTGATCACCGCATCATAGAAAAAGTGCAGAGTATTACTTTTCAGCTGACAAATGAAGCCAGATAACTAAACAGAGAAAATTCAAAATATTAAGGAAGAGTGTATTATAAATCAGATATTTATGCAAGATGAAAAATAGTACTAAATCGCCATTATTACATATATCTTATTTTATAAAGCCCAGTCATGTTAGACGAATCATTACTTATTAATTTAAGAAGTGCAGCAAAGGGGAAACACATCAATGACTCACAAAAAATAGCACACAAAATCAACTCTACACTGTGCGTTTATCGCCGATTAAAGTCAAATTAGAAGAAAGCTCCTTCCTTCTACCACAGTCCTTTGCACGCCCAAATCCTTCGTTCCGCCATTTTTAAGCACCGAAAGTTGAAACATGGAGAACAATCCACTTTCATCCGACTCGTTTGAGGAGACCATTGCTTTCTTTTCATCTAAAAGTGCTACTACCCTATTTTTCTTTTCAACAATTACATTATTTCGCGTTGGGAACCAAATTAAGCCTTGGAAACTCCTGACGTAAACAAAAGCATTGAAAGGCTGAAAGGGCCCCTTTATTGGAAGCCAAGGTATCAATTTCATCACTGCATCATAGAAAAAGTCCAGACAAATGCTTTTCAGCTTAGAAATGAAGCCAGATAATCAAACACCATCGATTCAAAAAGATACTTAGCCAGAGTCCATTAGAAATCGGACAATCATGACAGATGAAAGTGTGTACTAAATCGCCATTATTACATATATCTTAATTTATAAAGCCCAGTCATGTTAGACGAATCATTACTTATTAATTTAAGAAGTGCAGCCAAAAAGGGCAACACACCAGTGACTCACAAAAAAATACGACACGAAATCAACTCTACAGTGAGCGTCTATCGCCGATTATAGTCAAATTAGCAGAAAACCTATGCTTCGACCACAGTCCTTTGCACGCAAAAATCCTTCTTTCCGCCATTTTTAAGCCTCGAAAGTTGAAACATGAACAACAATCCACTCCCATCCGACTCGTTTGAGGAGACGATTGCTTTCTTTTCATCTAAAAGTGCTACTAACCTATTTTTTCTTTTCAACAATTACATTATTTCGCGTTGGGAACCAAATTCTGCCTTGGAAACTCCTGACGTAAACAAAAGCATTGAAAAGGCTGAAAGGGCCCCTTTATTGCAAGCCAAGGTATCAATTTCATCACTGCATCATTGAAAAAGTGCAGAGAAGTGCTTTTCAGCTTAGAAATGAAGCCAGATAATGAAACACCATCGAATCAAAAAGATACTTAGCCAGAGTCCATTAGAAATCGGACAATCATGACAGATGAAACTGTGTACTAAATCGTCATTATTGCATATATCTCATTTTATAAGGCCTAATTGTAGCGGCCTCTTCCGAACAACAACAATACCCTTTTGCCGAACTGTGAACAATAACCTTTTGCCAAACTCTGAACAATAACCTTTTGCTGAACTAGAACAATACCTTTCAAGTAGCCTTTATTTACACCATTATTGTTCCCTTCCCATGTGTACTCTAGTATATATGCAAATTATTCATGTAACTGGGACTTCAGTATTCTTCCGCGTCGTAACTCTACTCAACTTCACGTGTACTCTTTTAGTTTTTCCGCGTAATACAAAACCGTTCTAAATTGGGGTGAACATTATCAGGGAGACAAGAAGTATGCACATCAATTTCTCCCCTACACAAATCATGGTAGACCAATCCTTACTTATTAATTTGAGAAGTGCAGCAACAAAGCAACACTGCAATGACTCACAAAAATAAGAAATCAAATCAACTCCCCAGAGCCCAATAACGGCCGATTAACGTCAAATTAGCAGAAAACTCCTTGCATCGACCACCGTCCTTTGCACGCCCAAATCCTTCGTTCCGCCATTTTTAAGCCCCGAAAGTTGAAACATGAACAACAATCCACTTTCATCCGACTCGTTTGAGGAGACGATTACTTTCTTTTCATCTAAAAGTGCTACTAACCTATTTTTCTTTTCAACCATTATATTATTTCGCGTTGGGAACCAAATTCAGCCTTGGAAACTCCTGACGTAAACAAAAGCATTGAAAGGCTGAAAGTGCCCCTTTATTGCAGGCCAAGGTATCAATTTCATCACTGCATCATAAAAAAAGTGCAGACAAATGCTTTTCAGCTGACAAATGAAGCCAGATAATCAAACACCATCGATTCATAAAGATACTTAGCCAGAGTCCATTAGAAATCGAACAATCATGCCAGATGAAAGTGTGTACTAAATCGCCATTATTACATATATCTTATTTTATAAAGCCCAGTCATGTTACACGAATCATTACTTATTAATTTAAGAAGTGCAGCCAAAAAGGGCAACACACCAGTGACTCACAAAATAAATAGGACACAAAATCAACTCTACAGTGAGCGCCTATCGCCGATTATAGTCAAATTAGCAGAAAACCTCTGCTTCGACCACAGTCCTTTGCACGCCCAAATCCTTCGTTCCGCCATTTTTAAGCCCCGAATGTTGAAACATGAAGAACAATCCACTTTCATCCGACTCGTTTGAGGAGACGATTACTTTCTTTTCATCTAAAAGTGCTACTAACCTATTTTTTTTTAGGTTAATTACATTCTTTCGCGTCGGGAACCAAATTTAGCCTTGGAATTTCCAGATGTAACCAAAAACATTGAAAAACCTGAAAGAGTCCCTTTAATAGAAAACAAGCTTCCAATTTGATCACTGCGTTATAATAAAAATTCACACAGTACTGCTTTTCAGCTTAGAAATGAAGCAAGATAACCATACCGAGACAATTCGAAACATTAAGCCAGAGTCTATTATAAATCAGATATTTATGCCAGGTGAAAAATGGTACTAAATCGCCATTTTAACATATATCTTATTTTATAAAGCTCAGTCATGTTAGACGAATCATTACTTGTTAATTTAAGAAGTGCAACAAAGGGGAAACACATCAATAACTCACAAAAAAATAGCACACAAAACCAACTCTACACTGTGCGTTTATCGCCGATTAAAGTGAAATTAAAAGAAAGCTCCTTGCTTCCACCACAGTCCCTTGCACGCCCAAATCCTTCGTTCCGCCATTTTTTAACCCCGAAAGTTCAAACATGAACAACAATCATCTTTCATCCGACTCGTTTGAGGAGACGATTACTTTCTTTTCATCTAAAAGTGCTACTACCCTATTTTTCTTTTCAACAATTACATTGTTTCGCGTTGGGAACCAAATTCAGCCTTGGAAACTCCTGACGTAAACAAAAGCATTGAAAGGCTGAAAAGGCCCCTTTATTGCAAGCCAAGGTATCAATTTCATCACTGCATCATTGAAAAAGTGCAGACAAATGCTTTTCAGCTTAGAAATGAAGCCAGATAATCAAACACCATCGATTCAAAAAGATACTTAGCCAGAGTCCATTAGAAATCGGACAATCATGCCAAATGAAAATGTGTACAAAATCGTCATTATTGCATATATTTCATTTTATAAGGCCCAATTGTAGCGGCCTCTTCCGAACAACGACAATACCCTTTTGCCGAACTGTGAACAATAACCTTTTGCCAAACTGTGAACAATAACCTTTTGCTGAACTAGAACAATACATTTTGCAAACTCTGAACAATACCTTTCAAGTAGCCTTTATTTACACTATTATTGTTCCCTTCCCATGTGTACTCTAGTATATATGCAAATTATTCATGTAACTGGGACTTCAGTATTCTTCCGCGTCGTAACTCTACTCAACTTCACGTGTACTTTTTTAGTTTTTCCGCGTAATACAAAACCGTTCTAAATTGTGGTGAACATTATCAGCGAGACAAGAAGTATCCACACCATTTCTCCCCTACACAAATCATGGTAGACCAATGCTTACTTATTAATTTAAAAAGTGGAGGAACAGAGTAACACTGCAATGACTCACAAAAATAAGAAATCAAATCAACTCCACAGAGCCCAATTATGGCCAATTAACGTCAACTAAGCAGAAAACTCCTTCCATCGCCCACAGTCCTTTGCACGTCCAAATCCTTCGTTCCGCCATTTCTAAGCCCCGAAAGTCGAAACACGAAGAACAATCCACTTTCATCCGACTCGTTTCAGGAGACGACTACGTTCTTTTGATCTAAAAGTGCTACTGACCTATTTTTCTTTTCATTAATTACATTCTTTCGCTTTGGGACCAAAATTTAGCCTTGGATTTTTCACATCTAAACAAAAACACTGAAAAACCAGAAGGAAGCCTTCTAATAAAACACAAGATACCAATTTGATCACCGCATCATAAAAAAAGTGCAGAGTATTGCTTTTCAGCTGACAAATGAAGCCAGATAACCAAACAGAGAAAATTCCAAACATTAAGAGTCTATTATAAATCAGATATTTATGCAAGATGAAAAATGGTACTAAATCGCCATTATTACATATATCTTATTTTATAAAGCCCAGTCATGTTAGACGAATCATTACTTATTAATTTGAGAAGTGCAGCAAAAGGGAAACACCCCAACGACTCACAAAAAATAGGACACAAAATCAACTCTACACTGTACGTTTATGGCCGACTAAAGTCAAATTAGCAGAAAACTCCTTGCTTCGACCACAGTTCTTTGCACGCCCAAATCCTTCGTTCCGCCATTTTTAAGCCCCGAAAGTTGAAACATGAAGAACAATCCACTTTCATCCGACTCGTTTGAGGAGACGATTACTTTCTTTTCATCTAAAAGTGCTACTAACCTTTTTTTCTTTTCAACAATTACATTATTTCGCGTTGGGAACCAAATTCAGCCTTGGAAACTCCTGACGTAAACAAAAGCATTCAAAAGGCTGAAAGGGCCCCTTTATTGCAAGCCAAAATATCAATTTCATCACTGCATCGTAGAAAAAGTGCAGAGAAATGCTTTTCAACTTAGAAATGAAGCAAGGAGTTTGATTAAACACCATCGATTAAAAAGATACTTAGCCAGAGTCCATTAGAAATCGGACAATCATGCCAGATGAAAATGTGTACTAAATCGCCATTATTACATATATCTTATTTTCTAAAGCCCAGTCATGTTAGACGAATCATTACTTATTAAATTGAGAAGTGCAGCAAAAAAGGGCAACACACCAGTGACTCACAAATCAATAAGACACGAAATCAACTCTACAGTGAGCATCTATCGCCGATTATAGTCAAATAAGCAGAAAACCTCTGCTTCGACCACAGTCCTTTGCACGCCCAAATCCTTCGTTCCGCCATTTTTAAGCCCCGAAAGTTGAAACATGAAGAACAATCCACTTTCATCCCACTCCTTTGAGGAGACGATTGCTTTCTTTTCATCTAAAAGTGTTACTAACCTATTTTTCTTTTCAACAATTACATTATTTCGCGTTGGGAACCAAATTCAGCCTTGGAAACTCCTGACGTAAACAAAAGCATTGAAAAGGCTGAAAGGGCCCCTTTATTGGAAGCCAAGGTATCAATTTCATCACTGCATCATAAGAAAAGTGCGGAGAAATGCTTTTCAGCTTAGAAATGAAGCCAGATAATCAAACACCATCCATTCAAAAACATACTTAGCCAGAGTCCATTAGAAATCGGACAATCATGCCAGATGAAAATGTGTACTAAATCGTCATTATTGCATATATTTCATTTTATGAAGCCTAATTGTAGCGGCCTCTTCCGAACAACAACAATACCCTTTTGCCGAACTGTGAACAATGACCTTTTGCCGAACTGTGATAAATAACCTTTTGCTGAACTAGAACAATACCTTTTGCAAACTCTGAACAATACCTTTCAAGTAGCCTTTATTTACACCATTATTGTTCCCTTCCCATGTGTACTCTAGTATATATGTAAATTATTCATGTAACTGGGACTTCAGTATTCTTCCGCGTCGTAACTCTACTCAACTTCACGTGTACTTTTTTAGTTTTTCCGCGTAATACAAAACCGTTCTAAATTGTGGTGAACATTATCAGGGAGACAAGAAGTATCCACACCATTTCTCCCCTACACAAATCATGGTAGACCAATGCTTACTTATTAATTTAAAAAGTGGAGGAACAGAGTAACACTGCAATGACTCACAAAAATAAGAAATCAAATTAACTCCACAGAGCCCAATTATGGCCAATTAACGTCAACTTAGCAGAAAACTCCTTGCATCGCCCACAGTCCTTTCCACGTCCAAATCCTTGGTTCCGCCATTTCTAAGCCCCGAAAGTCGAAACACAAAAAACAATCCACTTTCATCAGACTCGTTCGAGGAGACGACTACGTTCTTTTGATCTAAAAATGCTACTAACCTATTTTTCTTTTCATTAATTACATTCTTTCGCTTTGGGACCAAAATTTAGCCTTGGATTTTTCACATCTAAACAACAACATTGAAAATCCAGAAGGAGCCCCTCTAATAAAACCCAAGATACCAATTTGATCACCGCATCATAGAAAAAGTGCAGAGTATTGCTTTTCAGTTGACAAATCAAGCCAGATAACCAAACAGAGAAAATTCCAAACATTAAGCAAGGGTCTATTATAAATCAGATATTTATGCCAGATGAAAATTGGTACTAAATCGCCATTATTACATATATCTTATTTTATAAAGCCCAGTCATGTTAGACGAATCATTACTTATTAATTTGAGAAGTGCAGGAAACGGGAAACACCTCAATGACTCACAACAAATAGGACACAAAATCAACTCTACACTGTACGTTTATGGCCGATTAAAGTCAAACTAGCAGAAAACTCCTTGCTTCGACCACAGTCCTTTGCACGCCCAAATCCTTCGTTCCGCCATTTTTAAGCCCCGAGAGTTGAAAAATGAAGAACAATCCACTTTCATCCGACTCGTTTGAGGAGACAATTACTTTCTTTTCATCTAAAAGTGCTACTAACCTATTTTTCTTTTCAACAATTACATTATTTCGCGTTGGGAACCAAATTCAGCCTTGGAAACTCCTGACGTAAACAAAAGCATTCAAAAGGCTGAAAGGGCCCCTTTATTGCAAGCCAAGGTATCAATTTCATCACTGCATCATAGAGAAAGTGCAGAGAAATGCTTTTCAGCTGACAAATGAAGCCAGATAATCAAACACCATCGATTCAAAAAGATACTTAGCCAGAGTCCATTAGAAATCGGACAATCATGCCAGATGAAAGTGTGTACTAAATCACCATTTTTACATATATCTTATTTTATAAAGCCCAGTCATATTAGACGAATCATTACTTATTAATTTGAGAAGTGCACCAAAAAAGGGCAACACACCAGTGACTCACAAAAAAATAGGACACGAAATCAACTCTACAGTGAGCGTCTATCGCCGATTATAGTCAAAGAAGCAGAAAACCTCTGCTTCGAACACAGTCCTTTGCACGCCCAAATCCTTCGTTCCGCCATTTTTAAGCCCCGAAAGTTGAAACATGAACAACAATCCACTTTCATCCCACTCCTTTGAGGAGACGATTACTTTCTTTTCATCTAAAAGTGCTACTAACCTATTTTTCTTTTCAACAATTACATTATTTCGCGTTGGGAACCAAATTCAGCCTTGGAAACTCCTGACGTAAACAAAAGCATTGAAAAGGCTGAAAGGGCCCCTTTATTGCAAGCCAAGGTATCAATTTCATCACTGCATCATAAGAAAAGTACGGAGAAATGCTTTTCAGCTTAGAAATGAAGCCAGATAATGAAACACCATCGATTCAAAGAGATACTTAGCCAGAGTCCATTAGAAATCGGACAATCATGCCAGATGAAAATGTGTACTAAATCGTCATTATTGCATATATTTCATTTTATAAGGCCTAATTGTAGCGGCCTCTTCTGAACAACAACAATACCCTTTTGCCGAACTGTGAACAATAACCTTTTGCCAAACTGTGGACAATAACCTTTTGCTGAACTAGAACAATACCTTTTGCAAATTCTGAACAATACCTTTCAAGTAGCCTTTATTTACACCATTATTGTTCCCTTCCCATGTGTACTCTAATATATATACAAATTATTCATGTAACTGGGACTTCAGTATTCTTCCGCGTCGTAACTCTACTCAACTTCACGTGTACATTTTTAGTTTTTCCGCGTAATACAAAACCGTTCTAAATTGTGGTGAACATTATCAGGGAGACAAGAAGTATGCACATCCATTTCTCCCCTACACAAATCATGGTAGACCAATGCTTACTTATTAATTTAAAAAGTGAAAGAACAGAGTAACACTGCAATGACTCACAAAAATAAGAAATCAAATCAACTCCACAGAGCCCAATTATGGCCGATTAACGTCAGCTTAGCAGAAAACTCCTTTCATCGACCACAGTCCTTTGCACGTCCAAATCCTTAGTTCTGCCATTTCTAAGCCCCGAAAGTCGAAACACGAAGAACAATCCACTTTCATCCGACTCGTTTCAGGAGACGACTACGTTCTTTTGATCTAAAAGTGCTACTGACCTATTTTTCTTTTCATTAATTACATTCTTTCGCTTTGGGACCAAAATTTAGCCTTGGATTTTTCACATCTAAACAACAACATTAAAAAACCAGAAGGAGCCCCTCTAATAAAATCCAAGATACCAATTTGATCACCGCATTATAAAAAAAGTGCAGAGTATTGCTTTTCAGCTGAAAATTGAAGCCAGATAACCAAACAGAGAAAATTCCAAACATTAAGGAAGAGTCTATTATAAATCAGATATTTATGGAAGATGAAAAATGGTACTAAATCACCATTATTACATATATCTTATTTTATAAAGCCCAGTCATGTTAGACGAATCATTACTTATTAATTTGAGAAGTGCACCAAAAGGGAAACACCCCAATCACTCACAACAAATAGGACACAAAATCAACTCTGCACTGTGCGTTTATGGCCGATTAAAGTCAAATTAGCAGAAAACTCCTTGCTTCGACAACAGTCCTTTGCACGCCCAAATCCTTCGTTCCGCCATTTTTAAGCCCCGAAAGTTGAAACGTGAAGAACAATCCACTTTCATCCGACTCGTTTGAAGAGACGATTCCTTTCTTTTCATCTAAAAGTGCTACTAACCTATTTTTCTTTTCAACAATTACATTATTTCGCGTTGGGAACCAAATTCAGCCTTGGAAACTCCTGACGTAAACAAAAGCATTGAAAAGGCTGAAAGGGCCCCTTTATTGCAAGCCAAGGTATCAATTTCATCACTGCATCATAAGAAAAGTACGGAGAAATGCTTTTCAGCTTAGAAATGAAGCCAGATAATGAAACACCATCGATTCAAAGAGATACTTAGCCAGAGTCCATTAGAAATCGGACAATCATGCCAGATGAAAATGTGTACTAAATCGTCATTATTGCATATATTTCATTTTATAAGGCCTAATTGTAGCGGCCTCTTCTGAACAACAACAATACCCTTTTGCCGAACTGTGAACAATAACCTTTTGCCAAACTGTGGACAATAACCTTTTGCTGAACTAGAACAATACCTTTTGCAAATTCTGAACAATACCTTTCAAGTAGCCTTTATTTACACCATTATTGTTCCCTTCCCATGTGTACTCTAGTATATATACAAATTATTCATGTAACTGGGACTTCAGTATTCTTCCGCGTCGTAACTCTAATCAACTTCACGTGTACATTTTTAGTTTTTCCGCGTAATACAAAACCGTTCTAAATTGTGGTGAACATTATCAGGGAGACAAGAAGTATGCACATCCATTTCTCCCCTACAAAAATCATGGTAGACCAATGCTTACTTATTAATTTAAAAAGTGAAAGAACAGAGTAACACTGCAATGACTCACAAAAATAAGAAATCAAATCAACTCCACAGAGCCCAATTATGGCCGATTAACGTCAACTTAGCAGAAAACTCCTTTCATCGACCACAGTCCTTTGCACGTCCAAATCCTTAGTTCTGCCATTTCTAAGCCCCGAAAGTCGAAACACGAAGAACAATCCACTTTCATCCGACTCGTTTCAGGAGACGACTACGTTCTTTTGATCTAAAAGTGCTACTAACCTATTTTTCTTTTCATTAATTACATTCTTTCGCTTTGGGACCAAAATTTAGCCTTGGATTTTTCACATCTAAACAACAACATTGAAAAACCAGAAGGAGCCCCTCTAATAAAATCCAAGATACCAATTTGATCACCGCATTATAAAAAAAGTGCAGAGTATTGCTTTTCAGCTGACAAATGAAGCCAGATAACCAAACAGAGAAAATTACAAACATTAAGCAAGAGTCTATTATAAATCAGATATTTATGGAAGATGAAAAATGGTACTAAATCACCATTATTACATATATCTTATTTTATAAAGCCCAGTCATGTTAGACGAATCATTACTTATTAATTTGAGAAGTGCAGCAAAAGGGAAACACCCCAATCACTCACAACAAATAGGACACAAAATCAACTCTACACTGTGCGTTTATGGCCGATTAAAGTCAAATTAGCAGAAAACTCCTTGCTTCGACCACAGTCCTTTGCACGCCCAAATCCTTCGTTCCGCCATTTTTAAGCCCCGAAAGTTGAAACGTGAAGAACAATCCACTTTCATCCGACTCGTTTGAGGAGACGATTACTTTCTTTTCATCTAAAAGTGCTACTAACCTATTTTTCTTTTCAACAATTACATTATTTCGCGTTGGGAACCAAATTCAGCCTTGGAAACTCCTGACGTAAACAAAAGCATTGAAAAGGCTGAAAGGGCCCATTTATTGCAAGCCAAGGTATCAATTTCATCACTGCATCATAGAAAAAGTGCAGACAAATGCTTTTCAGCTTAGAAATGAAGCCAGATAATCAAATACCATCGATTCAAAAAGATACTTAGCCAGAGTCCATTAGAAATCGGACAATCATACCAGATGAAAGTGTGTACTAAATCGCCATTATTACATATATCTTATTTTATAAAGCCCAGTCATGTTAGACGAATCATTACTTATTAATTTGAGAAGTGCAGCAGAAAAGGGCAACACACCAGTGACTCACAAAAAGACAGGACACGAAATCAACTCTATAGTGAGCGTCTATCGCCGATTATAGTCAAAGAAGTAGAAAACCTCTGCTTCGACCATAGTCCTTTGCACGCCCAAATCCTCGGTTCCGCCATTTTTAAGCCCCGAAAGTTGAAACATGAACAACAATCCACTTTCATCCGACTCGTTTAAGGAGACGATTGCTTTCTTTTCATCTGAAAGTGCTACTAACCTATTTTTCTTTTCAACAATTACATTATTTCGAGTTGGGAACCAAATTCAGCCTTGGAAACTCCTGACGTAAACAAAAGCATTGAAAAGGCTGAAAGGACCCATTTATTGCAAGCCAAGGTATCAATTTCATCACTGCATCATAGAAAAAGTGCAGAGTATTGCTTTTCAGCTAACAAATGAAGCCAGATAACCAAACAGAGAAAATCCAAACATTAAACAAGAGTCTATTATCAATGCGATATTTATGCCAGATGAAAAATGGTACTAAATCGCCATTATTACATATATCTTATTTTATAAAGCCCAGTCATGTTAGACGAATAATAACTTATTAATTTGAGAAGTGCACCAAAAGGGAAACACCCCAATGACTCACAACAAATAGGACACAAAATCAACTGTACACTGTGCGTTTATGGTCGATTAAAGTCAAATTAGCAGAAAACTCCTTGCTTCGACCACAGTCCTTTGCACGCCCAAATCCTTCGTTCCGCCATTTTTAAGCACCGAGAGTTGAAACATGAAGAACAATCCACTTTCATCCGACTCGTTTGAGGAGACGATTGCTTTCTTTTCGTCTAAAAGTGCTACTAACCTATTTTTCTTTTCAACAATTACATTATTTCGCGTTGGGAACCAAATTCAGCCTTGGAAACTCCTGACGTAAACAAAAACATTGAAAAGGCTGAAAGAGCCCCTTTATTGCAAGCCAAGGTATCAATTTCATCACTGTATAATAGAAAAAGTGCGGAGAAATGCTTTTCAGCTTAGAAATGAAGCCAGGTAATCAAACACCATCGATTCAAAGAGATACTTAGCCAGAGTCCATTAGAAATCGGACAATCATGCCAGATGAAAATGTACACTAAATCGTCATTATTGCATATATTTCATTTTATAAGGCCTAATTGTACCGGCCTCTTCTGAACAACAACAATACCCTTTTGCCGAACTGTGAACAATAAATTTTTGCCAAACTGTGAACAACAACCTTTTGCTGAACTAGAACAATACCTTTTGCAAACTCTGAACAATACCTTTCAAGTAGCCTTTATTTACACCATTATTGTTCCCTTCCCATGTGTACTCTAGTATATATACAAATTATTCATGTAACTGGGACTTCAGTATTCTTCCGCGTCGTAACTCTACTCAACTTCACGTGTACTTTTTTAGTTTTTCCGCGTAATACAAAACCGTTCTAAATTGTGGTGAACATTATCAGGGAGACAAGAAGTATGCACATCCATTTCTCCCTTACACAAATCATGGTAGACCAATGCTTACTTATTAATTTAAAAAGTGGAGGAACAGAGTAACACTGCAATGACTCACAAAAATAAGAAATCAAATTAACTCCACAGAGCCCAATTATGGCCAATTAACGTCAACTTAACAGAAAACTCCTTGCATCGCCCACAGTCCTTTGCACGTCCAAATCTTTGGTTCCGCCATTTCTAAGCCCCGAAAGTCGAAACACGAAGAACAATCCACTTTCATCCGACTCCTTTGAGAAGACGACTACGTTCTTTTGATCTAAAAATGCTACTAACCTATTTTTCTTTTCATTAATTACATTCTTTCGCTTTGGGACCAAAATTTAGCCTTGGATTTTTCACATATAAACAACAGTATTGAAAAACCAGAAAAAGCCCCTCTAATAAAACCCAAGATACCAATTTGATCACCGCATCATAGAAAAAGTGCAGAGTATTGCTTTTCAGCTGAAAAATGAAGTCAGATAACCAAACAGAGAAAATTCCAAACATTAAACAAGGGTCTATTATAAATCAGATATTTATGCCAGATGAAAAATGGTACTAAATCGCCATTATTACATATATCTTATTTTATAAAGCCCAGTCATATTAGACGAATCATTACTTATTAATTTGAGAAGTGCAGCAAAAGGGAAACACCCCAATCACTCACAACAAATAGGACACAAAATCAACTCTACACTGTACGTTTCTGGCCGATTAAAGTCAAATTAGCAGAAAACTCCTTGCTTCGACCACAGTCCTTTGCACGCCCAAATCCTTCGTTCCGCCATTTTTAAGCCCCGAGAGTTGAAACATGAGAAACAATCCACTTTCATCCGACTCGTTTGAGGAGACGATTACTTTCTTTTCATCTAAAAGTGCTACTAACCTATTTTTCTTTTCAACATTTACATTATTTCGCGTTGGAAACCAAATTCAGCCTTGGAAACTCCTGACGTAAACAAAAACATTGAAAAGGCTGAAAGGGCCCCTTTATTGCAAGCCAAGGTATCAATTTCATCACTGCATCATAGAGAAAGTGCAGAGAAATGCTTTTCAGCTGACAAATGAAACCAGATAATGAAACACCATCGATTCAAAAAGATACTTAGCCAGAGTCCATTAGAAATCGGACAATCATGCCAGATGAAAGTGTGTACTAAATCACCATTTTTACATATATCTTATTTTATAAAGCCCAGTCATATTAGACGAATCATTACTTATTAATTTAAGAAGTGCAGCAAAAAAGGGCAACACACCAGTGACTCACAAAAAGATAAGACACGAAATCAACTCTACAGTGAGCGTCTATCGCCGATTATAGTCAAAGAAGCAGAAAACCTCTGCTTCGACCACAGTCCTTTGCACGCCCAAATCCTTCGTTCCGCCATTTTTAAGCACCAAAAGTTGAAACATGAAGAACAATCCACTTTCATCCGACTCGTTTGAGGAGACGATTACTTTCTTTTCATCTAAAAGTGTTACTAACCTATTTTTCTTTTCAACAATTACATTATTTCGCGTTGGGAACCAAATTCAGCCTTGGAAACTCCTGACGTAAACAAAAGCATTGAAAAGGCTGAAAGGGCCCCTTTATTGCAAGCCAAGGTATCAATTTCATCACTGCATCATAGGAAAAGTACGGAGAAATGCTTTTCAGCTTAGAAATGAAGCCAGATAATCAAACACCATCGATTCAAAAAGATACTTAGCCAGAGTCCATTAGAAATCGGACAATCATGCCAGATGAAAGTGTGTACTAAATCACCATTTTTACATATATCTTATTTTATAAAGCCCAGTCATATTAGACGAATCATTACTTATTAATTTAAGAAGTGCAGCAAAAAAGGGCAACACACCAGTGACTCACAAAAAGATAGGACACGAAATCAACTCTACAGTGAGCGTCTATCGCCGATTATAGTCAAAGAAGCAGAAAACCTCTGCTTCGACCACAGTCCTTTGCACGCCCAAATCCTTCGTTCCGCCATTTTTAAGCACCAAAAGTTGAAACATGAAGAACAATCCACTTTCATCCGACTCGTTTGAGGAGACGATTACTTTCTTTTCATCTAAAAGTGTTACTAACCTATTTTTCTTTTCAACAATTACATTATTTCGCGTTGGGAACCAAATTCAGCCTTGGAAACTCCTGACGTAAACAAAACCATTGAAAAGGCTGAAAGGGCCCCTTTATTGCAAGCCAAGGTATCAATTTCATCACTGCATCATAGGAAAAGTACAGAGAAATGCTTTTCAGCTTAGAAATGAAGCCAGATAATGAAACACCATCGATTCAAAGAAATACTTTGCCAGAGTCCATTAGAAATCGGACAATCATGCCAGATGAAAATGTGTACTAAATCGTCATTATTGCATATATTTCATTTTATAAGGCCTAATTGTAGCGGCCTCTTCTGAACAACAACAATACCCTTTTGCCGAACTGTGAACAATAACCTTTTGCTGAACTAGAACAATACCTTTTCCAAATTCTGAACAATACCTTTCAAGTAGCCTTTATTTACACCATTATTGTTCCCTTCCCATGTGTACTCTAATATATATACAAATTATTCATGTAACTGGGACTTCAGTATTCTTCCGCGTCGTAACTCTACTCAACTTCACGTGTACTTTTTTAGTTTTTCCGCGTAATAAAAAACCGTTCTAAATTGTGGTGAACATTATCAGGGAGACAAGAAGTATGCACATCCATTTCTCCCCTACACAAATCATGGTAGACCAATGCTTACTTATTAATTTAAAAACTGCAGCAACAGAATAACACTGCAATGAATCACAAAAATAAGAAATCAAATCAACTCCACAGAGCCCAATTATGGCCGATTAACGTCAACTTAGCAGAAAACTCCTTTCATCGACCACAGTCCTTTGCACGTCCAAATCCTTAGTTCTGCCATTTCTAAGCCCCGAAAGTCGAAACACGAAGAACAATCCACTTTCATCCGACTCGTTTCAGGAGACGACTACGTTCTTTTGATCTAAAAATGCTACTAACCTATTTTCCTTTTCATTAATTACATTCTTTCGCTTTGGGACCAAAATTTAGCATTGGATTTTTCACATCTAAACAACAACATTGAAAAACCAGAAGGAGCCCCTCTAATAAAACCCAAGATACCAATTTGATCACCGCATCATAGAAAAAGTGCAGAGTATTGCTTTTCAGCTGACAAATGAAGCCAGATAACCAAACAGAGAAAATTACAAACATTAAGCAAGGGTCTATTATAAATCAGATATTTATGGAAGATGAAAAATGGTACTAAATCGCCATTATTACATATATCTTATTTTATAAAGCCCAGTCATGTTAGACGAATCATTACTTATTAATTTGAGAAGTGCAGCAAAACGGAAACACCCCAATGACTCACAAAAAATAGGACCCAAAATCAACTCTACACTGTACGTTTATGGCCGATTAAAGTCAAATTAGCAGAAAACTCCTTGCTTCGACCACAGTCCTTTGCACGCCCAAATCCTTCGTTCCGCCATTTTTAAGCCCCGAAAGTTGAAACATGAACAACAATCCACTTTCATCCGACTCGTTTGAGGAGACGATTACTTTCTTTTCATCTAAAAGTGCTACTAACCTATTTTTATTTTCAACAATTACATTATTTCGCGTTGGGAACCAAATTCAGCCTTGGAAACTCCTGACGTAAACAAAACCATTAAAAAGGCTGAAAGGGCTCCTTTATTGCAAGCCAAGGTATCAATTTCATCACTGCATCATAGAAAAAGTCCAGAGAAATGCTTTTCAGCTTAGAAATGAAGCCAGATAATCAAACACTATCGATTCAAAAAGATACTTAGCCAGAGTCCATTAGAAATCGGACAATCATGCCAGATGAAAGTGTGTACTAAATCGCCATTATTACATATATCTTATTTTATAAAGCCCAGTCATGTTAGACGAATCATTACCTATTAATTTGAGAGGTGCAGCAAAAAAGGGCAACACACCAGTGACTCACAAAACAATAGGACACAAAATCAACTCTACAGTGAGCGTCTATTGCCGATTATAGTCAAATAAGCAGAAAACCTCTGCTTCGACCACAGTCCTTTGCACGCCCAAATCCTTCGTTCCGCCATTTTTAAGCCCCGAAAGTTGAAACATGAACAACAATCCACTTTCATCCGACTCGTTTGAGGAGACGATTGCTTTCTTTTCATCTAAAAGTACTACTAACCTATTTTTCTTTTCAACAATTACATTATTTCGCGTTGGGAACCAAATTCAGCCTTGGAAACTCCTGACGTAAACAAAACCATTGAAAAGGCTGAAAGGGCCCCTTAATTGCAAAGCAAGGTATCAATTTCATCACTGCATCATAGAAAAAGTAAGAAGAAATGCTTTTCAGCTTAGAAATGAAGCCAGATAATCAACCACCATCGATTCAAAAAGATACTTAGCCAGAGTCCATTAGAAATCGGACAATCATGCCAGATGAAAATGTGCACTAAATCGTCATTATTGCATATATTTCATTTTATGAGGCCTAATTGTAGCGGCCTCTTCTGAACAACAACAATACCCTTTTGCCGAACTGTGAACAATAACCTTTTGCCAAACTGTGAACAATAACCTTTTGCTGAACTAGAACAATACCTTTTGCAAACTCTGAACAATACCTTTCAAGTAGCCTTTATTTACACCATTATTGTTCCCTTCCCATGTGTACTCTAGTATATATGCAAATTATTCATGTAACTGGGACTTCAGTATTCTTCCGCGTCGTAACTCTACTCAACTTCACGTGTACTTTTTTAGTTTTTCCGCGTAATACAAAACCGTTCTAAATTGTGGTGAACATTATCAGGGAGACAAGAAGTATGCACACCATTTCTCCCCTACACAAATCATGGTAGACCAATGCTTACTTATTAATTTAAAAACTGCAGCAACAGAGTAACACTGCAATGACTCACAAAAATAAGAAATCAAATCAACTCCACAGAGCCCAATTATGGCCAATTAACGTCAACTTAGCAGAAAACTCCTTCCATCGCCCACAGTCCTTTGCACGTCCAAATCTTTGGTTCCGCCATTTCTAAGCCCCGAAAGTCGAAACACGAAAAACAATCCACTATTATCCGATTCCTTTGAGGAGACGACTGCTTTCTTTTCATCTAAAAGTGCTACTAACCTATTTTTCTTTTCAACAATTACATTATTTCGCGTTGGGAACCAAATTCAGCCTTGGATTTTTCACATCTAAACAACAACATTGAAAAACCAGAAGGAGCCCTTCTAATATAACCCAAGATACCAATTTGATCACCGCATCATAGAAAAAGTGCAAAGTATTGCTTTTCAGCTAACAAATGATGCCAGATAACCAAACAGAGAAAATTCGAATCATTAAGCAAAAGTCTATTATAAATCAGATATTTATGCAAGATGAAAAATGGTACTAAATCGCCATTATTACATATATCTTATTTTATAAAGCCCAGTCATGTTAGACGAATCATTACTTATTAATTTGAGAAGTGCAGCAAAAAAGGGCAACACACCAGTGACTCACAAAAAAATAGGACACAAAATCAACTCTACAGTGTGCGTCTATCGCCGATTATAGACAAATAAGCAGAAAACCTCTGCTTCGACCACAGTCCTTTGCACGCCCAAATCCTACGTTCCGCCATTTTTAAGCCCCGAAAGTTGAAACATGAACAACAATCCACTTTCATCCGACTCGTTTGAGGAGACGATTGCTTTCCTTTCATCTAAAGTGCTACTAACCTATTTTTCTTTTCAACAATTACATTATTTCGCGTTGGGAACCAAATTCAGCCTTGGAAACTCCTGACGTAAACAAAACCATTGAAAAGGCTGAAAAGGCCCCTTTATTGCAAGCCAAGGTATCAATTTCATCACTGCATCATAGAAAAAGTGCGGAGAAATGCTTTTCAGCTTAGAAATGAAGCCAGATAATCAAACACCATCGATTCAAAGAGATACTTAGCCCGAGTCCATTAGAAACCGGACAATCATGCCAGATGAAAATGTGTACTAAATCGTCATTATTGCATATATTTCATTTTATAAGGCCTAATTGTAGCGGCCTCTTCCGAACAACAACAATACCCTTTTGCCGAACTGTGAACAATAACCTTTTGCCAAACTGTGAACAATAACCTTTTGCTGAACTAGAACAATACCTTTTGCAAACTCTGAACAATACCTTTCAAGTAGCCTTTATTTACACCATTATTGTTCCCTTCCCATGTGTACTCTAGTATATATGCAAATTATTCATGTAACTGGGACTTCAGTATTCTTTCCGCGTCGTAACTCTACTCAACTTCACGTGCACTTTTTTAGTTTTTCCGCGTAATACAAAACCGTTCTAAATTGTGGTGAACATTATCAGGGAGACAAGAAGTATGCACACCATTTCTCCCCTACACAAATCATGGTAGACCAATGCTTACTTATTAATTTAAAAACTGCAGCAACAGAGTAACACTGCAATGACTCACAAAAATAAAAAATCAAATCAACTCCACAGAGCCCAATTATGGCCAATTAACGTCAACTTAGCAGAAAAAATCCTTGCATCGCCCATTAATTACATTCTTTCGCTTTGGGACCAAAATTTAGCCTTGCATTTTTAACATCTAAACAAAAACATTGAAAAACCAGGAGCCCTTCTAATAAAACTCAAGATACCAATTTGATCACCGCATCATAGAAAAAGTGCAGAGTATTGCTTTTCAGCTGACAAATGAAGCCAGATAACCTAACAGAGAAAATTCCAAACATTAAGCAAGAGTCTATTATAAATCAGATATTTATGCCAGATGAAAAATGGTACTAAATCGCCATTATTACATATATCTTATTTTATAAAGCCCAGTCATGTCAGACGAATCATTACTTATTAATTTGAGAAGTGCAGCAAAAGGGAAACACCCAATGACTCACAAAAAATAGGACACAAAATCAACTCTACACTGTGCGTTTATGGCCGAATAAAGTCAAATCGGCAGAAAATTCCTTTCTTCGACCACAGTCCTTTGCACGCCCAAATCCTTCGTTCCGCCATTTTTAAGCCCCGAAAAATGAAACATGAAGTACAATCCACTTTCATCCCACTCGTTTGAGGAGACGATTACTTTCTTTTCATCTAAAAGTGCTACTAACCTATTTTTCTTTTCAACAATTACATTATTTCGCATTGGGAACCAAATTTAGCCTTGGAAACTCCTGACGTAAACAAAAGCATTGAAAAGGCCGAAAGGGCCCCTTTATTGCAAGCCAAGGTATCAATTTCATCACTGCATCATAGAAAAAGTGCAGAAAAATGCTTTTCAGCTTAGAATGAAGCAAGGAGTTTGATTAAACACCATCGATTCAAAAAGATACTTAGCCAGAGTTCATTAGAAATCAGACAATCATGCCAGATGAAAATGTGTACTAAATCGCCATTTTTACATATATCTTATTTTATAAAGCCCAGTCATATTAGACGAATCATTACTTATTAATTTGAGAAGTGCAGTAAAAAAGGGCAACACACCAGTGACTCACAAAAAAATAGGACACGAAATCAACTCTACAGTGAGCGTCTATCGCCGATTATAGTCAAATAAGCAGAAAACCTCTGCTTCGACCACAGTCCTTTGCACGCCCAAATCTTTCGTTCCGCCATTTTTAAGCCCCGAAAGTTGAAACATGAAGAACAATCCACTTTCATCCGACTCGTTTGAGGAGACGATTGCTTTCTATTCATCTAAAAGTGCTACTAACCTATTTTTCTTTTCAACAATTACATTATTTCGCGTTCGGAACCAAATTCAGCCTTGGAAACTCCTGACGTAAACAAAAGCATTGAAAAGGCTGAAAGGGCCCCTTTAATGGAAGCCAAGGTATCAATTTCATCACTGCATCATAGAAAAAGTGCGGAGAAATGCTTTTCAGCTTAGAAATGAAGCCAGATAATCAAACACCATCGATTCAAAGAGATACTTAGCCAGAGTCCATTAGAAATCGGACAATCATGCCAGATGAAAATGTGCACTAAATCGTCATTATTGCATATATTTCATTTTATAAGGCCTAATTGTAGCGGCCTCTTCTGAACAACAACAATACTCTTTTGCCGAACTGTGAACAATAACCTTTTGCCAAACTCTGAACAATAACCTTTTGCTGAACTAGAACAATACCTTTTGCAAACTCTGAACAATACCTTTCAATAGCCTTTATTTACACCATTATTGTTCCCTTCCCATGTGTACTCTAGTATATATGCAAATTATTCATGTAACTGGGACTTCAGTATTCTTCCGCGTCGTAATTCTGCTTAACTTCACGTGTATTCTTTTAGTTTTTCCGGGTAATACAAAACCGTTCTAAATTGTGGTGAACATTATCAGGGAGACAAGAAGTATGCACATCAATTTCTCCCCTACACAAATCATGGTAGACCAATGCTTACTTATTAATTTAAAAAGTGGAAGAACAGAGTAACACTGCAATGACTCACAAAAATAAGAAATCAAATCAACTCCACAGAGCCCAATTATGGCCAATTAACGTCAACTTAGCAGAAAACTCCTTCCATCGACCACAGTCCTTTGCACGTCCAAATCCTTGGTTCCGCCATTTCTAAGCCCCGAAAGTCGAGACACGAAGAACAATCCACTTTCATCCCACTCGTTTGAGGAGACGACTACGTTCTTTTGATCTAAAAGTGCTACTAACCCATTTTTCTTTTCATTAATTACATTCTTTCGCCTTGGGATGAGAATTTAGCCTTGGATTTTTTACATCTAAACAAAAACATTGAAAAACCAGAAGGAGCCCCTCTAATAAAACCCAAGATACCAATTTGATCACCGCATCATAGGAAAAGTGCAGAGTATTGCTTTTCAGCTGACAAATGAAGCCAGATAACTAAACAGAGAAAATTCCAAACATTAAGCAAGAGTCTATTATAAATCAGATATTTATGCAACATAAAAAACGGTACTAAATCGCCAGTATTACATATATCATATTTTATAAAGCCCAGTCATGTTAGACGAATCATTACTTATTAATTTGAGAAGTGCAGCAAAAGGGAAACACCCAATGACTCACAAAAAATAGGACACAAAATCAACTCTACACTGTGCGTTTATGGCCGAATAAAGTCAAATCGGCAGAAAATTCCTTGCTTCGACCACAGTCCTTTGCACGCCCAAATCCTTCGTTCCGCCATTTTTAAGCCCCGAAAGTTGAATCATGAAGTACAATCCACTTTCATCCCACTCGTTTGAGGAGACGATTACTTTCTTTTCATCTAAAAGTGCTACTAACCTATTTTTCTTTTCAACAATTACATTATTTCGCATTGGGAACCAAATTTAGCCTTGGAAACTCCTGACGTAAACAAAAGCATTGAAAAGGCCGAAAGGGCCCCTTTATTGCAAGCCAAGGTATCAATTTCATCACTGCATCATAGAAAAAGTGCAGAGAAATGCTTTTCAGCTTAGAATGAAGCAAGGAGTTTGATTAAACACCATCGATTCAAAAAGATACTTAGCCAGAGTTCATTAGAAATCAGACAATCAAGCCAGATGAAAATGTGTACTAAATCGCCATTATTACATATATCTTATTTTATAAAGCCCAGTCATGTTAGACGAATCATTACTTATTAATTTGAGAAGTGCAGTAAAAAAGGGCAACACACCAGTGACTCACAAAAAAATAAGACACGAAATCAACTCTACAGTGAGCGTCTATCGCCGATTATAGTCAAATAAGCAGAAAACCTCTGCTTCGACCACAGTCCTTTGCACGCCCAAATCTTTCGTTCCGCCATTTTTAAGCCCCGAAAGTTGAAACATGAAGAACAATCCACTTTCATCCGACTCGTTTGAGGAGACGATTGCTTTCTATTCATCTAAAAGTGCTACTAACCTATTTTTCTTTTCAACAATTACATTATTTCGCGTTCGGAACCAAATTTAGCCTTGGAAACTCCTGACGTAAACAAAAGCATTGAAAAGGCTGAAAGGGCCCCTTTAATGGAAGCCAAGGTATCAATTTCATCACTGCATCATAGAAAAAGTGCGGAGAAATGCTTTTCAGCTTAGAAATGAAGCCAGATAATCAAACACCATCCATTCAAAAAGATACTTAGCCAGAGTCCATTAGAAATCGGACAATCATGCCAGATGAAAATGTGCACTAAATCGTCATTATTGCATATATTTCATTTTATAAGGCCTAATTGTAGCGGCCTCTTCTGAACAACAACAATACTCTTTTGCCGAACTGTGAACAATAACCTTTTGCCAAACTCTGAACAATAACCTTTTGCTGAACTAGAACAATACCTTTTGCAAACTCTGAACAATACCTTTCAATAGCCTTTATTTACACCATTATTGTTCCCTTCCCATGTGTACTCTAGTATATATGCAAATTATTCATGTAACTGGGACTTCAGTATTCTTCCGCGTCGTAATTCTGCTTAACTTCACGTGTATTCTTTTAGTTTTTCCGGGTAATACAAAACCGTTCTAAATTGTGGTGAACATTATCAGGGAGACAAGAAGTATGCACATCAATTTCTCCCCTACACAAATCATGGTAGACCAATGCTTACTTATTAATTTAAAAAGTGGAAGAACAGAGTAACACTGCAATGACTCACAAAAATAAGAAATCAAATCAACTCCACAGAGCCCAATTATGGCCAATTAACGTCAACTTAGCAGAAAACTCCTTCCATCGACCACAGTCCTTTGCACGTCCAAATCCTTGGTTCCGCCATTTCTAAGCCCCGAAAGTCGAGACACGAAGAACAATCCACTTTCATCCCACTCGTTTGAGGAGACGACTACGTTCTTTTGATCTAAAAGTGCTACTAACCCATTTTTCTTTTCATTAATTACATTCTTTCGCCTTGGGATGAGAATTTAGCCTTGGATTTTTTACATCTAAACAAAAACATTGAAAAACCAGAAGGAGCCCCTCTAATAAAATCCAAGACACCAATTTGATCACCGCATCATAGAAAAAGTGCAGAGTATTGCTTTTCAGCTGACAAATGAAGCCAGCAAAACAAAACAGAGAAAATTCCAATTGCTTCGACCACAGTCCTTTGCACGCCCAAATCCTTCGTTCCGCCATTTTTAAGCCCCGAAAGTTGAAACATGAAGTACAATCCACTTTCATCCCACTCGTTTGAGGAGACGATTACTTTCTTTTCATCTAAAAGTGCTACTAACCTATTTTTCTTTTCAACAATTACATTATTTCGCATTGGGAACCAAATTTAGCCTTGGAAACTCCTGACGTAAACAAAAGCATTGAAAAGGCCGAAAGGGCCCCTTTATTGCAAGCCAAGGTATCAATTTCATCACTGCATCATAGAAAAAGTGCAGAGAAATGCTTTTCAGCTTAGAATGAAGCAAGGAGTTTGATTAAACACCATCGATTCAAAAAGATACTTAGCCAGAGTTCATTAGAAATCAGACAATCATGCCAGATGAAAATGTGCACTAAATCGTCATTATTACATATATCTTATTTTATAAAGCCCAGTCATGTTAGACGAATCATTACTTATTAATTTCAGAACTGCAGCAAAAAAGGGCAACACACCAGTGACTCACAAATCAATAGGACACGAAATCAACTCTACAGTGAGCGTCTATCGCCGATTATAGTCAAATTAGCAGAAAACCTCTGCTTCGACCACAGTCCTTTGCACGCCCAAATCTTTCGTTCCGCCATTTCTAAGCCCCGAAAGTTGAAACATGAAGAACAATCCACTTTCATCCGACTCGTTTGAGGAGACGATTGCTTTCTTTTCATCTAAAAGTGCTACTAACCTATTTTTCTTTTCAACAATTACATTATTTCGCGTTGGGAACCAAATTCAGCCTTGGAAACTCCTGACGTAAACAAAAGCATTGAAAAGGCTGAAAGGGCCCCTTTATTGAAAGCCAAGGTATCAATTTCATCACTGCATCATACAAAAAGTGCAGAGAAATACTTTTCAGCTCAGAAATGAAGCCAGATAATCAAACACCATCGATTCAAAAAGATACTTAGCCAGAGTCCATTAGAAATCGGACAATCATGCCAGATGAAAATGTGCACTAAATCGTCATTATTGCGTATATTTCATTTCATAAGGCCTAATTGTAGCGGCCTCTTCCGAACAACAACAATACCCTTTACCCGAACTGTGAACAATAAATTTTTGCCAAACTGTGAACAATAACCTTTTGCTGAACTAGAACAATACCTTTTGCAAACTCTGAACAATACCTTTCAAGTAGCCTTTATTTACACCATTATTGTTCCCTTCCCATGTGTACTCTAGTATATATGCAAATTATTCATGTAACTGGTACTTCAGTATTCTTCCGCGTCGTAACTCTACTCAACTTCACGTGTACTTTTTTAGTTTTTCCGCGTAATACAAAAACCGTTCTAAATTGTGGTGAACATTATCAGGGAGACAAGAAGTGTGCACACCATTTCTCCCCTACACAAATCATGGTAGACCAATGCTTACTTATTAATTTAAAAAGTGGAGGAACAGAGTAACACTGCAATGACTCACCAAAATAAGAAATCAAATCAACTCCACAGAGCCCAATTATGGCCAATTAACGTCAACTAAGCAGAAAACTCCTTGCATCGCCCACAGTCCTTTGCACGTCCAAATCCTTGGTTCCACCATTTCTAAGCCCCGAAAGTCGAAACACGAAGAACAATCCACTTTCATCCGACTCGTTCGAGGAGACGACTACGTTCTTTTGATCTAAAAATGCTACTAAGCTATTTTTCTTTTCATTAATTACATTCTTTCGCTTTGGGACCAAAATTTAGCCTTGGATTTTTCACATCTAAACAACAACATTGAAAAACCAGAAGGAGCCCCTCTAAAAAATCCCAAGATACCAATTTGATCACCGCATCATAGAAAAAGTGCAGAGTATTGCTTTTCACCTGACAAATGAAGCCAGATAACCAAACAGAGAAAATTCCAAACATTAAGCAAGGGTCTATTATAAATCAGATAATTATGCCAGATGAAAAATGGTACTAAATCGCCATTATTACATATATCTTATTTTATAAAGCCCAGTCATGTTAGACGAATCATTACTTATTAATTTGAGAACTGCAGCAAAACGGAAACACCCCAATGACTCACAACAAATAGCACACAAAATCAACTCTACACTGTGCGTTTATGGCCGATTAAAGTCAAATGAGCAGAAAACTCCTCGCTTCGACCACAGTCCTTTGCACGCCCAAATCCTTCGTTCCGCCATTTTTAAGCCCCGAAAGTTGAAACATGAACAACAATCCACTTTCATCCGACTCGTTTGAGGAGACGATTACTTTCTTTTCATCTAAAAGTGCTACTAACCTATTTTTCTTTTCAACAATTACATTATTTCGCGTTGGGAACCAAATTCAACCTTGGAAACTCCTGACGTAAACAAAAGCATTCAAAAGGCTGAAAGGGCCCCTTTATTGCAAGCCAAGGTATCAATTTCATCACTGCATCATAGAAAAAGTGCAGACAAATGCTTTTCAACTTAGAACGAAGCCAGATAATCAAACACTATCGATTCAAAAAGATACTTAGGCAGAGTCCATTAGAAATCGGACAATCATGCCAGATGAAAGTGTGTACTAAATCGCCATTATTACATATATCTTATTTTATAAAGCCCAGTCATGTTAGACGAATCATTACTTATTAATTTGAGAAGTGCAGCAAAAAAGGGCAACACACCAGTGACTCACAAAACAATAGGACACAAAATCAACTCTACAGTGAGCGTCTATTGCCGATTATAGTCAAATAAACAGAAAACCTCTGCTTCGACCACAGTCCTTTGCACGCCCAAATCCTTCGTTCCGCCATTTTTAAGCCCCGAAAGTTGAAACATGAAGAACAATCCACTTTCATCCGACTCGTTTGAGGAGACGATTGCTTTCTTTTCATCTAAAAGTACTACTAACCTATTTTTCTTTTCAACAATTACATTATTTCGCGTTGGGAACCAAATTCAGCCTTGGAAACTCCTGACGTAAACAAAAGCATTGAAAGGCTGAAAGAGCCCCTTTATTGGAGGTCAAGGTATCAATTTCATCACTGCATCATAGAAAAATTGCAGACAAATGCTTTTCAGCTTAGAAATGAAGCCAGATAATGAAACACCATCGATTCAAAGAGATACTTAGCCAGAGTCCATTAGAAATCGGACAATCATGCCAAATGAAAATTTGTACAAAATCGTCATTACTGCATATATTTTATTTTATAAGGCCTAATTGTAGCGGCCTCTTCCGAACAACAACAATACCCTTTTCCCGAACTGTGAACAATAACCTTTTGCCGAACTGTGAACAATAACCTTTTGCTGAACTAGAACAATACCTTTTACAAACTCTGAACAATACCTTTCAAGTAGCCTTTATTTACACCATTATTGTTCCCTTCCCATGTGTACTCTAGTATATATGCAAATTATTCATGTAACTGGGACTTCAGTATTCTTCCGCGTCGTAACTCTACTCAACTTCACGTGTACTTTTTTAGCTTTTCCGCGTAATACAAAACCGTTCTAAATTGTGGTGAACATTATCAGGGAGACAAGAAGTATGCACATCCATTTCTCCCCTACACAAATCATGGTAGACCAATCCTTACTTATTAATTTAAAAAGAGCAGCAACAAAGTAACACTGCAATGACTCACAAAAATTAGAAATCAAATCAACTCCACAGAGCCCAATTATGGCCGATTAACGTCAAATTAGCAGAAAACTCCTTGCATCGACCACAGTCCTTTGCACACCCAAATCCTTGGTTCCGCCATTTTTAAGCCCCGAAAGTTGAAACATGAAGAGCAATCCACTTTCATCCGACTCGTTTGAGGAGACGACTACCTTCTTTTGATCTGAAGGTGCTACTAGCCTAGTTTTCTTTTCGTCAATTACATTCTTTCGCGTTGGAAACCAAATTCAGCCTTGTATTTTCCACATGCAAACTAAAACAAAAGCCTAAAAGGGCCCCTTTAATAGAATACAAAGTACCAATTTGATCACTGCATAATAGAAAAAGTGCGGAGTATTGCTTTTCAACTTAGAAATGGAGCCAGATAACCTAACAAAGAAAATTCGAAACTTTAAGCCAGACTCTATTATAAATCAGATATTTATGCCAGATGAAAATTGGTACTAAATCGCCATTATTACATAATATATCTTATTTTATAAAGCCCAGTCATTTTAGACGAATCATTACTTATTAATTTGAGAAGTGCAGCAAAAGGGAAACACCCCAATGCCTCACAAAAAAATAGGACACAAAATCAACTCTACACTGTGCGTTTATGGCCGATTAGTCAAATTAGCAGAAAACTCCTTGCTTCGACCACAGTCCTTTGCACGCCCAAAATCCTTGGTTCCGCCATTTTTAAGCCCCGAATGTTGGAACATGAAGAACAATCCACTTTCATCCGACTCGTTTGAAGAGACGATTACTTTCTTTTCATCTAAAAGTGCTACTAACCTATTTTTCTTTTGATGAATTACATTCTTTCGCGTCGGGAACCAAATTTAGCCTTCGAATTTCCAGATGTAACCAAAAATATTGAAAAACCTGAAAGAGCCCCTTTAATAAAAAACAAGCTACCAATTCGATCACTGCGTTATAGTAAAAGTTCACAGTATTGCTTTTCAGCTTAGAAGTGAAGCCAGATAACCAAACAGAGAAAATTCCAAACATTAAGCCAGACTCTATTATAAATCAGATATTTATGCCAGATGAAAATTGGTACTAAAACGCCATTATTACATATATCTTATTTTATAAAGCCCAGTCATGTTAGACGAATCATTACTTATTAATTTAAGAAGTGGAGGAAAGGGGAAACAAATCAATGACTCACAAAAAAATAGCACACAAAATCAACTCTACACTGTGCGTTTATGGCCAATTAAAGTGAAATTAGAAGAAAGCTCCTTCCTTCGACCACAGCCCTTTGCACGCCCAAATCCTTCGTTCCGCCATTTTTAAGCCCCGAAAGTTGAAACACGAACAACAATCCACTTTCATCCGACTCGTTTAAAAAGACGATTACTTTCTTTTCATCTAAAAGTGCTACTAACCTATTTTTCTTTTCAACAATTACATTATTTCGTGTTGGGAACCAAATTCTGCCTTGGAAACTCCTGACGTAAACAAAAGCATTGAAAGGCTGAAAGGGCCCCTTTATTGGAAGCCAAGGTATCAATTTCATCACTGCATCATAGAAAAAGTGCAGAGAAATGCTTTTCAGCTTAGAAATGAAGCCAGATAATCAAACACCATCGATTCAAAAAGATACTTAGCCAGAGTCCATTAGAAATCGGACAATCATGCCAGATGAAAAAGTGTACTAAATCGCCATTATTACACATATCTTAATTTATAAAGCCCAGTCATGTTAGACGAATCATTACTTATTAATTTGAGAAGTGCAGCCAAAAAGGGCAACACACCAGTGACTTACAAAAAAATAGGACACGAAATCAACTATACAGTGAGCGTATATCGCCGATTATAGTCAAATTAGCAGAAAACCTCTGCTTCGACCACAGTCCTTTGCACGCCCAAATCTTTCGTTCCGCCATTTTTAAGCCTCGAAAGTTGAAACATGAAGAACAATCCACTTTCATCCGACTCGCTTGAGGAGACGATTACTTTCTTTTCATCTAAAAGTGCTATTAACATATTTTTCTTTTCAACAATTACATTATTTCGCGTTGGGAACCAAATTCTACCTTGGAAACTCCTGACGTAAACAAAAGCATTGAAAAGGCTGAAAGGGCCCCTTTATTGGAAGCCGAGGTATCAATTTCATCACTGCATCATAGAAAGAGTGCAGACAAATGCTTTTCAGCTGAGAAATGAAGCCAGATAATCAAACACCATCGATTCAAAAAGATACTTAGCCAGAGTCCATTAGAAATCGGACAATCATGCCAGATGAAAATGTGTACTAAATCGTCATTATTGCATATATTTCATTTTATAAGGCCTAATTGTAGCGGCCTCTTCCGAACAACAACAATACCCTTTTGCCGAACTGTGAACAATAACCTTTTGCCAAACTGTGAAAAATAACCTTTTGCTGAACTAGAACAATACCTTTTGCAAACTCTGAACAATACCTTTCAAGTAGCCTTTATTTACACCATTATTGTTCCCTTCCCATGTGTACTCTAGTATATATGCAAATTATTCATGTAACTGGGACTTCAGTATTCTTCCGCGTCGTAACTCTACTCAACTTCACGTGTACTTTTTTAGTTTTTCCGCGTAATAAAAAACCGTTCTAAATTGTGGTGAACATTATCAGGGAGACAAGAAGTATGTACACCATTTCTCCCCTACACAAATCATGGTAGACCAATCCTTACTTATTAATTTAAAAAGTGGAGGAACAAAGTAACACTGCAATGACTCACAAAAATAAGAAATCAAATCAACTCCACAGAGCCCAATTATGGCCAATTAACGTCAACTTAGCAGAAAACTCCTTGAATCACCCACAGTCCTTTGCACGTTCAAATCCTTGGTTCCGCCATTTCTAAGCCCCGAAAGTCGAAACACGAAGAACAATCCACTTTCATCCGACTCCTTTGAGGAGACGACTACGTTCTTTTGATCTAAAAATGCTACTAACCTATTTTTCTTTTCATTAATTACATTCTTTCGCTTTGGGACCAAAATTTAGCCTTGGCTTTTTTAAATCTAAACAAAAACATTGAAAAACCAGAAGGAGCCCCTCTAATAAAACCCAACATACCAATTTGATCACCGCATCATAGGAAAAGTGCAGAGTATTGCTTTTCAGCTGACAAATGAAGCCAGATAACCAAACAGAGAAAATTCCAAACATTAAGGAAGAGTCTATTATAAATCAGATATTTATGCCAGATGAAAAATGGTACTAAATCGCCATTATTACATATATCTTATTTTATAAAGCCCAGTCATGTTAGACGAATCATTACTTATTAATTTGAGAAGTGCAGCAAAAGGGAAACACCCCAATGACTCACAACAAATAGCACACACAATCAACTCTACACTGTGCGTTTATGGCCGATTAAAGTCAAATTAGCAGAAAACTCCTTGCTTCGACCACAGTCCTTTGCACGCCCAAAATCCTTGGTTCCGCCATTTTTAAGCCCCGAAAGTTCAAACATAAAGAACAATCCACTTTCATCTGACTCGTTTGAGGAGACGATTACTTTCTTTAGATCTAAAAGTGCTACTAACCTATTTTTCTTTTCATCAATTACATTCTTTCGCGTCGGGAACCAAATTCAGCCTTGGAATTTCCAGATGTAAACTAAAACATTGGAAAGTCTGAAAGGGCCCCTTTAATAGAAGCCAAGGTACCATTTTCATCACTGCATCATAGAGAAAGTGCAGAATATTGCTTTTCAGCTTAGAAATGAAACTAGACAACGAAACAACATCGATTTAAAAAGATAC
The DNA here is from genome assembly GCA_964036295.1 of Plumapathes pennacea. Lineage (NCBI taxonomy): Eukaryota > Metazoa > Cnidaria > Anthozoa > Antipatharia > Myriopathidae > Plumapathes > Plumapathes pennacea. The sequence goes on along the minus strand of OZ038465.1, from coordinate 18,860,943 downwards.
TTAGCCAGAGTATATTATAAATCGGACAATTATTCCAGATGTAAATGTGTGCTAAATCGTCATTATTGGATATATTTCATTTTATAATGCCCAGTTGTAGCGGCCTCTTCCGAACAACAACAATATTCTTTTGCCGAACTGTGAACAATAACGTTTTTGCTGAACTAGAACAATACCTTTTGCAAACTCTGAACAATACCTTTCAAGTAGCCTTTATGTACACCATTATTCTTCCCTTCCCATGTTTACTCTAGTATATATGCAAATTATTCATGTAACTGGGACTTCAGTATTCTCCCGCGTCGTTTCACGTGTACTTTTTTATTTTTTCCGCGCAATAGTAAACCGTCCTAAATATTGTGGTAAACATTATCAGGGAGACAAGAAGTACGCACATCCATTTCTCCCCTTCACAAATCATGGTAGACCAATGTTTACTTAATAATTAATAAAGTGTAGGAAAAGAGCGACATGGCAATGACTCACAAAAATAAGAAGCAAAATAAACCAGAGTCCAATAAAAATCGAGCAATAATGCCAGATGAAAATGGGTGCTGAAATCGGCCAGATACAAACAAAACAGCATGACCACTTTTTCACCACATTTTTGCATATATTCCCTATTTATATTAAAGGCCTAATAAATTGGTAGACGAATGCTTACTTATTCATTTAAAGTGCTACTTGCTACTGCGTATGGTTGGAAAAGTTTCTTATTGGAAAAATAAACTAACAAAAATTCTGGATTTTAATCAATATAAACGAAGTATTCCCAGTCCTTTATAGGTTGGGGGAGGCAGAGGGGGATCGCGTGACCTCGGTTCCAAGAAAATAAAGACGTCGTTCTCGCTTGCTCGTCCTCCCAAATCTATCAAATTTCAACAGTCACAAGGTATGTGTCGTTGTACTGGTGAAAGTCGCTCATTGTTGATAATAATTCATTCGTTACTCGTTTAGCTCTATGTCCGAAGCTTCTATTTGCCTATATGCAAATAACTAATTTCGACATTTGTCAAAATCCTTGGTCGAGATGAGGGCAACTTGAAAATTCTGGACTCCAAATAACATTTCCAATACGCAGAACTGGAGCATAAAGGTTGCCTAAAACTAGTTTGGTGGGAGCCCTAAGTTAAAGGAAGTAATTAGCGAGACCTTAGCTAAGACTATTTGCATAGCGAAGAAACAGGAAATAATGACAAAGGTAACACTCGCGCGCTCCCTGGGTAGATTTTCACAGTGGAAGAGAACTAACTTGCTAGCGCCGATGAACATGTTGCAGTGTCGGGAGGTTCAGATTATCTTTAACGCAGATAAAATGCCAAAAAGTAAAAGTATAAAAGCAAACCGGGAACGAACTCCTCCAAATTTTCGCGTGTCGCTCATGCGTGCCAGTCATTTGTGCCAGTTCTCAACATTAAGGTTTTAGGTTGGTTGCCATTCGGACAGTAGATTGACTTCAAGCAATAGAAAGTTTCATAATTTCTAGTTGCCCAGCCCAGAATTTACCTGCCCGAGCAAAAGTTTTGGTTGCCCCGGGCAAGCGGGCAACCGTTAATGTCGAGTGCTGTGTACATATATGTTCTTGCGTGTTTATTTCACACCTATAATATTGCTTGTTTGTCTATTCGGGTGCGGGTTGTATGAATTTTAAGTCACGATTTTCAATTTCGGAAGGTTTTAGAGCCCTCGACTTCCTTTGTTGATATTAATCCAGCGGAGTCTGATTTGAATATCATTTTACATGACGTATTTCGCTTTGAACTTCAAGATCCACTCGATGTGTGCTTTGTTCTGAAAATATATCTGTCGTTGAAAAGGTCTTCAAATTAATTTTTTCGCTAATACATAAAAAAAATCTTGTGTAGGGAAAGTTCATTTTTTTAGAACCCCCCCCCCCCCCCCCCCCCCAACTTCCAACATTTTTTTAGTCCCCTCCACGGCCCCCTTAAGTGTCTAAAAATTTTCTGAGCCACCCCCCCCCCCCCCTCCTTGTCATAATAAATGAATTTTTCCTATAGAGCTTTGTGATAGCACACAGGCCTCATTATTTTGGGTGTAAGACCAAAAATGTGTGATTTCTAAACACTATTTCTGACTGTATCGCAATAAAGTTCTCACTTCATCTACCTGGACTGTAGTTCATTGCTGAAGATGGCTGAAACAAAGGAACCGTACAGTACGCTGACTAATGACCCTGCAGCAACTACAGGACCCCCACCTTATTCAGGACCTGCTCAATCATATGCACCAGGACAGCAACCTCAACAGATGCAGCAGCCTGGTCAGTACCCCCAGATGCAGCAGCCCCAGGGATATGGCGCACCACAGCCCATAATGACTCAACCAACGGTTAACACTTCCAGTACCACTGTGGTTATTGCAAACCAGCAGCCAATGGTTTTGCATCCAAGGGACTGGCATGATGGACTCTGTGCCTGCTTCAATGACTGTGGATCCTGTAAGGAGACATTACAAAAATTAATATATTGTGTAAAATATGTGACCTCTCACATGAAAATGTATGCTAACACTTTTCTGTTTTTAACATAATATTACTAACGCTCTCGAAAATCACTCAAGCCTTTGCAAATCATTTAACAGGTAGTCTGAAAAGTTAATGGTTTAGGAAACCTTTCGAATGATTTGGCTTGAAAGAGCTAACAGACATTACAAAAATAATAATATTTATATTGTGCAAAATATAATATGGCATTTTTGAAGCCATCTAGAGATAACATTACATCTGACATCTGCATCTGTGCTGATGACATGGATCACTTTTGAACCACTTTTTTAACCTGGTACTCATTGGATGTTACCCAAAGTTACTGCCATGTTAAACTTAGTTCAAGAAATTTAACATACAGGTTTTTCATTCCACCTTATTTTTTACCTTTGCAAATTTTTCAGAAATTCATGGGCTTTCAACATTGGAACTTTTTAACCAAATTTCTGCATCTGACTTGACTAATGTTCTGAGACATGATGACAGAAATAACTTCTGGTACCCAGAAAGGGTACCCAAGTTAAAATGATGTAACATTAGCTGTGATATCTTATAAAATTTGATTAACAGATTAAGAGGGTTTCCGCTGTAAACTCAAGTAATGATCACGGTGGATTGAAACAATTCTTGCACCAACATAATAATAATGTTTGTGATTGAGAATTTTTCGACACTTCCTTCACTATAACACCAAAAGATAATTCACAAAACTTTCCAAGAAACAGGGAGGACAAATATTCCTATAACACACATAAAATTATTGTGCATTTTGAGATAGGAAAGGCAACCAAAAAAACTTGCATCTTCCCTTATGCTTCTTGAACATTTTCGGTGTTACTCATGCATGATCGTATTACATAAACTAGAAAATCAAAATAAATCACAGAGATAGTGCTTCTTTTTTCTGGTACAGACCTTTTGCATGCATTGCTCAAATTTACAGCAGAAAACCTCTTAAGTGTTTGTTTCTGATTGGTAGGTATCATGGGGTTGTGCTGCCCCTTATGTTTGCTGTGTGATGTATCCAGCCAGATGGGAGAAGGTTGCTGTATGGCCTGCATGTGCCCAATTACGACCATGTTTGGACTCAGGGTTAAGCTGCGCACACAGCACAACATTCAGGTAAAACATACTCAGAGTCTTATTGACCAATAACAGTAGGTTGTATGATAACAAGCTGTAATATTCCATGATAAGTGTTAGCTCTTGCGCATGCATAAGGGACTACCATGTATCCTTACCCTATCTATGGGGACTATGAGGATTTCCAGGACCTCTCTGAAAATCACTTTTGTGAATGGGATCTTCCTGTTAAAATATTATTCAACATAATATATAGCAAATTGCATAGTAAAGTGCAGTGATCAGTTTTATGGGAAAGTATGAAAGAATGAGAAGCTTTCATTACTGGGACAACATCTACAGAAGCATGGGAGTATTCCACACACAAGCTCATGTAATTGTAGAGAACTACACAGGACAGGAATTATTATGAAAGAGGACTGGCTAGATGCTTGGGAACTGCACCTTATAGAGACTCTATGCATGGAGAACTAGTACAGGTCCAGAAGGTTTATGAAAGTGAGAATGCATGTATGAAGGTCTTTTGTCTCCTTGTTTTGGCAGGGTTCTCTTTGCGATGACTACTGTGCTGTCGTCTGTTGTCAGTTGTGCGTACTGTGTCAGCTGTCACGTGAGCTCAAGTTTGCACCCAGGGTCCAGTTCTAGGACTGCTAGTGGTATTCCACAAACCACCAGCATTAGTAGTACATTGATTTTTATAGTCCCAGAATGGAGGACAGAATAATAGCAATCTGTATCCATTTCTAGAAAGCTCAGTGTAAGCTGCTGCCAGTTAGCTGGAGCTTGATATTCAATTATCTAGCTCCTTAGCCCTGAGTCAAATAACTCAAGTCAATAAAATCAGTCAAAAACTATTGAAGGGGTATTTTATTTCTGTTGTATGAAGCTGCCCTTTGCTCCTTTGTTTCAAAACGAGGCTTGGTGTAAATGAAAAGAAATATTCTTTTCCCAGGATGGTGTAAAAGAGTATGAAAAATGTATAGAAAATGAAACAGCTGATTAACTTAACTTAACTTAACAGATAGAAGATGGAAAGGAATGACAAGTAATACTATGAACTGTGGGAACATTCTACATACGTTGGGTACCAGCGGTTGTTTCCTTCTCTCGCAAAGTCCTTTATAAACAACGCAAACCGGTCACTTGTCCAGCAATGTGTACATCTTCCATCTTACATACATGCAAGCTCTCCGCGCAAATCTGCGAGAGGGCTGGAGCCAACTGGTGCTCAGTACCCAATCCCCAAACGCGCGCAACGCCTGCTTAATTCTGCTCGCAATTCTGCTCAAAATGTTTGTCTTGGCTGAAATGAAGGACACAGTTCGGATAAAGCCGCGGTATTTTGGGGTAGATTTGCGTGAAGCGGTAGCTAATAAGCTGAACAAGAAACTAGCGAATAAGGTACGTGGAAAGGGGGCCGAAAAGCCGTCGCAAGTGATAGGTATTTCTTCAGTATGTTTGGGTGAAACGAGCGGCTTTTTCCTTGTCATCAGGTAGTTCACAACGTTGGATTGTGCATTGTTCTCCATGATATCGTTTCTATCGGAGACTCGTTCCTATTTCCTGGTGACGGTTCGTCGCATACACCAGGTGGGTTTGTAGTAGTTTTAGTATCATTAATATATTTTACCTAGAAATAATCAAAAATTAGTTCCTCTTAAAAATTTCTTCGAGCTATAAATGTATTGGAGAAGTCGTGTCGTAAGTGAAACGTTACAATATTTTTTAAGCCTGACCCAGGATTAGCTTTGAACAACTCGGCCTAACTTCTGAATTTAGCAAAAACTTCATTTTTTGCAGTGAAGTTTCGCTTTGTGGTTTTTCGTCCATTTGTTGACGAAATCTTGACAGGAAGGGTAAGGGGCTGCAATCACGAAGGAGTGCAAGGTAAGGCAAACAGAAACGTGCTGTCTTTACATTGTTCAGTGTCCAAGATTCTTGAGACTCAAAGCATATCTCTCTATAAATTTATGCCTGACCTTGTTATAATTATTTTTCAGTGTCTATGGAGTTTTTTGATGACATCATAATCCCATATGAGTATCTGCAACAGCCTTCTAAATTGTATCCTTTTGATAACGTACTGTGTAGTTGCTCAATGGTAAAGTAGCACTGCTGGGACCCATGGGAATGACATGCCTCTTAATTACTCTCAGAGAAAATCAGAGAGGAGAAAAGGTTGATGGTACTGAGAGCAAAAGTTGCAAGAAATTGTCTGGTTTGATCATGCTCTCAAAGCTTCTCACAAGTGCAATCCTTAGTGATACTCTTGACTTGAAACAAAAGGCAAGTAGGCAGGACTTCCTTGTTCATCCAACTCGTTATTTTACCTGAAGTGAGTAAATGATTTCTAGAGAACAGCTTTGCTGTACATATTCCTAAAGGTAAATGAAAAACATTGGAAAGTGGTTGGTCATCAATCTGATATTTTCAAACTGATTATCTTCCAAGAAAGTGCCTGAAAGTTTGACAGTGCCACTTTCTCAGCTGTAAATATCACAATAGTTTTGTTGACATTGAATACTGCTTTTCCTTAATGTGTGGAATGAAGCGATGAAGATGAACAGCTTTGGGTATGGGAATATCAGACAGATGCTGGAAGTCATGATTTGTTCATGGATATCAATGAGGAAATCAGGTTTAGAGTGGTGAATGAAACTTTTGTGGATTTAACTCCAACTGGACCAGACATGTCAAGTGGAGAGAAGAAAACTTCGGAAGAACAAGAGAACAAAAAATCACCTTACACTGTAACTGTAAGTGCTGAAGACCAGCTACAGTAGCCTGATTTTCAGATGGTTGGAGATTGTTCATTGCTCTTCCTCTTCCCTCCGACCGCCTGATAATCAGACTACTGCTACAGGAGCTGAATGTGCATGGTCTTATTGACAGTCAACTAAAGTAAAGAAACTGAAAGAGAGAGAGAGAGCAGGTTGTAATCAGCCCCATCTCTTCCCCAGCTAAAGTCAGTACAACATTCAGTGTCTGGGCAGAGGTGGATCCAGACCGGTTTATATGGCAACTGGTCAGATTCTTAAAATTTAGTTTTCATCCTCTTGAAGTAGCAGAAAACAGCATTTTAGAACTAGCCAAATATCAAACTTTTTCCAGGGGAGCATGCCCCTGGACTCCCCTAGAAACTCACACACTTGGAAACTGGTTAGATTTTCTTATGTATCCAACACTGCTGTGTACCATGGAGGTAATTGAGATGCTTCATTGTATGGGCCAGAGTTTATTAATATTTAGTGTCTACAGGTGAGGTTCCTCTTTCACTTTAAATCTAATCCTTCAAGACACAAGTTTCCAGCACTAATCTTTGTTTGGTATCTAAAGGAGAAATATTGTTTTAGTAAATTTTGTGGTAATTATAGCTATGCTTTATCATCTGAGTGGGAAGTTTGTTATCTTTTTTAGGGATCCATCAGTGAGCCTGGGCTTGGCTTACATTCATGGTGGAACAACACATGAACCTGAGGCAGATGTGTGGCCCACAAAACATCAAAGAAGCCCTCTTGTGCTAAAACCAGATTACCATATGCTCACTAAAGGAGGACTTCTGGAAATGGCACTTTGTAATAATAATCTATGCAGTTGGGAAAGTAGATGCCAGCTGGACAAACCATGAAACTATTACACACAGAGGCCAGGCAAGAAACACATGAGAAAGAAGAGAATTAGCCTGGATCAACTTCAATAACATTGCTGTTCAGACATTCTGCCTTGTTTTGAAATGAAGTTTAGCATTCTGTATCAGACAAGCTATGGAACATTCACAGACATTTACATGTATATAGAGTTTATTATTAGGGTGCTTTATCCCATTAAATCTCTGTGATAGTTGTTGCTGCCCTTTGTCTAAACATAATAATGATGAAATGCATAGTACATACTTCTCATAATGGCCATCAGAATGATCTAATATCACACACATCCATTTCTCCTTACAGCCTCTTCCATCAAAGTGATACCCCTCTGATACCTTGACTGCTGTTTTTCTTTCCAAGGTTGTTTTTCAACTTATCTGGTCATGAGAATTGATAAGCTGACCAGAGGTCAGTGTGCTTTTTTCCCTCCATATTGAATAGCATACAGATGACTGTATTGAAGGAGAAGTTTGGCTTCTGATCAATCTTGATCTTGTATTGCTTAGGAGGCTCTGCTTCATTTCTTCACTTCATCTTGGAGTTCACTGCTTGCAGTAATCCTGTATATCAGACAATGATGAAAATAAGTCTACTTGTGGACAAAGCGCTCTTCATACTTAATAAATTTCCACTGGTTTGCCGTGGTGTGGACTCTTATTTGCCATGATTTACGTCATCACAAGGTCAAAATGTTGTGGACTCACGAGGCGCTTCGCTGAGTGAGTCCGCAACTAATTTTGACCATGTGATGACGTAAATCGTGGTAAATAAGAGTCCACACCACGGCAAACCAGTGGAAATTTGTTTTTTACCACAACATTTAGAAATATACAGGAAACTTTCGTTGTATTTCGCTGCAAAACGTGACATGCTGGCATCAGCATCGTTGTCTGGACTCTTATTTACCACGGTAAATCGACCAATCAGAGAGCGAGAAACAAGTGTGTTGTGGTAAAATGTAATATTGATTTCTTTTACTGTTGTTGTGTAGAGTACCTGAAGAAACACTTTTGCCAAATTGCTAAGCCTTGTATTTGAGGAGCTAGAGAGCCTTTCCATGCAGTCTTGGACAGCTTCTGAGGTGATCTCTGGAGAAATGAGGCAAAAGAAATAGACCCTCACACAAATCAGAAAACCCTGCAGCTCCTCACAAATGAACTGCATAAATTCAAGTGAGAGTGTTAAGATGTGGATCCTCCATCAAAAAAATTCCTTTTGTTCCCCTACCCCACCCTCTTGGGCTCTCATCCCACTTGGTGAAGGAGGGGTGGGGATGGTGTTCACAGAAGTTCCAAAGATTACTGTCAGTGGTGACTATTGCTTGTCTCAGTCACCATGGAAACAGCCCAGAATTTTGTGTTATAAATAAAAATAATACTACCTTGCTGTGTTTCTGGAGTTACAAGATACATCAAAGTAGTGATGGCAGACAAAACAGTCTCCTCGTTGGTGCTGTAAAGGTTTAAGAAAATCTTTCAGAGACACTAGAGATGTGCAGCGGTCAGTACCAGAAATCTAAAGTAAGAGCTGGCTTTTTTTAAATATGTCTGCATTCTGAACAACAGCCGATCAAAGTAAAATGTACCCACCTTGACAGGCATTTCATGACCAGCACAATACCTCCATTTGCTATTATGTGCTGCTTGTTCTGTTTGTCTGATGTCAAGAACATAATATGTTATTATTTAGTTTTGTACACTTGATGTCTTAGAATTGCAAAATTATTGATAAAACTTGAATGCTCATGCAGTATATAATGACTTGTCTCTTTTTAGCTTACCCAGGCAGCAATTACAAAGTCCACCAATTCCAAACTCAACATATTTATCATTGTCTTCTGTCAGCATATCTGAAAATTGCAAAACAACATTCAGAATATTATTGGATTACTTAATTTTATCTTCATTAGTCAGGTGAGTATAGGAGTTGCTAATAGTCTGATGACGTGTGATGTATTTGACAATATTATGCTTGAATGTGCATACAATATTAGCAATAATTTTTATTGGACGAGGTTGAGCAAAATATCATATGATGTGCCAGTGACGAACAGATCAATATCCAGCATTGGCAAATAAATGATCTGCAAGATACTGGCAATTATCACCAATATTTTGTTATAACCAAGTTTAATTATTGTTTTATCATTTGAGTGAGCTTGCATTTCACAAATTATTTGGCATTATTACTATTACTGAGCACAGAATACAAATTCTCCTAACTATTCAAGAAAAAAATGTATGGGTGATGCAGTGAGAATTAATAGGCCAATCAGTTTAGTGGAGAAAACTGTGCATGAGTAGAATATTACTTGCAGTTGACCATTGAAAGCAGTAGTGCATATGAGCAGACACTTATTTGTAGGCAGTTATTTGCAGGTGATGTAGCAGTCTCTTGGCCAATCGAAAGAGAAGGAAAAAAGTATCGAATGATAATATACAGAACAAAATAATTTATGTAAGAATGTTGTGCATCTCTTGATCATTCAATGTATTTGTGTCTAAATATGTTTTCGTGTGTTAATTGTCAGATGTGTGGTAGACATTTAAATGTAACACATATTTATATACAATGTCCATACAATTAAAATACTATAAATGTGTACACATGTTTGCATGACTCTTGCAAAACGACATCTTACCGAGAAACAGATCCAGTACTCCCAGCTTCCTAAAGTGGTCATAGTTGATGGGGTCATAGCCAAAATTAGCTAGATTAGCCAAAATCTGTTCTTTTGCATCTAGAAAAAGAAATTACAGCTGTGCTGAACCTTGCACGTCCTTAAATAAAATATCATCAGTTTGTGGCACGCGGAAGAATGTTTACCTTGTCGATCAGAATCTTGAAACTCTGTCACTAGAGCCTGTAAATACTCGAACCTGCCAAGATGATCCGAGCCTGATTTCCTGTCAATGTACTCTTGGCTTGTAAACATGTCTCTTTCAGTCCGCCATCTTTTTCCAACTAGATCCAGGCCATTCGGTCACAGCTGATGTCGCCTCCAGGCCCCCTCTTGTTCAACAAACAAGGGAGGAGGGGTGGGGTAACAGAGGTTGTGTCAATCGCAATGTCTCTTTTTTAGAGTATTTGTTACTGGTGAGTTATCAGTTTCACTACATTATTCATACATTTTCTTCTTGAAGGGCTAGAAGAGAAAAATAATTATTATCGTCTTATGAGCTCAGAAACAATTTTAAATAGTTCTGTGGCAGATCTAGGGAGGCTTTGAGGCATTTGTTCAAACTCCCTTTGGCTTATTCAATATTATGAAAAAAAAGTACAGATCTGAATGTATAATTTAGCTCAAAAGCACCTTTCAATAAACCTACGAACCCTGCTTGACCCCCCTCACATGGAATTGTGAATCTGCAGTACAGTAGTTCATTACTTTACAGGCAATTTTACTTTGGCTTGTGTAAATGTTGGAGATGTCTATAAAATCCAAGACAGCTTGTAGAGATGGTAGCTTTTAATCAAATTTACAAATTCCTATTTACAAAATCCTATGTGTGTCTCAGGCTTCCTCACTAGAAAGCTAAAATACATTGTGCATTACTCTACAGTAGAATCCACTATTTCCTTTTCTTGAATTTGGTTTTCTTCTTGTCAAGTTTTGCTTTCTTACTGCTGGGCATCTTGAATTCTCGCTGCTCTTCGCTGTCTTCCCTGGGCCTCTTTTTCTTCTCTTCCAGTTCACGGAGTTCCTAGTACACAGTATAACAACATAATTCACACAATTAATTAATTACTGTACAATTTGTTTTAATGATGATTATTGGTTCAATACTATTACCAGACTTAAATAAACAAGTCATGGCAGAAGAAAGTAAAGCAACAACTTTATGAGAATAGTAAATTATCATATAACCAATTGTGACCAGGTCAAGTCACATATAAGTTATCGTGTGTTTTGGTCACGAATCACTCCGTGATAGTGGCGCGTTTTTAGCGATTAAATAATTTTGAGTCTGGCTTTGAGTTGGTGTAGTTCATTGTTTACCGTTCCTCTGTTTCTAAGTCATCTCAGCTTGGTTACACAATTAAGTACAACATTAATTTTTACAGCAATCTGAATTTTTCTTGTTTTACAGTGCACTGGAAAGAAGAGAGTTGTCTGTCCAACCAAACATAGAAGATGACAGCTGTACACAATGCCAGACCATAAAACTCTAAAAAGGTGTCCTGCAATTAATATTTTAGTACAATCCTTTACTTGCATTTTATTATGTTTTGCTTGATCAAGATCTTCATCAAGCCTGCACAGTTTGTTTGTCTGAATGAATGAGATTGTGTATTGACCAGTAACCCTTTGATTTAGCTCACCATCTTTGCATATCTCTGGGCCTCCGTAACTCGCTCCATCAGCATCATCACTTCTTCTTCAACTGTTGGGTAAGATGGCAACTTCTTCCCAATCAGCTGTTCAATTCTTTGGTAAAGTTCTACATCATATCTATGGGTAACAAGCAAGCAAACACAAGTTACTAATCGTGTAGTGAGTAACTTTCATACTGCAATAAAAATTGATGAGCTACACAAGTATTATTACTCAGACATGAAATCAAATAAAGACAAAAATCTTATCTTCCATGCAAGTTATTCTTGAGTAAAATGTAGTGAATAGAGTAACCACAAAAAATATTTCACAACAATGTTTCTGTTAGATTGTGGACCATGCTGTGGCTACAATACTTACTGTGTAACAAATGTGATGGCTCTCCCTGACCGACCTGCTCTGGCAGTGCGACCAACTCTGTGGATATAATCCTGCCACAGATAACAGATTCTGTTAGAGTACAATAAATAATGTAATACTAGACTAATACTGGTAATCTAGTGTGTCTCTATTGGTGTAGAAATAAAATTCATACAGTATGTTTAATGTCATCAAGACATATTATGTAAGCTGACATTTGTAGGTTATTATAGGTAGGAAAAGGTTTGTATATACTAGTGTGGAGCCCTTAACAGACCATAAACCAACCTAGAGTAGTGTGCTACAGAGGAGTGTTTTGTGTGATGTATCTGGTGTTTACAACTTGCAAGAACACATCAAGTTCAAGCAGGCGAAAAGGTCCAGACATGTTTTCTCTCCCTTGTACATTTTGAACACAACAGGCACAGAAAGCAAACCTGTCATGAGTACCAACAAGGGGCTAGCATGTGTGTGTGTGTGTTTTTTTTTTCTGGGGGGAGGGGGGGGGGGGGGAGAGGGAGAAGAGAACCTTGCATTCTTACTTTGGAGTGTGTTGGAATGTCAAAATTAATAACGATGTCCACATGTGGGATGTCCAGTCCTCGACTGGCAACATCTGTGGCCACAATGATAGAGCGGTCCTTGGCTTTGAACTTGTTTAGAGCTCCTAGCCTCTTCGACTGCAGAGAAAACAACAATACAGTGCATAAAGAATCGGTGAACCAACACAAGAACTCATCAACTGTGGGCAGCAAGAATTTTGGTCAACTAGGAAGCTATGTGTGCAGGCAGCCATTTCTTATGAGTGAACTCCACACGGGTACTGTATCTAGTGTTTACAACTTGTGTGAACATGGCAGGTACACACAGGCGAAAAGAACCAGAAAACTTTCTTTTCCTTGGCGTTTTTGAACACGACAGGCACACAAAGAAACCTGTCATGAGTACCAGCAAGGATTTTATTATTATGATGTGACAATACACTTTGTACACTTTGTGTGTCAACTACAGGAGAAGAGAAAGCCTGCATACCTGACTCATTTGTCCATGAAGTGGCACAGCATTTAAACCAAGATTTCTAACCATCAATGTTACTCTGAGAAAACAGAAAGGTAACTAAGATTGACATTCCCTGTTCCTAGTCTCAAATACTCCTTGATCTGTACTGTAGTTGACTGGACACTGAAAAAACTACCCAAAGTATATTTTTGCTCCAGTACCTTTTTTCAGCCACATTATCAGTTTATCTTTCATTTCAAACACTTGCAGAGCAGACAAAACATTTAAGAAGACAGAAAAAAGGATAATTCTACAAACAACATTCATACTGTGTACGAGCCATTCTTCCATGAACCCTGTCATTGAATAAATAGGATCTGACCACTTCATATAACACCTTGTTACTGACTATTATCCCTTCTACTTTGTCCAACTCTGTACTTCTAAATGTTGTACCTTTGGACATTATTACATGTCCCACAGAACACCATGAAGGAATTGCCTGCAAGTTCATTCAGAATACTGACAAGGTAGCAGTCCTGTTGGAACAAAGCAAGCAAGAAAGGACTGAAATTATGAGGTGAATGTCTTATGCTTGATGTAGGCAATTATGCAGATAGGTACATGTAGATGTGTAACACTGGCATACAGTACAACAAAGATTTGAAAATCAAACAAACAAACCTTGAATTTTGATGGAATAAATAGATAACTCTGTTGTAACTTGTCCACTGTTGTATATCTGAAAATAGTACAATGTATATCAGGATAAATATAATAACAACCCTATTTGCATGTCAAACTTACTGCACTCTATAACAGGTAAGACCTCTCTACTAAAAACTTATGGAGATACCTCTGGAAATGGAAGAGAGTGAGATATCCTTGAGCCCATAATCATTTCAATGTTGCAGAAGTTAAAACTTGTGCCATATTATTACATACTTTGTAGATACCTCCACTCTGACAGGACTCTGTAATGCAGCTCTTTGAAGCTTTTGAACCTGGTAAAGTACAGTAAACAAAAACAAAAACAACAGCAAAGCAGATGAAGAATATTAAGTTGGTGTATTGGACCTGCCAAGAAAGAAGCTATGCCTACTGCTGCAACAACAACAACAACAACAACAACAACAACAACAACAACAACAAATAAAACAAGCAAAAAAGTGAAAGAACAAAATGAGAAGGGGGGAAAACAAAAATGTGCAATCTGTCTCACTGTTCTATACCTTTTTTGTCATTGTTGCTGAGAAGAGAAATGTTCTTCTCTCTTTAGGTATTATTCTTAAAATTTTGTCAACCTGCAAACATTCAGGGGAAAGAACATTATTAGGTATGATAGACTTAGAGCACATTCAATGTTGGGTATATTCCAGAATAGGAATAGCGATACTTTGATTGATAAAATATTTTGCTTTGGAGCTGAATTATGTTGAGAGGTATAGGGAGCTGTTCAAAATGTCAGCATGAAGGTTTTAAAAACAATGATCCCAAAAAAACTTTCCCCCGGTTCAAGCAAAACATTTGATTATTTTGGCTACATGTACATGTATTCCTAATCTAAAATACAGTCCATCCAATGCACCCTTACATACACAACACAAACTCCAGGACCGCTGAATATACAGTACCATTTATCGCATCACAGTAGAGACACATGTACAATACACACACTACAGGGACATCTATTGTACCTCTTTCTCAAAATCCATGTTTAGGATTCTGTCAGCTTCATCCATGACCTGAGAAGAAAACAAGTAAGGTTAGAATTAAGTAATTGCATTCAAGAAATCCAGTCTGTTAAAAATTGAACAAAGCATACCCTAACTGCTCTAACACTGTAAGCCACCAGGGGAATTATTTAAAAATTGACCTTGCCATACAGTATATAGATAATTAAACAATGGTTCATAAACCAACCAAGAGTAGTACTAAAGAAGTGTTTCTTGTGATGTATCTGGTGTTTACAACTTGCAAGAACACATCAAATTCAAGCAGGCGAAAAGGTCCAGACAAATTGTTTTCTCTCCCTTGTACATTTTGAACACAACAGGCACAGAAAGCAAACCTGTCGTAAGCACCAACAAGGGACCAGAATGCCAGAGGAGGGGCTTAAAAAAGAGGGGGACTTATCAAAAGAAAAAGATATGACAACTCTTGATCAACAAAATACTATGTGAAATTAGATGTGGGAGATGTAAAGTTCAAAAATATATCAACAAGGATCTAATGCTTGTCAATATTGTCTTGATTCTGTACTAAATTTGGTGCTCCAAGTTGACAGAATGAGAATGGGGGAGGGGTGGGGCTTATTAGAGTAATATTAATACTGTACAATGCTGTAAACAGGGCTTGAAGAGTAGTTTAGACAAAATATTGAGAAAAAAATATGGAAGGCTGCTAAACTATAGCTTTCTATAGGATAATATACTGTTGTAATTCAAGACTGTCTTTATACAGTAGATTCAATTTTTTTTAGTTTCTTCCGTCCAATGCTGCTGTGAATAATAACATACCAAATATTTCAGTGACCTCAGACTAAAACCTTTGGTGTTTTCTAAGTGATCCACAAGCCTCCCTGGAGTAGCTGCATAAAAATGGGAAAAAAAAGAAGACTTGTTGATCAAAATAGAGAAATGATGTAAAAGTTAGATATTCCAAGACTGTGTTATTGTATGTCTGATCCTTTCAGTCCAAATCCTACTTACCAATGATCACATGAGGTTTTTTAGCCAACACAAGGGCTTGAGACATAATGTCAATTCCTCCTACGATGACAGCTAAAGGAACAACAACATGTGATTTATTAATCCTGGTGTTAGACCATCTTCATCCCTCCAGTTTTTATACAGCATGCAGTTCAGTGACGGAGAAAAAGTAGTCAAGTCTGTCAAAAATAGACTTCCCTGACCCCATGGGCTGAATAATGTGGTGGCTGACATTTTCTGTGAATTATTGTTGTACTGGGCCCAGTTTTTCGAAGGTCGATTAAGCTAATCCAAGATTAACGAAATTCTTTCTCTTGACCTCTCTGTCATTAAACTGCTTGGTTTTGTTCGAAGATGGATTAGAAAGCTTGTTCCAGCTTTAAATGTTGTCAAGAAAGTCGTTGTGGACGAAACTTTCACGTTTTCAGGCTAAAAAAATGACAAGAAAGTTTAGACCTAATCCAGGATTAGCCTAATCGTGCTTTGAAAAACCGGGCCCTGTACTGTAACACTCAAAATTCCTTGAGGCATCCAACCAAGTATCCAGTTCAGTCTTTTGTCAATACAGTCTACATGTATATTTAATCAATCTTCTGACCAAATCTATTGTTGCTATTACTGGCTCTTGCATTCTCCGATCATACTTTTATAATAATTATCTGCCTCGCTTACCACTTTTAATTCCTATGCTTGCCCCAAGAGCTTCAAACTGTTCAGATATCTGAAAAGCAAGCTCTCTGAACAAGAAAAAGAATCACCAGATTAACATACTGCCTTATTCTTGATCCAATATTAAAACCTGTGGACAGGATGTTACAGTAATGGTATATCTGATCACAAAAACAGACACACTTACTCAAGCACCGTAAGACAGAGCAACAGCACTTTAACCCTTTCACTCTCAAGAGTGACCAACTTCAATATTCTCCTTCAGTCTCTCACTAGAGTTCTGTCACACAGTATGGAGAACTTTGCTTTTGATTTCTCACTGAGATGAAAACTGATTGAATTATCAATTCTCACTGTGACCCTCATACATTTTCTTCTTGGGAGTGAAAGGATTAAAAGCAGATCTAGACAGGTTTCCATCTTTCTACAGAAATCAGTCAGATTTTTGGAATTTACATGGACAGGTGTACCATAATTCCCAGCCTCTGAAAATGTTTTGGAAAGAGAGCATGCCCCCAGACCTCCCCCACCCACCCCCCCTAGAAGTTCATGCTTCCAGTGGGATTTTCTCCCCATTCTTTGTTACAGTTGAGTATGCTTCACTGTGGATTTCACTGATCCTCATCAATTATCAATGTTTCTCTCATACAGTACACACCTGGTTGGCGTAAGAACGAGTGCAAACAGCCTCTGAGGATTGTCGAGCAATGCTTGAAGGATTGGTAAGGCAAAGGCACCAGTTTTACCAGACCCTGTTTCAGCAAGACCAATCACGTCTTTACCTGTGTGCCGAGAAAAACAACAGTTCGCATCAGATCTTATCAAAGTCCCTTGCAGTAGACAAGACAACTTTTATTTGAGAACTGACTGACCGTGGTACAGTATGACATCATTTTAACCTCCACCCACCCACCCCCCCCCCCCTCCCCCACATATAAAAAACATGCGCCAAAGGGGGGGGGGGGGTGGGGGTTAAAGAAGGGGGAGATGATCGCTTTTGGAAAATATGTTTGACAATGTGATCGAAGTGGAGATATACCCCGGATAAGAATGCTTTAATTACCGCCGCATACTTTCAGAGTTTGATGTACAACAAATGTACTGATATGTAATACGCTCGTTGTGCTGTATTCTTCGGTTCACTTACCTTGCAGACCTACAGGGATAGCTTCGCGTTGGATTTTGGACGGTGTTTTCCATCCCATCTGTTCGCATGCTTCACATAATACATCAACGAGGCCCTGAGTAACAATATTCTGCCCAATTAAAAAGGTCTATTCTCTAGTAAACAGTGCGCTAAAGACAGAGGAAATAGCTCACTTACAAGTGACTTAAACGTTACTTCTTCTTGGGCTTCTTCAGCCTCTTCGGACGCCATATTCGTAACACGTGCAGAGTGCATTGCGGGCTGGGGCTTGGTAGCCGCCTTTGTGGCTTGGCAGCCGCGCTTTTCCATGGAAACCACTGCAAGTGACAAAATGGCGGCTTGTTTTCACGCTGATTGCTTCAATTTTATAAACAATTCTAAGTTCTGACGTTCGCAAAAAAGTGAAACATACAGTTTTGAGAATGAGCATGGCGACCTCTAAACTGCGACTGAGTCCACGAGTCGACTCTAAAACTCCTGCCAAGGCATCTGTTGTTGGATTGCGTCCACTAAAAGAGCGAAACAAACGATCAGAGAGCATGGTAAAAGAGCAGGTAAGAAAGAGATGCTAATGCACAGAATTTCCCCAAGAATTTACTGCTAATAGCTGACTTTTTTCCTTAGGGACACAGTAACCGTTCGGACAGATTTTCTGATTTTATTCAATGTACCACTCTTGTCTCAGAGGAATATCATGAAATATGATGCCCAATTCTAACCTCACAAGAGTTGCGCATTGACTAAATACATTTACTACATATTAATTTCATTAAAAAGGTCTGTCAGGGGACTGAAATACATGACCCGGGCTGGCCGAGTTGTGCAGGCTGGTCGAACTTGTCAAGATACCGCGGCTATGGCTGTGAAACACACAAAAAAGAACATTTATTTTGTTTATTTGTCGTTTTCACAGCCATAACGGAATTATTGTGCCACTACATAAGAACCAGCCTACCAGTCCGCCTCGCATAATAATGCCATAATTAATGAAGAAGCTAAGATTAAACAATAATATGCAAGAAAGGAGTAGAAATTTAGTTCCTAAAATATTTAGTGGACTTATTCTTGAAGCTCAGAACAGTGACTTGCACAAATGCTCTACCCAGTATTCAAATTTTAATCTTTTATGTCTAAACTTTAATAAAATAAGACTGAAAGTGGTCAGACTTTTTGCTATGGAACACCACTGATTTAAACATTCATATAAATTGCCAACTGTTAAGCCTTTCAGAAATGCACAGATATTTTAAACAATCAACAGAATTTAGCAAATTTTAATCCATGATTATATTGTTTCATAACATGTTAGCTGTTATTGCTTCTACTATATACCTACATTGTATAATTTTAATCTTAGGATTTTTTATTGTACTATAGGTTGAGGGCCATTTGTTTGTTTTAGTACTTTGTACTATTTTGTGTACTGTATCCTCATTAAATAGTCGTGTTTTAATAGTACTTACTAATAACATCCATGAGCAGTGTATAGATGGCGCATGCAACATTGAATATGGTTTATACACAGATGCTGTTTGTGCGGCAAATGCAAGCTGCCATGCAACACACCCTGGAAAACCTGGACAAGTCCTATTTTGAAGTAAGAAGTTTGCAAATTTTGTGTATTTTGTTTGCTCACTGGGATAACATATGGGTGAGAATGTACCTGCAATAGAACCCTGTTAATACAGCCACCATTGGGACATAAAAATCTGGCCGTATTAACAGGGTTTTCAAATGTGATAATGAGTGGGTGTTTGTTCTGTGGAACAAAAAAAAAAAAAATGGCCATAATAATGAGGTGGCAGTACTTAATAACAGGGTAGCTGTAAGGCAGGGTTCCACTGTAGCCAGTTCAGAAAGACTGTTGTTTGTGACTGATTGACTGCTTGAGTGGTGTGGAATATCATTTGAAATTTATGGTAACATTTTACTAACTCAAAGTGGAAGTTATTTATTATCTATTCTGACCAGTAATTTGACTAGATGTACTGTATTCTACTTACAATGGGCTTGTGTTAGGAGGATTTCCAAAGAAATGAGCAGGAACTACAGAAAGCCTTGAAAAACAGCCAGGAACTTGTAGTCATGGTTCAGGTTAGTAAATAAAAACATGATGGTAATATTGTAGTAAAGAGATTTGGGTCAAGTTAAACTGTATTGATCAATAAGTTGTTGCAGTTACCCCCAATACTCAGTAATATCTCCTTATAATAGCTGCCTTATTGCATGAAATATTTGTGACACTTTTTGTGAAAAAGTCAAAAAATTGTGTCGCAAAACTCAAAAATTTGAAATCTAAAGGAGTGACTTACATGTAGATAATTTTCAAAAGTTCAAAATATGCACCCCCCCCCCCCCCCCCTCCTTCCCCAAAGTCAAGAAAATGTGTTACGAAAATTTCATGTCACAAGGTATTTGGAGCACCATGCAACTCTTATTTGGTATACTGTATTTGTCATCAGGTGATGATGAAGATTCGAAATGAGCTTGCACATGCTCGACTGGACTTGGAAAGAGCTGTCAAAACAGGAACAGGGGTTAGTTGACAACCTGATGTGGCATTTAAGATTTTAGTTGTTTTGAGTTCAACAAGTGGATAAGATTCTCAACTAGTTCTTATACATTATTTTACACAGGTGGACATTGCAAAGAGGCGAGTCAAGTGGCTTCAGGACCGGCTTGAGAAAGTACTCCTCGCCACACAGACCTACAGTAAACTCCACACACCACCAGTGAGTGGACACAAGGTGGGATCCCTGGATAAACATCTGGGCTTGGTTTTTCGAAAGTCAATTAAGCTAATCCAGGATTAACGAAATTCTTTCTCTCAACCTCTCTCCCAATAAACAGCAAGGTTTTGTTCGAAGATGGATTAGAAAGCTTGTTCCAGCTTAAAATGTTATCAAGAAAGTCGTTGTGGATGAAACTTTTACGTTTTCTGGCTAAAAAATGACAAGAAAGTTTAGACCTAATCCAGGATTAGCCTAATCTTGCTTTGAAAAACCGGGCCCAGACAGTAAATAATTAGACACAGAGGGTTTATAGAAGACAGACAGACACAAACACATGAGTTCTCTTCTTATATTCCTTGTCTGTCTCTCTCTAAGAGAATGCCTGATTCACTCATTGCACAGTGCCACCATCTTGGATTCAAAGTGAGGCTAACCTGACATGAAATTTGTCAGACACGAAACAAGAGAGTTTCCTATCACTCTAGAGCAGCAAGGCCTTTACAGAGTAGATGCACATATTTCATTGGGTAGTTAAACCTTCTAAGTTATGCCAGGACAGCCTTGCTTTGAAGCTTGTGCCAGTTTCCATGCAAGGCCATAGTATGAGGACTGCCTAGTAACTTACAGTATTATATAGACACAAGTGTTTTACTGGAAAATATACCATGCGTAAAATCCATATGAAACTACATCCGGGACCCGAGTGGCGTATTTTCCATATCCTCACTAGTGAGGATATTGTTGGCATCATTTCTCACTTTTGCATGGTTGTTTGTGCAATTTCTCATAAAACACTCGTGTCTAATATAATAAAAAGAAAATTACACGGTGGCTTGAAGATATGGATTTTATTTTCTTATGGTAAAAACAATACCACTCGAAAATAAAATTCATAATTATCTTCATGCTGCCGTGTAATATCCTCTATAAATTAGGTGACTTTGTGGTCTAACCCTGCCACACCCAAGTTCATAATGTAGATTCTCTCAACCATTCAAGAAGAAAATGTATTCACAAGTAATGTTGTCCTAATATTGATAGTTCAACTAGCTTTATATTGTCGTCTTTATTTTGAGCAAGAGATCAAAAAGCCAAATTCTCCATACTGTGTGATGGATGTGTTTCTGCTGAGAAACTGAAAGAGAAAACCAAAACTGCACTGTGAAAGGGTTAATGCATCAAAGAAATATGATGTAAAGCTCCTGTATGATAATAGTAACAAAACTAAACAGAGTGCACTTTTCATCTCAAGGTGCACAAGGAGAGGGAGCAGATTTCTGATCAGCTGTGGAAGAGGCTGACCAGTGGTCAGAAGCAGAGGTTTACAAATGACACACACCATGCACCTGAAGAAGATGTGACCTCAATAGTGGATGATGTTGCTAAAATGGTACCACATCGTCTCTCTCTGGGTGAGGAATCTGAACCAATACTGACACTGTAAATCATTATAAGGATTCAAATTGACTGAGTTTCTTTGCTTGGGCTCAGGTTGAACCAAAATCCAGGGATGGTTTTCATCTTACAAGGGTCTCTAATAAATCTTCCCCATTGCATTTTGTTGTACTACTTCCTTGAACTGTGTCTCCCAATATTGATACATCCTTAGTGTGGTCCCCTAAAATAGGTCGGACAATATTATTACATATTTTGGTCATTAGAGCCGTTTTCGGATGACTGTTGAAAGTAATCGTTTGAATTTTGCTTTGGTTTTGCGTTTGATACACTTTCCGATTTGTTTTAACAACTTTAGCAACATTCTTGGCCAATCAAGAGCAAAAGCAAAATCGATATTGCGATATTCTCAAGAAGATATTGCGATATTCTCAAGAAAGCAAGTCGCGATGGCGTGTTCTCGTACTGCTGATTGATTTATAAAACCAATCGCAATTACTTGGTTTTGGTTTTGGTTTTGCTCGGACTTCTAATTGGTCAACAACAACAACAACAACCTTTACAACCTTTTTTTGGTCTTATGTGTGTTTGCTTGCCTCATTGATTTGACTCTGTGATCGCTTTGGTTTTGGTTTTCGACAGTCATCAGAAAAGCGTTCTATGTGGCTATACATACATACATACATACATACAAGTTCAATCTATAACTGTTCGAACTTTTTCAAATACAGGTACTCCACAGACGTGCCACCCTGAAGAACAGAAAACAGCCCCACAAGATGCTCATACAACAGTGGACGTAGAGGAACACAATGAAACCTTCTTGACTTGTAGTGAAGACAAACCACAAGAGCACAAAAGGTAAAAACGAAGTTGGAATACTTTCATTTGCTACCCTGCTAAGTATACAGTACCCTGGTTCCAAAGGTTCTTATATTACTCCTTCAAGAGTTTTTGACAAGAAGAGTGGTGACCGAGCGAGCGCAAAGGCCACCTCTGGGCGCGCGAAGTAGCAACCTCACTTCCAT
>OZ038465.1:18640830-18833330 GCA_964036295.1 Plumapathes pennacea | reverse complement strand
GCTTTCTTCTGTCTCTTGTGTTTATCTCATTTGTAATCAAATTATTGTGTCAGGAAAGTTCTGGGGCAGCAAAACGCGATGTCAGTCTACCACCGATCACAAACACAAGCAGCACACAGAGGGTTGCATCAGTGTCGACTGAAAACCCCAGTCCACAAATAGAACCAGCCAAGGCCAGAAGTTCTGATCAAGTACGTTTTGACGCCCAGTAAAATCACTTACATATTAGTTATATTTATCAGTTTTTAACTACATTTGAAGCTCCCGTAGGCGGACACCTCGGAAAGCAGAAAATGTGTCCGTAACTGGAACTGTCCGCTTACGAGAATGTGAAAATACAGGGTTTGACTGAGCTAGACTTTAAACGAGGTTTCGTAGAGGCGTCCGTAAGTAGAGCTGTCCACTTACGAGAGTGTCCGCCCAGAGAGTTTCGACTGTATGTATTTTTAGGTAGAGCAACTACTTTTGCCTCATTTAACCCTTTCACTCCCGATAGTGATCCACTTCAATTTCCTCCTTCAGTTTCTCACCAGAAACATATGATACAGTAGGGATAACTTGGTTTTTTGATGCCTTGCTAAGATGAAAGCTGATTAAACTATCAATTCTCACTATGTTACTCATATATTTTACTCAAAAGGTTAGGAGAATCTGCATTTTGAGCTTGGGAGTGAAAGACTTCTAGTGCAACAAACATTACACAAGTAGTTTGAATATTATGTTTGTTTGTTTGTTTGTTTGTTTTCTTTAGAAGTCAAGGAAAGTGTTTCCCCAAGAGTCTACGGTGTGGTGTCAAGATTTTGAAAGTGGTCACCACATGCCGCGAATCGTGAAAACAAAACCGAAAATTCCCAAAAAAGCCAGCAACGTCTTGGTAAGCTAGTGATGTCCTAATGATATTAACCAATACTCTATTCCCCCTTACATTCTTACTTATAGATACATTTATTGAAACAGCTTCAGCTAAAGAGAGGATTTTACATGTGGACGCGCTGAGCTTTTTATCTTTGAGTGTCGATAATGTCTTTCACCAATGAGCGGAGCGATATATCGCCACGAGAAGATAAAATTCGTTTATCAAAGCGGCCATATAATCTTATGTTTGTTAGACAGATATAGATGAAATATCAAAGACGTAACTCACAGCCTTTATTTCCTGTCGGAACATTGCTGTCTTAAAAAATCGAGCGCACAGTGAACATATTATTTTTATATTTCACAATAATGTAAAGGTATCGCGCGCGATGAAGTATCAATTTTTAGAAATAGAGAAATCCTGCCTGGTATTTCATCGATATCTGTATTATTAATAATGCTAATTTATTAATGCACTCTCTTATTCTTGTCAGCCAAGGTATCTCCCCAGAAAAATTGAAAGTCCGACAAGGTCTTCACTCCTTGGTGAAAGGTAAGTATCGGAATTGATTGAGTAAATGACTGACTGACTGACTGACTGACTGACTAACTAACTATTTTATTTATTTATTTATTTGTTTATTTATTTATTTATTTATTTATTTATTTTTGTCAGAGACACTGGTGCATCTATCTGGAAGCCTTCCATGGTTATGAAAATTGTGACCACAGTTAAAAGTAAGTCAGGTTATTAATTTTGTATAGTACACGTGTAAGTTCTTTTTGGTTTTAACAAATTTCTGTATTTCTCTTAATAATTTTGATGTACTGTATGCCTCGTGTCTCTAACGAAGTTAGCTTTGTTGTGGCAACCAGGTAGCCTTTCAAGCAAAATTAATTTTAAACTATCGCTTTCGCAGAGAACCCTATGTAACCGAATTGCGGATTTCTGATCATTTTAGGGTTCGTTCGATTGAGGCCCCGTGTACACTTGAAAACTATTTCGGATACAAAGTATTCGGATACAAAGTTCCCACTTTCGATTCCGGATTCGTTTTCTCTCCGGATTCACTAAAAGTGACCCCGGATTCACAAACAGTAGTGTGAACGCTTTCACGAATCCGGAAAAAAATGCCTCGAATCCGGATAAATTCGTTCTAGTGTATTCCGGAGTAGGAATTATAGCTAAAATGACCCAAACGTTTGCTTGTTCTGGGGGACATTTTGCTTGAAACTGTTTTGAAAACCTCTATACTTGCATTTTGAACAGCTCCCGTTACATCCTAACCTTTTTCAGTTCCAAACCAAACAATGTTACCGATCAACAGCGTTATTCCTATTAATCGAACGCGCCCCTAACGTCGACACCGTGCTCATGACACTGATTTTGTTCTTGTAACGACAGATTTCCAGTCTGAGACTATCGAAAGGGAAAAGTCTGGGATGTTGGACCATAACGGCCCAAAGTGGAAGAGAATTCAGGTTGGCTCAAAGTTATATTTTCAGTCCGTTTGATGCTAAGTACAACACTAAAGCCTGAATACGCGCAGTTCAGCAATCCAGTGGTTGATCACTCGATGTAATAGACCCCTTACGGTATTGAATGCATGAAGGATAATCAGGGCAAGAACAAAGAAACATGGCAATGACAGGTTCCGTGTAATAGTAAAATATTGCTTACAATCAGAACCACTGAAAGCTTGCAAATGACAATTTAGAGTGTTTCGAAGTTCCACTGATCGGAAAAACGAATGTATGTGCAGCTTATTTGCCCTGATTTCCCATCATGCATTCAATACCGTGAAGGGGTCTATTGTTACACGCATTGTTACGCAGTGTGTCCGGACCTTAAATCTAGTTTTATCAATCACGACATTACAACCTTCTCTTTTATTACACAACTGGGCTATGTTAGTCCGTACACTTTTTGCAGTTTTCACACGTACGCTTCATAACCACGCCTCTCTTGCTATTTTCTTTAGACGCTTCTCAGTGAAGAGGGAATGTTGAATGCAAATGCCTACATTGCCACTGAAGCAGCCAAGGTAACACATTAAGCAGATTGAAATCCATGGGGGGTGGGGGGTCGTGCGTCGCGCACACGACATAAAGTTCTAAGTGTTGGCGCCCGTATTCCTGCAACTAAAATATCTTGTACTCTATCCGTACTTTACTTGTCTCTAGCTCCTATATTGTATCTTAGTATATACCACACAAGTGAATAGTGCTTTTCGCGCGCTCTGATTGGTTCCTCAATCTCGGAATATCAAGTACTATTCACCTCCCGGCGGTTTCCGGTAAAATAAAATGGCGCGCGAACCCAATTTTTGCCCACTTTTGTCGGAAATAAAATAGCTATTTGGGAGTTGGCTATTAAACTTGTGTGGTATATACTAAAACAATTATTCTCCTCAGTGTCGGTGAATAGCGGTGGATATTTACCTCGCCGAAACGGCTCTGTAAATATCCACCGCTATTCACCTCCACTTCGGCGAATAATTGTTAACTATTGTAATATATATTTAATGCTCCCTTTTCCTATTTTGAATGTTATGATGCATCCTACATAATGTCCTTATTCCCACAGGGTATATTGTACTTGTGCCCTAATTCTGTAATAGCGAGTGTTAAATCCGGTTTACTTATCCTATTTTCCCTCTACTTTTGTATCAGTATGTAATATCAATACGTAACTCTGCCCGCCTCGATTACCTTGTACTACCAGCGGTGCAGTGTTTTCTGTAATGAAATGTGAATATAGCGTAAAGTGTAAAATGTAGACTATCGTGTTGGTCATGTGTTCGAGTTCTTTTTTTAATGCTTTTCTTATCCTGGTGCATTTTTCTGTAGTGTCTTGGACAACTTAACTGCCGCGATGATCTCATAATTGAAGGATTAAGAAACACCGTAAGTATTGTTCAATAAAACAAAGATATATCGAGTGATCACAGTCGAAACGACAAGTGGACGTTGTTAGAGGTGGCTCCTGTTACTGAAGTTAACCGAGTCGATTAGCGATCATAATAATTATGATCAGTTGTGTTAACTACAATTATTGTAACCTATTGCATCACTTTGAATAGTTTGTTAGTCAGTGACAGTTTCATTATTTGTTCCATGTTTTTGTTGTTGTTGTTGTTTTGTTTGTTTGTTTTGTTTTGTTTTGTTTTTCTACCAGATCAAAAGAAATACAGATGCCAGGTTGATTTATGAAGCAAGTAAATCCATGATTCTTCTGGGTGAGTAAGCACGATGCGCTGTGCGAGTTTTCTGGTTTTGGGGCCGATAATACAATGCAATACTTATATTTAACGTGATCATTACACTTAGCTATATTCGGTTTGTTTACACAAATAATAATAATTAATAATAAAGTAATTTGTTGTAGTCATGCGCATTTTCGAGCTGACCACCTGTAACGTTCTGTTCAACAGGAACGTGGGATCCATTTGCGATGAAAGTTGTTGTTAGGAACATAAAGAAAGGTAAAAATATAGCTGGCTCTTTAAAGGGGCAGTGTAACGAGGTGCGCAGAAGGGCGCGTTTGATCGAACCTTGACAACATCCACCCAATGTTTTCAAACTTGGAATTTAAGATGGCGTCCACAACGACGGTGTATCTGCCGCTCGATCGCTCGCCGCCGTTGTGGACGCCATCTTGGATTTCAAACTTGAAAACATTGGGCGAATGTTGTCAAGATTCGATCAAACGCGCGCGCATGCGCAACCCATGACACTGCCCCTGTAAGTGTGTAACCGAGTCGAGTCCGGGTAACTTCAGCAGAGAGCTGTAAAAATGTGTGTGTTCGCGCGTGTGCGTGTGCGTGCGTGTACACACGAGAGTGAGAGTGCACGAAGTTTGTTTCTTGTGTGAAAGAGTGATTAACGTCGTGCGTGTTAACTGGCTCCTGTCGCACTTTTTATCAGGGAATGAAGACGTGGTTGCAGAACTGTTGTACACCATGACCAGAGCAAGGAACATTGCATTTGTAGACAAGGTGAGATAATAGCAGAATAGAGCAGTTTTCCGATGACTGTCGAAAGTAATTGTGTGGTTGCTTTGGTTTTGCGTTTGCTTCGCTTTCGAATTGGTCCACACGAGTATGTCAGCATGCTCAGCCAATCAGGAACAAAACCAAAACTAAAACCAAAACCAAACACTTCTCACGCAAGCGTGTACTCGCACTGCTGATTGGAAAGTAAAACCAAACGCAAGACCAAACGCAAATTACTTTGGCTTCCAATTGGCTGAACTGTTTTCTCTCAGTCTCTGTGATTGGCCTGTGTGATTACTTTGGTTTTGGTTTTCGACAGTCATCCGAAAACGGCTCTAAACTTTTGTGAAAAGTTAAAACAAAGAGAGCCACTGATACCACTGCTCGCGTCGTGTTCCAGGGAACACCAGAGTTCCAGAACTTGGTCTCCACTCTCACCCAGCTCGTACACACTAATGACGACCGACTGGCCTTCGATGCGTCCGTGGCCCTGGGGCGACTGTGTGTCGTCCAACCAAGCGCCAGGAAGTATCTAGTCAGCAGGCTTCCAAGCCTGACCGCTTCAGAAAAGGCCGAGGTAGGACAGTGTATGAATTTGTTTTTATTGTTGTGATCAATTTGTCAAAATGCAAAAATATTTCAAGTTCGCTTGGTGTATCAGCGTCGTTTTCTTAAGTTGCTGTTGTTGTACATAAAATATCGTGTTGTCTGTTGAATGATGCTGCTTGCTCTACCACGTGACCACAACATTCAACAAAGCCTCGTTCTCATGTGCAGGCCTTGTACGTGCTGATAAAACAGATGAATTGTAAAGACGGCGTCGTGTTGGATTGCTTGCTCGAGCAGCTCAGCACGGCGAACAACTGGAAGGTAAGTGGCTGTCATACAGAGGCTACCACGGAAGGTGCTACTCACTCTTCTATTTCCTTGTGATCAGATGCAAACTTCTCCTTTTAGCAAAAAGACAGCTTTATGCAGTTTAATATAGAGAAAATGACAGGTGATCTCTTGCTTGGGTTCAACCTGATCGGACTATCAACTCTTCTGCCTCAACTCATATAATAATGTTGTTCTGGACAGTTTGGGAGAATTTGGATCTACATCTTGATCAGATGATAGCGAGATCACTGGGTGATCAACTTTCCTTAAGCTGGTGTTACGCTGGTCGATTTGCAACGACGATTTGCAGCGCCGATTTTCTTCAAATTCATGCTACGGTGTTGCAAGTTTTTGAATCGCTTTCAAAAACTTGCAACGTGTTGCAGCATTGCAAACATTGCGAAAAATCGTTCGCGATGGGGTGTTACACCTGAACGATTTTTAGCGCAACATTGTATCATTGCAAATCGTCGTTGCAAATCGACCAGTGTAACATCACCTTTAATTCTAAATTGTTTATCCGCAGCACCGAATGGAAGCTGCTGATCTGTTTATCTTCTTGGGTAAGATTCATTTGTTTGATTTGATCTGGTGCTGCCAGCCGTTCATTTCATGCAAAGATGTCGTGCCCTAAAGTTTAAAACACGACGCATCTAGCTGCTATACTGTTTAATTACAAGAAGCCTCGGCTTGTTTGAATAGTTTCAGTGCCAGTAATGCTACATGCCAAGAAGAAGACGGATTAATTATCACACCCACGTAACTCTCGCATAAAATAACGGGGATTTTTTGTTTTGACCCCCAAGAGGTATTAAAACGGGCATGGCTCGAGCGTACTTTGACCCCTAAAAGGTAACAATAAAAGCATAAATTACCAAGAATTTAAAGTTTCGATGCCTTTAATTGCTATAAAATTGATATCATCAATCACTTTACCCCTTAATCAAACAAAACGTTCATTCGACTGACACCCGACCCACGGTACCACGTCACAAAAATGTCAGCGTTTGATGTTTAGCACACTAAGCAGTACCAAAACCCGTGTTTTTGACCCCTGAGAGGTATTGCGAGCATCCCCGTCCCTTTTTATATTGGAGTCTCCCGGGGGCGTAAAACTCAGGCCTCTTTTGATCTTTGACAGGACCAAGAGATGTTTTTAGAATAAAAAATCAAGAAGTCGTGTTTGAAACTTTGGAAAGATTGCTGTGGGATCACGCTAACAAGGTTTGTATTCTTGATGTTTGTTTATGATTAGAAGATCGTAAAGTCAAACTTGCTTAATTTCCACCATTGTTTTGTCTGCGTCTTTTGTATCAGCTTCACGTACCCTTTGGTAACAGTCGGGTCCTGGTGCAGTACAACTGGCCACAGTGGGCTAAACAATTACTGGGGCCAATTCAATAAACATTTACACGTGTATTTTATAAGTTGGACCATTATTCAAACACCACTAAAAGCGGACTCTACTCCAGCAATGTCTGTACAATATTACAGATACAGGTCCCCAGTGCACGACCACAACAGTATTTGGCTATTATATTGGATTAAAGTGTATTTTAACATGTGGAGAAATTGGTCCAACTTGTAAAATACACTTGTAAATGCTTTATTGAATTGGCCCTTGGTCTTTAAAGCGGGGGGGGAGGGGTCGTTGCTGGGTACAATCGTTGCTAAAATTCGTGGAGTTTTCTTGAGAATTTTCTTGTCCTCTGCATTTGTTATTGAAGTGTGGCTTACCTACCTCCAATATTACAGGAGTTGAGAGGGAAAGTGTCCGATGTGCTCACAGCACTGGGTCTGAGGCAAAGAGCCTGTCAACTTGTGTTGAGGTGAGGAGACAAACCTGCGAACTTGCTCTGCAAGTAGAATACCTGCATGTTCCGGTGTTTCCCACCCGGGGGGGGGGGGGGGGGGTGCTCCCATATATAAGCCCCAAAGGGTATCGTTCTCAAGCATGTTGAATCTGAAATAGGGTATAGATTTTGCCTTTCTGGTCTTAAATAGGGTATCGATTTTGTCTTTTTGGCATGGGATAAGGTATGATTTTAATAAAAATGTGTCGCCGCGGACATTGCATGGCAAATGGAAGAAAACACAGGAGGAAAAAATCTATAAAATAGGTCTGAAATAGGGTATACATTTTGGAGTCAGGTCTGAAATAGGGTATACATTTTTGGAGTCAGGTCTGAAATAGGGTATAGCAAATCAGATGTTTTGGTCTGAAATACGGTAAGGGTTTTCCGGGCCGGGCGGCACACCCCCACCCAAAATTATGATGAATCTCCCCCCCTCCTCCCCGGGTGTTTTTCCCTGTTCCTGATAATAATCACTTATTTATCTGCTTTAATCCACCCTCGAATTTAATCATTTCTATGAAATAAAGATAAGCGTCTTAGAATACAGTTATCAGGGATGGAAGCAGGAGAAAATTTGACTAGTTTCCAAATGTGCTGGAGCGAAAACCTTTTGAGATGGGGCTCCAAAACGCCATTATCTGAGGGTGAGAACTAAATTTCAAAAATTTGACCGGTTTCCGTAAATCGGTGTAAACCGGTCTGAATCCGCCCCTGGTTTTTGCTTCTATCGCTGCTATTATTACCCGATTACTCGGTCATTCTTTGTCTTTTCGCTGCATGTTTCTTCCAGGCGTCTGGAAGATCCTTCTGAAGAAGTTAGAGGAAGGGCTGTCATTTCTTTGGTGAGAATGTGTTCCCCCGTATCGCTTGCCTCTTTAACACACCATAAGACGTACCAATGTTCACTTTCACACAACTCGGTCTCTATCTCGTGCCTGTTTACCACTGTTGCTGGTAAAAATTAAAACTGGTAAAGGTCCAGCAGCGTTAAAATGAAGTGTTTTAAACACTTCATTTAAAAACGGGAAACCCTGTTACTCGGAAAGCTTCTATGGAATGGTATAGACAGCTTATGCTCCACAACTTCCCTGGTAGGAATTACACCGTGGTGGTATTTTCCACAGACATTAGTTTAGATTGCCGTATTGCGGGCTGCGGTCGCACCTTTCACTCCTGAGCTCAAAATACAAATTCTCCTAATCATTCAAAACAAAAAGTATAAGTGATATAGTGATATAGTGAGAATTGATAGAAGAATCAGCTTTCGTCTGCTTGAACTATCAAGCATCAAATTCTCCACACTGTATCACATATCTTTAGTGAGAGACTGAAGGAGAAAATTGAATTTGATCACTCTCAGGAGTAAAAGGGTTAAACCTTAAACCGCAAGAAGTTACACGTCAAGTCTGCCGTATTTCTGTTGTTTTCAAGACCGGGATACATTTCTTAGGTAAGTCAAATACCGCAGCAATAAGCTCCGGTTATTTCAGAATTTGCTTCCTTTAGCAGACGGGACGTGTATGTTAGGTCATGTGACTTTTTGCGGTTTGCGGGCTGTTTCCTCCGCCTTTAGGGATCCTGCGGACGAGCTGCAGACGTCGGGGGATGGGGACAGAATAGCGTTTTGCTGAATATGTGTACTTTACACTTTGCAGGCGACGCTTGGCATGAGAGGCGTCAAAGAAATGAAGGCTTTGCTGGACATTTTGGACCTCGACTCGAGTGTTTACGTGAGAATTCAGGTTAGGAATCGGTCGTTGACTCTCTTACTCTGTAAAGGCGAAAAGCGTGGACATGCAGGGCCGTAGCTAACGGGCGGGCAGTTGCCCCTACAAGAAAGATGGGACTCCATAACAACTAAAGAAGGCATCGAAAGTTTAAAATATTGGTGTGCTTTTATTGGTTCCTTTTATGGTCAACATTGGCTTGTCAAACTCTCATTTTAGTACCTCTTAGGGGTGAAAACAAAAGGTCCCGTATTCCTGTGGCTGTGCGGAACAATAAATCCTAGCTACGGCCCTGACATTACATATATTTGTGTTTATTTGTATCGTGAACCGTTTTATTTTTTTCTTTTAATTTCTCGCAGGTTGTGAGGGCGTTCAGTCTTCTGGAGTGGAATGACACGAGGATAATCAGAAGCCTCAGAGAACGAGAAAAAGGAGAAGGGACCCTGGCAAAGTAAGTTACAAAGTGTTAAACATACGAGCGGTTGCACTTTTTTTTTCTTTTTTTTTTAATTCCCTGTTCCGTATTCCGAGCCTAATCCGATGTTCCTTGTTCTTCTTTGTCTTACAGAGAAGCTGGAAAAGCGCTCTTCAAGCTGTTAGAGGTATACTAAATAGAACGAGGATGAAACTAGGGCGCGCGGGGAACGACGGGAAGAGGCGAGAGCCCCGCCCTCTACCCCAGGCTTACGCTTGCTTTAAATGCTTCTGGGGAGGAGAGGGTCAGTTGCAAGAGAAATTTGTGAAAGAGCACTGAAACAAGAAAACGGACTCGAACTCTGCTATTTTTGCTGTTACCATTCTCCCCTAAACGTAAAACCAAATGAAATGACACTTTTCTATTTTTGTTTCCAGCAGATAGAAAGATAACCGTGACCGCGATGGTTAGAAGAGGACTGGGGGGCACGAGCACGGAATGTTAGTGAATAAAATGGAAAACAAATAAAACTAAAAAATAAAACTACTGAAACATACTACAGATTGTCTGTCCTTGCTTGTTTTTGCTTCTGAAGCAATATATTGGCATCAGAGGCATGATTTAGGGAAACAGATAATCTGCCCTCAGGTTTTTCCTTACTTTTAATTCCAGACCCCTCAAATGTTACAAAAAAAGGTTTTTCACCAAAAGTAAGGGGTCTCTAGACTCTGCTAGTCTCGATCTTCTGTAAATTATGGGTTTTTTTTACCAAAAGTAATAGGTTCAAAAACTGAACAACCTTGATGCCCTTGGACTTTGAAAATATATATAGATCTTATTAGACACTTTATCGTGTAGTACGGCTCCATTTTTTTTACGAGTCGTGCAGTGTGGCGAGCCCCTTCGGCGAGCCAAAATACGAACGACGAGTAAAAACATACAGCCGTACACACGCCTAAGTGTCTAATAAGTTATTTATTATACAGCTCCCTTAGGAAAAGTGTAAATTGTTTTCAATTTGCACTACGTTGTGTGACCAGACTTTTTTTATATCATGGACGTCAGAATACCGAAAAGGACTGGATCGACAGCGGCGTTTTTGGCGCGAAACTCTGTGACACCGCGCGCGTTATGTCAATCAAATTTAGTGCCATGTGCAGTGTAAGCATGCGAGCGCGAAGTTTGAAAATGCAGTACTTCTAGTCGTTATTTTCTGAGCCGAGAAACATTGAAGCTGGAAGAGGTACCTTTGAACAAAGTTTGCGGGGAGATCTTCGACAACTACATCAGATAATGTCGTCTTAAACAGAACAAAGTGGACGAACGAGACGTGTCGACATTTTCATTTTCGTCGAGTGCCATGAATTAACAAGCAGTAAGTTCTCGCCTTCTCCTCGCTTGCGAAGTGTGAAGAGGACTTCTTCCTGTGACCAGTGGTGGTTCAGTTTGAATACACATTGTTTCTCGATAGAGGTAAGCACTGCCTGTTGTTGCAAGTCGATGCCGTAGATCTTGGACCTCGATTTACACGCCAAGGAAAATCCGACAGCGGCCGTGTTGAATGCCGACAAGATCTCGTTTCGAGATTGACAAGGATTTTTGAACTCCTCTCAGAATTATTGGTATAGCTGGAAACACCATGGCCTGATAACCGAACTATAATGTGTGGTCTGATATTTTGTGGAAAAGAAAATTAGTTATGTTGTGGCAAATTCAATTGTTTTTCTGACGAGGAAGCTGCCGGGTCTCCGTACTCGATTTTGCAGAACGAAAAGTACGCCAGGTCAGTTCAAATTCTATGCTTCTTTCTTTGCTTAATAATCTATTTATTATATGGTGGATTTTGGAAAATATCTAATATAATCAAATATCTTGGATTTTCAAAAATATGTTTTAATCTTGGAGAAAACGCCGGTCAAATCCGGTTCTACTTTTTGCAACATGTTGCCGCAACTCGCAACACAAAATTTATTGCAGAAAAGGTTGCGTGCGAAGGTGGTAAAGGTGATGTTACACGAGACAATTTTTAGGACGATTTTTAGCGCAACAAAATGGCGGACGAACTGGAAATACTTGAGAGATTGCACTTAATAAATTTCTGTCGGGAAAAGCCCGTGTTGTGGGATACGTCGGTCAAGAAATCTGCAAAGCAAAGGGAGTCGGTGCTGAAAGAGCTGAAAGAGCACTTTTGGCCAGCAGCACACATCAAGTGAGCTGGTTGCAGCGTGGAAGAATTTGAGAGCCTCTATGATGCGGGAAGTAAAGAGAATAAACAAACCAGGGCGAAGGGCAAAGCGTCAGGAAGTGGGACTTCAAAGGTAATATAAACACGAGTTCATTTTTTCATACCTTTTAAAATATTGAACATTTCAGATACCATACAAGAAGCCACTGTAGAACTGTCCCAATTAAGGACAAATTTGGCCATTTATTATGATGTGTAATTATATATATAATTATATAATTATGATGTATAAAATGCACATAATGTTGACTATGACATCCCTGAAAATTGATTCAAATGACTTTGATTTCAGGTGTACCAGTCCACATGGAAATTTATGAATGACATGACTTTTGTTACTGACGGCAATATTGAGCCTGACAAACCAAGAAGCACAGTGCAGTCGCCATCTGAAGAACCGAAATGGAAGATGCAAAGCAGGAAGCGAAGGGGAAGCAGCGAAGATGACATGTATGAAAAACGCAGTCAAATGTACGATGCAGCTATAAATTTCATGCAACAATCTCCTGCCACAAAGCCCACCCCACAGCCACCACCATCAGATGAGGACATGTTTGGCCAATATGTGGCAAGTCAGTTAAAGCTTCTCAGCGCAAATGACAAGTTACGAATAAAGGCCCAGATTAATAACTTAATTACTTCACCTTAAATGATGGGAACCTGCCCTTTGATTTTGAAAATATGTTTTCATCTTAAAGAATTTGGAGTTAGTTAGGTTTAGATACTGGCTCCTAGGGTTAGAAACAACCTAATTTCTTTTAATTCTTTTCTTTTCTTTTCTTTTTTTTTTTTTTTTTTTTTTTTTTTTTTTCTTTTTCAGTTTTTTTCATCTCTCATAGGCAATTGAGCTGGTAAATAGTAGAAATCTACACTTGGATTTTGAAAAAAAATGTTTTAACCTTGGACAAAACAACGTTCAAAGTCGGAACTAGTTGGGTAAGATTAAATAAAATGTTTTGGTCTCTGAGTGAAAATGGGAGGTTTTATCCTGACCTATTTCCACTCGTTTGCGTCGCCTGGCCGTCAAATATAACGGCGGCTGACAGTTTTCTCTTAATTGAAAAGCTCTTCAAAACACTGTTATTTCGTTATTCCCTGGGATTATTCAGGAAAAATGGGAATACCCAACATGACCATCACCATTAGATGCAATAGTTTAAAAATAGAAAAAAAAAATCAACAGTGAATACTACTGTTCGCAAATATACAGCGCATCAAGCAATTGAAAAGTTTATTGAACTGGAAAAGCTACCATATGCTAGAATTGAATTTGAAATAAGAGAAGGCACATTTTCTCCAGATAATATTAGGTCAAGGCTGGGGAATTCTTTTTAATTTTAAAAAACAACGTATAACTACCCCTCATTTGGTCTAAGCCTGACTTCTTCTTATTAAAGGCTGGACAAAACAAAATTGATTGAGGTTCTGAATATTGTACCTTGCTATCATTTTCCTCCATTTATAACGTTTCAATAAAGTTTTTTAAAACCGCCGTAGGCGAAAAACTAGTAGTTAATGTAGCGTGATATTGTTTGGCGTAGTTATGGCATCTACCTTCCCTTCGTAGTGCGCATATTAGCTATATAACGCTCATTTCGAAAAATATTCATGTTTTAAATAACATTGATGCTTGTACGTGCTGTAAAATTTAGGTATATTTGTTAAACTGAGTGTTGGAATGGATGCACTGAGAATGTTGTTTGTTCGTCCGAAATAAGGGTCCCATAATTACGCCGAGGTTTATCAGAAAACATTTACTACTAGATTTTCGCCTCCGGCGGTTTTAAAAAATGGCATTTAAGAGGTACACATGGATGCAAAATCATAGTTGAAAAAAGAAAATAAAACTTAACAGTGAATAATACTGTTGGCAGGTATACAGCGCATCAAGCAGTTGAATAATTGTGTTTAACTGAAAAAGCTACATGCTGGAACGGAATTCGATCTAAGAAAAGGTACGTTATTTCTAGGTGGAATTAGGGTGTAGGTTGTGGAATTTTTTTTATAATTTAATTACCAAGATCTAATTAACGCTCATTCTCGTCTGAATCTCACTTGGTCTTATAGAAGGCTGGACTAAACAAAATTGATTGACGTTCTGAATATTGCACCTTGCTATCATTTTTCCTCTATGTATAACGTTTGAATACAATTTTTTAAAACCGCCGTAGGCGAAAAACTAGTAGTTAATGTAGCGTGATATTGTTTGGCGTAATTATGGGATCCACCTTCCCTTTGTAGTGCGCATGTTGGCTATAAAACGCTCATTTCGAAAAATATTCATCTTTTGAATAACATTGATGCTTTTACGTGCTGTAAAACTGAGGTATATTGCTAGATTGAGTGTTGGAATGGATGCACTGGCAATGTTGTTTGTTCGTCCGAATTAAGGGTCCCATAACTATGCCGAGGCTTAGTAGAAAACATTTACTACTAGATTTTCGCCTCCGGCGGTTTTAAAAAATTGCATTAAAGAGGTACGCATGAATGCAAAATTATAGTTGAAAACAGAAAATAAAACTTAACAGTGAATACTACTGTTGGCAGGTATATAGCGCATCAAGCAGTTGAATAATTGTCTTGAATTGAAAAACCTATATGCTGGAACGGAATTCGATCTAAGAAAAGGTACGTTTTTCCTTGGTGGGGTAGGGTGTAAGTTGTGGGATTTTTTCTTTGTTTTAATTTAATTAACAAGGTCTAATTACCCCTCATTCTCGTCTGAATCTGACTTGCTCTTATAGAAGGCTGGACTAAACAAAATTGATTGACTTTCTGAATGTTGTACCTTACTATCATTTTTCCTCTATGTATAACGTTTGAATACAATTTTTTAAAACAGCCGTAGGCGAAAACCTAGTAATTAATGTAGCGTGATATTGTTTGGCGTAATTATGGGTTCTACCTTCCCTTCGTAGTGCGCATGTTGGCTATAGAACGCCCATTTCGAAAAATATTTGTGTTTCAAATAACATTGATGCTTGTACGTGCTGTAAAATTTAGGTATATTTATTACATTGAGGGTTGGAATGGATGCACTGGCAATGTTGTTTGTTCGTCCGAATTAAGGGTCCCATAACTATGCCGAGGCTTAGCAGAAAACATTTACTACTAGATTTTCGCCTCCGGCGGTTTTAAAAAATTGCATTAAAGAGGTACGCATAAATGCAAAATCATAGTTGAAAACAGAAAATAAAACTTAACAGTGAATACTACTGTTTGCAGGTATATAGCGCATCAAGCAGTTGAATAATTGTGTTGAATTGAAAAACCTATATGGTGGACCGAAATTCGATCTAAGAAAAGGTACGTTTTTCCTTGGTGGGGTAGGGTGTAGGTTGTGGGATTTTTTTTTTTTTTGTTTTAATTTAATTAACAAGGTCTAATTACCCCTCATTCTCGTCTGAATCTGACTTGGTCTTATAGAGAGCTGGACTAAACAAAATTGATTGACGTTCTGAATGTTGTACCTTACTATCATTTTTCCTCTATGTATAACGTTTGAATACAATTTTTTAAAACCGCCGTAGGCGAAAAACTAGTAGTTAATGTAGCGTGATATTGTTTGGCGTAATTATGGGATCTACCTTCCCTTTGTAGTGCGCATGTTGGCTATATAACGCTCATTTCGAAAAATATTCGTGTTTTAAATAACATTGATGCTTGTACGTGCTGTAAAACTGAGGTATATTGCTAGATTGAGTGTTGGAATGGATGCAATGCCAATGTTGTTTGTTCGTCCGAATTAAGGGTCCCATAACTATGCCGAGACTTAGTAGAAAACATTTACTACTAGATTTTCGCCTCCGGCGGTTTTAAAAAATTGCATTAAAGAGGTACGCATGAATGCAAAATTATAGTTGAAAACAGAAAATAAAACTTAACAGTGAATACTACTGTTGGCAGGTATATAGCGCATCAAGCAGTTGAATAATTGTCTTGAATTGAAAAACCTATAGGCTGGAACGGAATTCGATCTAAGAAAAGGTACGTTTTTCCTTGGTGGGGTAGGGTGTAGGTTGTGAGATTTTTTCTTTGTTTTAATTTAATTAACAAGGTCTAATTACCCCTCATTCTCGTCTGAATCTGACTTGGTCTTATAGAAGGCTGGACTAAACAAAATTGATTGACGTTCTCAATTTTGTACCTTACTATCATTTTTCCTCTATGTATAACGTTTGAATACAATTTTTTAAAACAGCCGTAGGCGAAAACCTAGTAGTTAATGTAGCGTGATATTGTTTGGCGTAATTATGGGATCTACCTTCCCTTCGTAGTGCGCATGTTGGCTATATAACGCTCATTTCGAAAAATATTCATCTTTTGAATAAGATTGATGCTTGTACGTGCTATAAAATTTAGGTATATTTATTACATTGAGGGTTGGAATGGATGCACTGGCAATGTTGTTTGTTCGTCCGAATTAAGGGTCCCATAACTATGCCGAGGCCTAGCAGAAAACATTTACTACTAGACTTTCGCCTCCGGCGGTTTTAAAAAATTGCATTAAAGAGGTACGCATGAATGCAAAATCATAGTTGAAAAAAGAAAATAAAACTTAACAGTGAATACTACTGTTGGCAGGTATATAGCGCATCAAGAGTTGAATAATTGTCTTGAATTGAAAAACCTATATGCTGGAACGGAATTCGATCTAAGAA
Organism: Plumapathes pennacea; assembly: GCA_964036295.1. Classification (NCBI taxonomy): domain Eukaryota; kingdom Metazoa; phylum Cnidaria; class Anthozoa; order Antipatharia; family Myriopathidae; genus Plumapathes; species Plumapathes pennacea. Next base: position 18,816,694 of record OZ038465.1, on the reverse strand, counting down.
AAGGTACGTTTTTCCTAGGTGGGGTAGGGTGTAAGTTGTGGGATTTTTTTTTTTTTTTTTTTGTTTTAATTTAATTAACAAGGTCTAATTACCCCTCATTTTCGTCTGAATCTGACTTGGTCTTACAGAAAGCTGGACTAAACAAAATTGATTGACGTTCTGAATATTGTACCTTACTATCATTTTTCCTCTATGTATAACGTTTGAATACAATTTTTTAAAACCGCCGTAGGCGAAAAACTAGTAGTTAATGTAGCGTGATATTGTTTGGCGTAATTATGGGATCTACCTTCCCTTCGTAGTGCGCATGTTGGCTATATAACGCTCATTTTGAAAAATATTTGTGTTTCAAATAACATTGATGCTTGTACGTGCTGTAAAACTGAGGTATATTGCTAGATTGAGTGTTGGAATGGATGCACTGGCAATGTTGTTTGTTCGTCCGAATTAAGGGTCCCATAACTATGCCGAGGCTTAGCAGAAAACATTTACTACTAGATTTTCGCCTCCGGCGGTTTTAAAAAATTGCATTAAAGAGGTACGCATGAATGCAAAATTATAGTTGAAAACAGAAAATAAAACTTAACAGTGAATACTACTGTTGGCAGGTATATAGCGCATCAAGCAGTTGAATAATTGTCTTGAATTGAAAAACCTATACGCTGGAACGGAATTCGATCTAAAAAAAGGTACGTTTTTCCTTGGTGGGTTAGGGTGTAAGTTGTGGGATTTTTTCTTTGTTTTAATTTAATTAACAAGGTCTAATTACCCCTCATTTTCGTCTGAATCTGACTTGGTCTTATAGAAAGCTGGACTAAACAAAATTGATTGACGTTCTGAATATTGTACCTTACTATCATTTTTCCTCTATGTATAACGTTTGAATACAATTTTTTAAAACCGCCGTAGGCGAAAAACTAGTAGTTAATGTAGCGTGATATTGTTTGGCGTAATTATGGGATCTACCTTCCCTTCGTAGTGCGCATGTTGACTATATAACGCTCATTTTGAAAAATATTTGTGTTTCAAATAACATTGATGCTTGTACGTGCTGTAAAACTGAGGTATATTGCTAGATTGAGTGTTGGAATGGATGCACTGGCAATGTTGTTTGTTCGTCCGAATTAAGGGTCCCATAACTATGCCGAGGCTTAGCAGAAAACATTTACTACTAGATTTTCGCCTCCGGCGGTTTTAAAAAATTGCATTAAAGAGGTACGCATGAATGCAAAATTATAGTTGAAAACAGAAAATAAAACTTAACAGTGAATACTACTGTTGGCAGGTATATAGCGCATCAAGCAGTTGAATAATTGTCTTGAATTGAAAAACCTATACGCTGGAACGGAATTCGATCTAAGAAAAGGTACGTTTTTCCTATGTGGGGTAGGGTGTAAGTTGTGGGATTTTTTCTTTGTTTTAATTTAATTAACAAGGTCTAATTACCCTTCATTTTCGTCTGAATCTGACTTGGTCTTATAGAAAGCTGGACTAAACAAAATTGATTGACTTTCTGAATGTTGTACCTTACTATCATTTTTCCTCCATGTATAACGTTTGAATACAATTTTTTAAAACCGCCGTAGGCGAAAACGTAGTAGTTAATGTAGCGTGATATTGTTTGGCGTAATTATGGGATCTACCTTCCCTTCGTAGTGCGCATGTTGGCTATATAACGCTCATTTCGAAAAATATTCATCTTTTGAATAAGGTTGATGCTTATACGTGCTGTAAAATTTAGGTATATTTATTACATTGAGTGTTGGAATGGATGCACTGGCAATGTTGTTTGTTCGTCCGAATTAAGGGTCCCATAACTATGCCGAGGCTTAGCAGAAAACATTTACTACTAGATTTTCGCCTCCGGCGGTTTTAAAAAATTGCATTAAAGAGGTACGCATGAATACAAAATCACAGTTGAAAACAGAAAATAAAACTTAACAGTGAATACTACTGTTGGCAGGTATATAACGCATCAAGCAGTTGAATAATTGTCTTGAATTGAAAAACCTATAGGCTGGAACGGAATTCGATCTAAGAAAAGGTACGTTTTTCCTATGTGGGGTAGGGTGTAAGTTGTGGGATTTTTTTTTTGCTTTAATTTAATTAACAAGGTCTAATTACCCCTCATTCTCGTCTGAATCTGACTTGGTCTTATAGAAAGCTGGACTAAACAAAATTGATTGACGTTCTGAATGTTGTACCTTACTATCATTTTTCCTCTATGTGTAACGTTTGAATACAATTTTTTAAAATCGCCGTAGGCGAAAAACTAGTAGTTAATGTAGCGTGATATTGTTTGGCGTAATTATGGGATCTACCTTCCCTTCGTAGTGCGCATGTTGGCTATATAACGCTCATTTCGAAAAATATTCGTGTTTTAAATAACATTGATGCTTGTACGTGCTGTGAAACTGAGGTATATTGCTAGATTGAGTATTGGAATGGATGCACTGGCAATGTTGTTTGTTCGTCCGATTTAAGGGTCCCATAATTATGCCGAGGCTTAGCAGAAAACATTTACTACTAGATTTTCGCCTCCGGCGGTTTTAAAAAATTGCATTAAAGAGGTACGCATGAATGCAAAATCATAGTTGAAAACAGAAAATAAAACTTAACATTGAATACTACTTTTGGCAGTCATATAGCGCATCAAGCAGTTGAATAATTGTCTTGAATTGAAAAACCAATATGCTAGAACGGAATTCGATCTAAGAAAAGGTACGTTTTCCCTATGTGGGTTAGAGTGTAAGTTGTGGGATTTTATTTTGCTTTAATTTAATTAACCAGGTCTAATTACCCCTCATTCTCGTCTGAATCTGACTTGGTCTTATAGAGAGCTGGACTAAACAAAATTGATTGACGTTCTGAATGCTGTACCTTAGTATCATTTTTCCTATACGTGTAACGTTTGAATACAATTTTTTAAAACCGCCGTAGGCGAAAAACTAGTAGTTAATGTAGCGTGATATTGTTTGGCGTAATTACGGGATCTACCTTCCCTTCGTAGTGCGCATGTTGGCTATATAACGCTCATTTCGAAAAATATTCGTGTTTTAAATAACATTGATGCTTGTACGTGCTGTAAAACTGAGGTATATTGCTAGATTGAGTATTGGAATGGATGCACTGGCAATGTTGTTTGTTCGTCCGAATTAAGGGTCCCATAACTATGCCGAGGCTTAGCAGAAAACATTTACTACTAGATTTTCGCCTCCGGCGGTTTTAAAAAATTGCATTAAAGAGGTACGCATGAATGCAAAATTATAGTTGAAAACAGAAAATAAAACTTAACAGTGAATACTACTGTTGGCAGGTATATAGCGCATCAAGCAGTTGAATAATTGTCTTGAATTGAAAAACCTATACGCTGGAACGGAATTCGATCTAAGAAAAGGTACGTTTTTCCTAGGTGGGGTAGGGTGTAAGTTGTGGGATTTCTTTTTTTGTTTTAATTTAATTAACAAGGTCTAATTACCCCTCATTCTCGTCTGAATCTGACTTGGTCTTATAGAGAGCTGGACTAAACAAAATTGATTGACTTTCTGAATGTTGTACCTTACTATCATTTTTCCTCTATGTATAACGTTTGAATACAATTTTTTAAAACCGCCGTAGGCGAAAAACTAGTAGTTAATGTAGCGTGATATTGTTTGGCGTAATTATGGGATCTACCTTCCCTTCGTAGTGCGCATGTTGGCTATATAACGCTCATTTCGAAAAATATTCGTGTTTTAAATAACATTGATGCTTGTACGTGCTGTGAAACTGAGGTATATTGCTAGATTGAGTGTTGGAATGGATGCACTGGCAATGTTGTTTGTTCGTCCGAATTAAGGGTCCCATAACTATGCCGAGGCTTAGCAGAAAACATTTACTACTAGATTTTCGCCTCCGGCGGTTTTAAAAAATTGCATTAAAGAGGTACGCATGAATGCAAAATCACAGTTGAAAACAGAAAATAAAACTTAACAGTGAATACTACTTTTGGCTGGTATATAGCGCATCAAGCAGTTGAATAATTGTCTTGAATTGAAAAACCAATATGCTAGAACGGAATTCGATTTAAGAAAAGGTACGTTTTTCCTAGGTGGGGTAGGGTGTAAGTTGTGGGATTTCTTTTTTTGTTTTAATTTTATTAACAAGGTCTAATTACCCCTCATTCTCGTCTGAATCTGACTTGGTCTTATAGAGAGCTGGACTAAACAAAATTGATTGACGTTCTGAATGCTGTACCTTAGTATCATTTTTCCTCTACGTGTAACGTTTGAATACAATTTTTTAAAACCGCCGTAGGCGAAAAACTAGTAGTTAATGTAGCGTGATATTTTTTGGCGTAATTACGGGATCTACCTTCCCTTCGTAGTGCGCATGTTGGCTATATAACGCTCATTTCGAAAAATATTCGTGTTTTAAATAACATTGATGCTTGTACGTGCTGTGAAACTGAGGTATATTGCTAGATTGAGTATTGGAATGGATGCACTGGCAATGTTGTTTGTTCGTCCGAATTAAGGGTCCCATAACTATGCCGAGGCTTAGCAGAAAACATTTACTACTAGATTTTCGCCTCCGGCGGTTTTAAAAAATTGCATTAAAGAGGTACGCATGAATGCAAAATTATAGTTGAAAACAGAAAATAAAACTTAACAGTGAATACTACTGTTGGCAGGTATATAGCGCATCAAGCAGTTGAATAATTGTCTTGAATTGAAAAACCTATACGCTGGAACGGAATTCGATCTAAGAAAAGGTACGTTTTTCCTAGGTGGGGTAGGGTGTAAGTTGTGGGATTTCTTTTTTTGTTTTAATTTAATTAACAAGGTCTAATTACCCCTCATTCTCGTCTGAATCTGACTTGGTCTTATAGAGAGCTGGACTAAACAAAATTGATTGACGTTCTGAATGTTGTACCTTACTATCATTTTTCCTCTATGTATAACGTTTGAATACAATTTTTTAAAACCGCCGTAGGCGAAAAACTAGTAGTTAATGTAGCGTGATATTGTTTGGCGTAATTATGGGATCTACCTTCCCTTCGTAGTGCGCATGTTGGCTATATAACGCTCATTTCGAAAAATATTCGTGTTTTAAATAACATTGATGCTTGTACGTGCTGTGAAACTGAGGTATATTGCTAGATTGAGTGTTGGAATGGATGCACTGGCAATGTTGTTTGTTCGTCCGAATTAAGGGTCCCATAACTATGCCGAGGCTTAGCAGAAAACATTTACTACTAGATTTTCGCCTCCAGCGGTTTTAAAAAATTGCATTAAAGAGGTACGCATGAATGCAAAATCACAGTTGAAAACAGAAAATAAAACTTAACAGTGAATACTACTTTTGGCTGGTATATAGCGCATCAAGCAGTTGAATAATTGTCTTGAATTGAAAAACCAATATGCTAGAACGGAATTCGATTTAAGAAAAGGTACGTTTTTCCTAGGTGGGGTAGGGTGTAAGTTGTGGGATTTCTTTTTTTGTTTTAATTTTATTAACAAGGTCTAATTACCCCTCATTCTCGTCTGAATCTGACTTGGTCTTATAGAGAGCTGGACTAAACAAAATTGATTGACGTTCTGAATGTTGTACCTTACTATCATTTTTCCTCTATGTATAACGTTTGAATACAATTTTTTAAAACCGCCGTAGGCGAAAAACTAGTAGTTAATGTAGCGTGATATTGTTTGGCGTAATTATGGGATCTACCTTCCCTTCGTAGTGCGCATGTTGGCTATATAACGCTCATTTCGAAAAATATTCGTGTTTTAAATAACATTGATGCTTGTACGTGCTGTGAAACTGAGGTATATTGCTAGATTGAGTATTGGAATGGATGCACTGGCAATGTTGTTTGTTCGTCCAAATTAAGGGTCCCATAACTATGCCGAGGCTTAGCAGAAAACATTTACTACTAGATTTTCGCCTCCGGCGGTTTTAAAAAATTGCATTAAAGAGGTACGCATGAATGCAAAATCATAGTTGAAAACAGAAAATAAAACTTAACAGTGAATACTACTTTTGGCAGTCATATAGCGCATCAAGCAGTTGAATAATATTCTTGAATTGAAAAACCAATATGCTAGAACGGAATTCGATCTAAGAAAAGGTACGTTTTTCCTATGTGGGTTAGAGTGTAAGTTGTGGGATTTTATTTTGCTTTAATTTAATTAACCAGGTCTAATTACCCCTCATTCTCGTCTGAATCTGACTTGGTCTAATAGAGAGCTGGACTAAACAAAAATGATTGACGTTCTGAATGCTGTACCTTAGTATCATTTTTCCTCTATGTGTAACGTTTGAATACAATTTTTTAAAACCGCCGTAGGCGAAAAACTAGTAGTTAATGTAGCGTGATATTTTTTGGCGTAATTACGGGATCTACCTTCCCTTCGTAGTGCGCATGTTGGCTATATAACGCTCATTTCGAAAAATATTCGTGTTTTAAATAACATTGATGCTTGTACGTGCTGTAAAACTGAGGTATATTGCTAGATTGAGTATTGGAATGGATGCACTGGCAATGTTGTTTGTTCGTCCGAATTAAGGGTCCCATAACTATGCCGAGGCTTAGCAGAAAACATTTACTACTAGATTTTCGCCTCCGGCGGTTTTAAAAAATTGCATTAAAGAGGTACGCATGAATGCAAAATCATAGTTGAAAACAGAAAATAAAACTTAACAGTGAATACTACTGTTGGCAGGTATATAGCGCATCAAGCAGTTGAATAATTGTCTTGAATTGAAAAACCTATACGCTGGAACGGAATTCGATCTAAGAAAAGGTACGTTTTTCCTAGGTGGGGTAGGGTGTAAGTTGTGGGATTTCTTTTTTTGTTTTAATTTAATTAACAAGGTCTAATTACCCTTCATTCTCGTCTGAATCTGACTTGGTCTTATAGAGAGCTGGACTAAACAAAATTGATTGACGTTCTGAATGTTGTACCTTACTATCATTTTTCCTCTATGTATAACGTTTGAATACAATTTTTTAAAACCGCCGTAGGCGAAAAACTAGTAGTTAATGTAGCGTGATATTGTTTGGCGTAATTATGGGATCTACCTTCCCTTCGTAGTGCGCATGTTGGCTATATAACGCTCATTTCGAAAAATATTCGTGTTTTAAATAACATTGATGCTTGTACGTGCTGTGAAACTGAGGTATATTGCTAGATTGAGTGTTGGAATGGATGCACTGGCAATGTTGTTTGTTCGTCCGAATTAAGGGTCCCATAATTATGCCGAGGCTTAGCAGAAAACATTTACTACTAGATTTTCGCCTCCGGCGGTTTTAAAAAATTGCATTAAAGAAGTACGCATGAATGCAAAATCACAGTTGAAAACAGAAAATAAAACTTAACAGTGAATACTACTTTTGGCTGGTATATAGCGCATCAAGCAGTTGAATAATTGTCTTGAATTGAAAAACCAATATGCTAGAACGGAATTCGATCTAAGAAAAGGTACGTTTTTCCTTAGTGGGGTAGGGTGAAAGTTGTGGGATTTCTTTTTTTGTTTTAATTTTATTAACAAGGTCTAATTACCCCTCATTCTCGTCTGAATCTGACTTGGTCTTATAGAGAGCTGGACTAAACAAAATTGATTGACGTTCTGAATGTTGTACCTTACTATCATTTTTCCTCTATGTATAACGTTTGAATACATTTTTTTAAAACCGCCGTAGGCGAAAAACTAGTAGTTAATGTAGCGTGATATTTTTTGGCGTAATTACGGGATCTACCTTCCCTTCGTAGTGCGCATGTTGGCTATATAACGCTCATTTCGAAAAATATTCGTGTTTTAAATAACATTGATGCTTGTACGTGCTGTGAAACTGAGGTATATTGCTAGATTGAGTGTTGGAATGGATGCACTGGCAATGTTGTTTGTTCGTCCGAATTAAGGGTCCCATAACTATGCCGAGGCTTAGCAGAAAACATTTACTACTAGATTTTCGCCTCCGGCGGTTTTAAAAAATTGCATTAAAGAGGTACGCATGAATGCAAAATCATAGTTGAAAACAGAAAATAAAACTTAACAGTGAATACTACTTTTGGCTGGTATATAGCGCATCAAGCAGTTGAATAATTGTCTTGAATTGAAAAACCTATATGCTGGAACGGAATTCGATCTAAGAAAAGGTACGTTTTTCCTATGTGGAGTAGAGTGTAAGTTGTGGGATTTTTTTTTTGCTTTAATTTAATTAACAAGGTCTAATTACCCCTCATTCTCGTCTGAATCTGACTTGCTCTTATAGAAAGCTGGACTAAACAAAATTGATTGACGTTCTGAATGTTGTACCTTACTATCATTTTTCCTCTATGTGTAACGTTTGAACACAATTTTTTAAAGCCGCCGTAGGCGAAAACGTAGTAGTTAATGTAGCGTGATATTGTTTGGCGTAATTATGGGATCTACCTTCCCTTCGTAGTGCGCATGTTGGCTATATAACGCTCATTTCGAAAAATATTCGTGTTTTAAATAACATTGATGCTTGTACGTGCTGTGAAACTGAGGTATATTGCTAGATTGAGTGTTGGAATGGATGCACTGGCAATGTTGTTTGTTCGTCCGAATTAAGGGTCCCATAACTATGCCGAGGCTTAGCAGAAAACATTTACTACTAGATTTTCGCCTCCGGCGGTTTTAAAAAATTGTATTAAAGAGGTACGCATGAATGCAAAATCATAGTTGAAAACAGAAAATAAAACTTAACAGTGAATACTACTTTTGGCTGGTATATAGCGCATCAAGCAGTTGAATAATTGTCTTGAATTCAAAAACCTTTATGCTGGAACGGAATTCGATCTAAGAAAAGGTACGTTTTTCCTATGTGGAGTAGAGTGTAAGTTGTGGGATTTTTTTTTGCTTTACTTTAATTAACAAGGTCTAATTACCCCTCATTCTCGTCTGAATCTGACTTGGTCTTATAGAAGGCTGGACTAAACAAAATTGATTGACGTTCTGAATGTTGTACCTTACTATCATTTTTCCTCTATGTGTAACGTTTGAATACAATTTTTTAAAGCCGCCGTAGGCGAAAACGTAGTAGTTAATGTAGCGTGATATTGTTTGGCGTAATTATGGGATCTACCTTCCCTTCGTAGTGCGCATGTTGGCTATAAAACGCTCATTTCGAAAAATATTCGTGTTTTAACTAACATTGATGCTTGTACGTGCTGTAAAACTGAGGTATATTGCTAGATTGAGTATTGGAATGGATGCACTGGCAATGTTGTTTGTTCGTCCGAATTAAGGGTCCCATAACTATGCCGAGGCTTAGCAGAAAACATTTACTACTAGATTTTCGCCTCCGGCGGTTTTAAAAAATTGCAGTAAAGAGGTACGCATGAATGCAAAATCATAGTTGAAAACAGAAAATAAAACTTAACAGTGAATACTACTTTTGGCTGGTATATAGCGCATCAAGCAGTTGAATAATTGTCTTGAATTGAAACACCAATATGCTAGAACGGAATTCGATCTAAGAAAAGGTACGTTTTTCCTTGGTGGGGTAGAGTGTAAGTTGTGGGATTTTTTTTTGTTTTAATTCAATTAACAAGGTCTAATTACCCCTCATTCTCGTCTGAATCTGACTTGGTCTTATAGAGAGCTGGATTAAACAAAATTGATTGACGTTCTCAATGTTGTACCTTACTATCATTTTTCCTCTATGTGTAACGTTTGAATACAATTTTTTAAAACCGCCGTAGGCGAAAAACTAGTAGTTAATGTAGCGTGATATTGTTTGGCGTAATTATGGGATCTACCTTCCCTTTGTAGTGCGCATGTTGGCTATATAACGCTCATTTCGAAAAATATTCGTGTTTTAAATAACATTGATGCTTGTACGTGCTGTGAAACTGAGGTATATTGCTAGATTGAGTGTTGGAATGGATGCACTGGCAATGTTGTTTGTTCGTCCGAATTAAGGGTCCCATAGCTATGCCGAGGTTTAGCAGAAAACATTTACTACTAGATTTTCGCCTCCGGCGGTTTTAAAAAATTGCATTAAAGAGGTACGCATGAATGCAAAATCACAGTTGAAAAAAGAAAATAAAACTTAACAGTGAGATTGATGCTTGTACGTGCTGTAAAATTTAGGTATATTTATTACATTGAGGGCTGGAATGGATGCACTGGCAATGTTGTTTGTTCGTCCGAATTAAGGGTCCCATAACTATGCCGAGGCTTAGCAGAAAACATTTACTACTAGATTTTCGCCTCCGGGGGTTTTAAAAAATTGCATTAAAGTGGTACGCATGAATGCAAAATCATAGTTGAAAAAAGAAAATAAAACTTAACAGTGAATACTACTGTTGCAGGTATATAGCGCATCAAGCAGTTGAATAATTGTCTTGAATTGAAAAACCTATAGGCTGGAACGGAATTGGATATTAGAAAAGGTACGTTTTTCCAATGTGGGGTAGGGTGTAAGCTGTGCGATTTTTTTTGTTTTAATTTAATTAACAAGGTCTAATTACCCCTCATTCTCGTCTGAATCTGACTTGGTCTTATAGAGAGCTGGACTAAACAAAATTGATTGACGTTCTCAATGTTGTACCTTACTATCATTTTTCCTCTATGTGTAACGTTTGAATACAATTTTTTAAAACCACCGTAGGCGAAAGACTAGTAGTTAATGTAGCGTGATATTGTTTGGCGTAATTACGGGATCTACCTTCCCTTCGTAGTGCGCATGTTGGCTATATAACGCTCATTTCGAAAAATATTCATCTTTTGAATAAGATTGATGCTTGTACGTGCTGTAAAATTTAGGTATATTTATTACATTGAGGGCTGGAATGGATGCACTGGCAATGTTGTTTGTTCGTCCGAATTAAGGGTCCCATAACTATGCCGAGGCTTAGCAGAAAACATTTAATACTAGATTTTCGTCTCCGGCGGTTTTAAAAAATTGCATTAAAGAGGTACGCATGAATGCAAAATCATAGTTGAAAACAGAAAATAAAACTTAATAGTGAATACTACTGTTGGCTGGTATATAGCGCATCAAGCAGTTGAATAATTGTCTTGAATTGAAAAACCTTTATGCTGGAACGGAATTCGATCTAAGAAAAGGTACGTTTTTCCTTGGTGGGGTAGAGTGTAAGTTGTGGGATTTTTTTTTGCTTTAATTTAATTAACAAGGTCTAATTACCCCTCATTCTCGTCTGAATCTGACTTGGTCTTATACAGAGTTGGACTAAACAAAATTGATTGACGTTCTGAATGTTGTACCTTACTATCATTTTTCCTTTATGTATAACGTTTGAATACAATTTTTTAAAACCGCCGTAGGCGAAAAACTAGTATTTAATGTAGCGTGATATTGTTTTGCGTAATTATGGGATCTACCTTCCCTTCGTAGTGCGCATGTTGGCTATATAACGCTCATTTCGAAAAATATTCGTGTTTTAAATAACATTGATGCTTGTACGTGCTGTAAAACTGAGGTATATTGCTAGATTGAGTGTTGGAATGGATGCACTGGCAATGTTGTTTGTTCGTCCGAATTAAGGGTCCCATAACTATGCCGAGGCTTAGCAGAAAACATTTACTACTAGATTTTCGCCTCCGGCGGTTTTAAAAAATTGCATTAAAGAGGTACGCATGAATGCAAAATCACAGTTGAAAAAAGAAAATAAAACTTAACAGTGAATACTACTGTTGGCAGGTATATAGCGCATCAAGCAGTTGAATAATTTCTTGAATTGAAAAACCTATAATTATGCTGGAACGGAATTCGATCTAAGAAAAGGTATGTTTTTCCTAGGTGGGGTAGGGTGTAAGTTGTGGGATTTTTTTTGTTTTTTTGTTTTAATTTAATTAACAAGGTCTAATTACCCCTCATTTTCGTCTGAATCTGACTTAGTCTTATAGAAAGCTGGACTAAACAAAATTGATTGACGTTCTGAATGTTGTACCTTACTATCATTTTTCCTTCAGGTATAACGTTTGATACAATTTTTTAAAACCGCCGTAGGCGAAATACTAGTAGTTAATGTAGCGTGATATTGTTTGGCGTAATTATGGGATCTACCTTCCCATCGTAGTGCGCATGTTGGTTATATAACGCTCATTTCGAAAAATATTCGTGTTTTAAATAACACTGATGCTTGTACGTGCTGTAAAAGTGAGGTATATTGCTAGATTGAGTGTTGGAATGGATGCACTGGCAATGTTGTTTGTTCGTCCGAATTAAGGGTCCCATAACTATGCCGAGGCTTAGCAGAAAACATTTACTATTAGATTTTCGCCTCCGGCGGTTTTAAAAAATTGCATTAAAGAGGTACGCATGAATGCAAAATCATAGTTGAAAAAAGAAAATAAAACTTAACAGTGAATACTACTGTTGGCAGGTATATAGCGCATTAAGCAGTTGAATAATTGTGTTGAATTGAAAAACCAATATGCTAGAACGGAATTCGATCTAAGAAAAGGTACGTTTTACCTTGCTGGGGTAGGGTGTAGGTTGTGGGATTTTTTTTTCTTTTGTTTTAATTTAATTAACAAGGTCTAATTACCCCTCATTTTCGTCTGAATCTGACTTGGTCTTATAGAAGGCTGGACTAAACAAAATTGATTGACCTTCTCAATGTTGTACCTTACTATCATTTTTCCTTCATGTATAACGTTTGATTACAATTTTTTAAAACCGCCGTAGGCGAAAAACTAGTAGTTAATGTAGCGTGATATTGTTTGGCGTAATTATGGGATCTACCTTCCCTTCGTAGTGCGCATGTTGGCTATATAACGCTCATTTCGAAAAATATTCATCTTTTGAATAAGATTGATACTTGTACGTGCTGTAAAATTTAGGTATATTTATTACATTGAGAACTGGAATGGATGCACTGGCAATGTTGTTTGTTCGTCCGATTTAAGGGTCCCATAACTATGCCGAGGCTTAGCAGAAAACATTTACTACTAGATTTTCGCCTCCGGCGGTTTTAAAAAATTGCATTAAAGAGGTACGCATGAATGCAAAATCATAGTTAAAAAAAGAAAATAAAACTTAACAGTGTATACTACTGTTGGCAGGTATATAGCACATCAAGCAGTTGAATAATTGTGTTGAATTGAAAAACCTATACGCTGGAACGGAATTCGATCTAAGAAAAGGTACGTTTTTCCTACGTGGGGTAGGGTGTAAGTTGTGGGATTTTTTTTTGCTTTAATTTAATTAACAAGGTCTAATTACCCCTAATTCTCGTCTGAATCTGACTTGGTCTTATAGAAAACTGGACTAAACAAAATTGATTGACATTCTGAATGTTGTACCTTACTATCATTTTTCCTCTATGTATAACGTTTGAATACAATTTTTTAAAACCGCCGTAGGCGAAAAACTAGTAGTTAATGTAGCGTGATATTGTTTGGCGTAATTATGGGATCTACCTTCCCTTCGTAGTGCGCATGTTGGCTATATAACGCTCATTTCGAAAAATATTCGTGTTTTAAATAACATTGATGCTTGTACGTGCTGTAAAACTGAGGTATATTGCTAGATTGAGTGTTGGAATGGATGCACTGGCAATGTTGTTTGTTCGTCCGAATTAAGGGTCCCATAACTATGCCGAGGCTTAGCAGAAAACATTTACTACTAGATTTTCGCCTCCGGCGGTTTTAAAAAATTGCATTAAAGAGGTACGCATGAATGCAAAATCATAGATAAAAAAGAAAATAAAACTTAACAGTGAATACTACTGTTGGCAGGTATATAGCGCATCAAGCAGTTGAATAATTGTGTTGAATTGAAAAACCTATATGCTGGAACGGAATTCGATCTAAGAAAAGGTACGTTTTTCCTATGTGGGGTAGGGTGTAAGTTGTGGGGTTTTTTTTTTTTGTTTTAATTCAATTAACAAGGTCTAATTACCCTTCATTTTCGTCTGAATCTGACTTGGTCTTATAGAAAGCTGCACTAAACAAAATTGATTGACGTTCTGAATGTTGTACCTTACTATCATTTTTCCTTTATGTATAACGTTTGAATACAATTTTTCAAAACCGCCGTAGGCGAAAAACTAGTAGTTAATGTAGCGTGATATTGTTTGGCGTAATTATGGGATCTACCTTCCCTTCGTAGTGCGCATGGTTGTTATATAACGCTCATTTCGAAAAATATTCGTGTTTAAAATAACATTGATGCTTGTACGTGCTGTAAAAGTGAGGTATATTGCTAGATTGAGTGTTGGAATGGATGCACTGGCAATGTTGTTTGTTCGTCCGAATTAAGGGTCCCATAACTATGCCGAGGCTTAGCAGAAAACATTTACTACTAGATTTTCGCCTCCGGCGGTTTTAAAAAATTGCATTAAAGAGGTACGCATGAATACAAAATCATAGATAAAAAAGAAAATAAAACTTAACAGTGAATACTAGTGTTGGCAGGTATATAGCGCATCAAGCAGTTGAATAATTGTCTTTAATTGAAAAACCTATACGCTGGAACGGAATTCGATCTAAGAAAAGGTACGTTTTTCCTATGTGGGGTAGGGTGTAGGTTGTGGGATTTTTGTTTTTTGGTTTATTTTAATTAACAAGGTCTAATTACCCCTCATTTTCGTCTGAATCTGACTTGGTCTTATAAAAGGCTGGACTAAACAAAATTGATTGACGTTCTGAATGTTTTACCTTACTATCATTTTTCCTCTATGTATAACGTTTGATTACAATTTTTTAAAACCGCCGTAGGCGAAAACCTAGTAGTTAATGTAGCTTGATATTGTTTGGCGTAATTGTGGGATCTACCTTCCCTTCGTAGTGCGCATGTTGGCTATATAACGCTCATTTCGAAAAATATTCATCTTTTGAATAAGATTGATGCTTGTACGTGCTGTAAAATTTAGGTATATTTATTACATTGAGAACTGGAATGGATGCACTGGCAATGTTGTTTGTTCGTCCGAATTAAGGGTCCCATAACTATGCCGAGGCTTAGCAGAAAACATTTACTACTAGATTTTCGCCTCCGGCGGTTTTAAAAAATTGCATTAAAGAGGTACGCATGAATGCAAAATCATAGTTGAAAACAGAAAATAAAACTTAACAGTGAATACTACTGTTGGCAGGTATATAGCGCATCAAGCAGTTGAATAATTGTCTTGAATTGAAAAACCTATACGCTGGAACGGAATTCGATCTAAGAAAAGGTACGTTTTTCCTATGTGGGGTAGGGTGTAAGTTGTGGGGTTTTTTTTTTTTGCTTTAATTCAATTAACAAGGTCTAATTACCCTTCATTTTCGTCTGAATCTGACTTGGTCTTATAGAAAGCTGCACTAAACAAAATTGATTGACGTTCTGAATGTTGTACCTTACTATCATTTTTTCTTTATGTATAACGTTTGAATACAATTTTTCAAAACCGCCGTAGGCGAAAAACTAGTAGTTAATGTAGCGTGATATTGTTTGGCGTAATTATGGGATCTACCTTCCCCTCGTAGTGCGCATGTTGGCTATATAACGCTCTTTTCGAAAAATATTCGTGTTTAAAATAACATTGAATGATGCTTGTACGTGCTGTAAAACTGAGGTATATTGCTAGATTGAGTGTTGGAATGGATGCACTGGCAATGTTGTTTGTTCGTCCGAATTAAGGGTCCCATAACTATGCCGAGGCTTAGCAGAAAACATTTACTACTAGATTTTCGCCTCCGGCGGTTTTAAAAAATTGCATTAAAGAGGTACGCATGAATGCAAAATCATAGTTGAAAACAGAAAATAAAACTTAACAGTGAATACTAGTGTTGGCAGGTATATAGCGCATCAAGCAGTTGAATAATTGTGTTGAATTGAAAAACCTATATGCTGGAACGGAATTCGATCTAAGAAAAGGTACGTTTTTCCTAGGTGGGGTAGGGTGTAAGTTGTGGGATTTTTTTTTTGCTTTAATTTAATTAACAAGGTCTAATTACCCCTCATTCTCGTCTGAATCTGACTTGGTCTTATAGAAGGCTGGACTAAACAAAATTGATTGACGTTCTGAATGTTGTACCTTACTATCATTTTTCCTCTATGTATAACGTTTGAATACAATTTTTTAAAACCGCCGTAGGCGAAAAACTAGTAGTTAATGTAGCGTGATATTGTTTGGCGTAATTATGGGATCTACCTTCCCTTCGTAGTGCGCATGTTGGCTATATAACGCTCATTTCAAAAAATATTAATGTTTTAAATAAGATTGATGCTTGTACGTGCTGTAAAACTGAGGTATATTGCTAGATTGAGTGTTGGAATGGATGCACTGGCAATGTTGTTTGTTCGTCCGAATTAAGGGTCCCATAACTATGCCGAGGCTTAGCAGAAAACATTTACTATTAGATTTTCGCCTCCGGCGGTTTTAAAAAATTGCATTAAAGAGGTACGCATGAATGCAAAATCATAGATGAAAAAAGAAAATAAAACTTAACAGTGAATACTACTGTTGGCAGGTATATAGCGCATCAAGCAGTTGAATAATTGTGTTGAATTGAAAAACCTATATGCTGGAACGGAATTCGATCTAAGAAAAGGTACGTTTTTCCTATGTGGGGTAGGGTGTAAGTTGTGGGATTTTTTTTTTTTTTTTGGTTTATTTTAATTAACAAGGTCTAATTACCCCTCAATTTCGTCTGAATCTGACTTGGTCTTATAGAAGGCTGGACTAAACAAAATTGATTGACGTTCTGAATGTTGTACCTTACTATCATTTTTCCTCTATGTATAACGTTTGAATACAATTTTTTAAAACCGCCGTAGGCGAAAAACTAGTAGTTAATGTAGCGTGATATTGTTTGGCGTAATTATGGGATCTACCTTCCCTTCGTAGTGCGCATGTTGGCTATATAACGCTCATTTCGAAAAATATTCGTGTTTTAAATAACATTGATGCTTGTACGTGCTGTAAAACTGAGGTATATTGCTAGATTGAGTGTTGGAATGGATGCACTGGCAATGTTGTTTGTTCGTCCGAATTAAGGGTCCCATAACTATGCCGAGGCTTAGCAGAAAACATTTACTATTAGATTTTCGCCTCCGGCGGTTTTAAAAAATTGCATTAAAGAGGTACGCATGAATGCAAAATCATAGATGAAAAAAGAAAATAAAACTTAACAGTGAATACTACTGTTGGCAGGTATATAGCGCATCAAGCAGTTGAATAATTGTCTTGAATTGAAAAACCCAAATGCTGGAACGGAATTCAATCTAAGAAAAGGTACGTTTTTCCTAGGTGGGGTAGGGTGTACACTGTTATTTTCAGGGAGTTGAATCAACTCCAAAAATGGAGTTAAAAAAAAAGGTTCAGGACAATCCGATTTTGGGGGTTATTTTTAACTCCTCTACCATGTAACTCCATTTTCGGAGTTATTTCATGGAGTTGATTTTACTCCAAAACTGGAGTTACAAATACCCCAAAAATGGGGTCAAAGCAAAAAGGTTCAGGACAATCCGTTTTTGGGGGTAGTTTTTAACTCCTTTTTTTAACTCTGGTTTTGGGGTATAAAGAACCCTTACAGTAGAGTAGATTTAACTCTTGTCGGAGTACTAATGAAACTTGCGGTGGAGTTGATTTGATGCTCATGTGGAGTTACTAGTTCGGGAGTTAAAATACAAAATAATGCAACCAATAATGTAAACAAGTGCATGATAAAACATGTTCATTTTAATACTTAATATCAGCAAGGAAACAAGCAAACAAATATTCAAAATGTTACCACAAATGCTATACAATTTTAAGCTTGAATTACAGCTGTACAGGCAAGATAATCATACATAGAAGTGTAAAATAAACATGACAGCACTTTAGATTTTAAAGGCTTGAATGGCTTTAAAGTCGTTATGTAGCATATGCATGAAGTGCACCTATAATATTCATTGACAGAAATGTTTTGTTAGAAAGTGGTGTGTGCTTTTATAAATGTATCAAACTGGGACTCTAGTGCAATTTGTTTACTTTTAATTCAATGCATTACAACTTTAGAGTCCTCCTGTCCAAATAAAAAACCAGCAAACCATTATTTGTTAGGAAAGAAATGGACCAAAGCTGTAATGCATTCTGAGCTGAAAGTAAATGAGCTACTGTGGACCTTGTTCATTTTGAGTGATTACAAGTATAAACATTTGGATTAGTGCAGTCCCAATTTGATACATTACATATTTACATGTGCATGCCTCTTGCAAGATGAATATAATACAAGTTTTAGGCCTTCAATATCTAAATTGCTGTCAGGTTTCTCTTATATACGATTCCCCTGTATAAGTATATTGTATGGATAAATATGCCTGCTAATTTGTGGCTAAACATTGATCAGATCATTTTATATTGTTATAAGCATCTACAGTTGTACTCAGCTTTGGAGTCCTTCTGGGAAAGTCATTTTTTCCCCTGCATTTTGAGTTTTCCTGCAAAAAAAAAAAAAAAAAAAAAATTTGTACTACTATTACTGCACATGTAAATTCATTTAAAGTACTGGTTTGAACATAACAGATAAAGCATTATTGTGCATGTTCACCACCCCATAGTTGAGAGTTCAGACACTTCAAAATCTAAATTTTATCAGCTTAATTCACATAATGTGATTCTACCCTACTTTTCTGCAGATGCAGAAAGGGAAAACAGTCTGTTTTGTCATAAAAACTCACAAACACTACATGCATATTTGCCTGTACTGGAACATCAAATGACATTTATTAGAGTCACCAGCTAGCATTGAATATGGTTTTGAGCGAACACATTTAAACAAGTTTCTGAAGCTGTGTTTTCAACGGACCTACCCGGCACGGTTTTCCTTTACATACCAAAGTAAAGCAGTTCCAAAGAGCAGTATACACGTACTTCATCGAAACAAACAAACATGCATGCAACAAGTCTCATCCATGTATGTTTTGGTTGACGAGTACATCCACAGTGCAGTTTAGACAGTCCATTATAAAGAACAGAAAGCGATCTTATTGCTCACCTTTGTTGTTATATATGCAGTATGTTTTCCTCGATATCTTGATATGTTCTTCATTCGTCCGGTTCGTGCTCAACTTCAAGATGGTCCAGGAAACCTCTTTATCTTGTTTTCCATTATCTGAATCCTGTAGATGTTTACCGTGATCTTGGAAGAATGAAAAGCGGCAAGTCGTTTACATTATAACCGCGAAAGGCGAACGAATGAGGCTGAAACTCGCATATTCTTGGTAAACTGAAGTGGAAAAGCTGCTGCAGTCGACCCAGTGTTGAGTTAAAAGCAACCAAGTTCGTATAACTCGAACTCCCAGGCACTGTAGGGGTTGGACTTGGAAGAACAACATCTGGTTATCTGCACATTTGTATAACTTGAACTTCCAGGTGTCGTGAGGGTTGGACTTTGAAGAACCTATACATTCAGACTTTGCCTTCGACAGATTTGCGAAGTGAAGTTTTGCATTGAGTCAAACATTTGTTTTAACAAGCATCGGAGTCGCGTTACAGCGTCGGAATATTACAGCGAACCAAACCACGCACCTTTCCGCCATCTTCATATCGCAGCGACTCACGTCACGTGACTAAAAGGGCGCGAAACCGGGGTCGCAATGATCCTTGGAACCTCGCAACGATCCTCGGCAACTCCCAATGAAATTCAAGCCGTCTCGTTGTGAAAAGTCGCTCATAATAAAAAATTGCCTCGTGATGAAAGTTGACTCGTAATGAAAAGTTGTTCACAATGAAAAGTCATAGGTCTAATGAAAGTCGCCTCAAATTGAAAAGTCGCTTTCCCCATTTACTATTCATTCACATTGTCGCTGTACAAATCGTTTCGAATATCAAATGTGCCTTGGATGGGAATCAATTTAATTTCCACAAGAGATTCAGAGATAATTACAAACACTTAACTCCAAAAATGGGAGTAATATTATTAGTAAATTCTACTCTGGGGGTGGAGTGAAATTAACTCCGCAGCTAGAGTTAAAATAACTCCGACTCTTCGGAGTTATTTTAACTCCCACAGTGGGGTGAAAATGACTCCCTGAAAATAACACGAGGTGTCGTCCGGTCTCACTCTAATATAGTGATATTTTACATAGCGAAGATGAAGACGGTGAAATATTAAGGCAGGATATATTTAGTGTGCTCGTAGATGAGAAAAAAACCTAATTATGTCTAATTACTGAAATAAATGGCTAAAAAGGTGGTAATGTACTTAGTCAGTATGCATAAAGAAAGCCGGCCTAGCAGTCGTTGAGTCGGAAAGAAATTGGGAACTACAATGTCCAAGCGTAACAAAGGGAAAAACTCATCCGTTTAGAGTGATTTGTTACCCTGGGATAGGAGTAAATTTAACCCCCACAAGGGATTTTTAACTCCCACTAGGAGTTGAAAATATCTCGGAAAAAATAACTCCAAACACAGGAGTAATATTAACTCCAGCTACACGATTTCAACTCCGAGGTAGAGTTACAATTACTCCCAAATCAGAGTTAAAATAACTCCACACATTTAACTCCACTCTTTAGAGTTATTTTAACTCCCAAGGTGGGGTGAAAACAACTCCCTGAAAATAACAGTGTAGGTTGTGGGATTTTTTTTTTTGCTTTAATTTAATTAACAAGGTCTAATTACCCCGTCTGAATCTGACTTGGTCTTATAGAAGGCTGGACTAAACAAAATTGATTGACGTTCTGAATGTTGTACCTTACTATCATTTTTCCTCTATGTATAACGTTTGAATACAATTTTTTAAAACCGCCGTAGGCGAAAAACTAGTAGTCAATATTTTATAGCGTGATATTGTTTGGCGTAATTATTGGATCTACCTTCCCTTCGTAGTGCGCATGTTGGCTATATAACGCTCATTTCGAAAAATATTCGTGTTTTAAATAAGATTGATGCTTGTACATGCTGTAAAACTTAGGTATATTTGTTACAAAAGGATAGTTAAAAAAATAAAATTAAAAAATCAACCGTGAATACTACTGTTCGGAGGTATACAGCGGATCAAGCAGTTGAAACATTTATGGAACTGAATAAGCTACACATTCTGGTACGGCATTCGAACTAAGAGAAGGTACGTTTTCTGTAGGTGGGGTAGGGTGTAGGGTGGGAGACTTTTTTGTATTGAAATAACAAGGTCTAATTACCCCTCATTTTCGTCTGAATCTCACTTTGTCTTATAGAAGGATGGACTAAACAAAATTGTATAACGTTTGAATACAATTTCCTAAAACCGCCGTAGGCGAAAAAGTAATCTAATGTAGCGTGATATTGTTTGGCGTAATTATGGAATCTATCTTGCCTTCGTAGTGCGCATGTTGACTATATAACTTTCAGTTCGAAAAATATCCGTGTTTTAAATATGCAAATCCCTTTTAAAACGACTAAAGAAAGGCATGGACACACAGGTTAATGGTTTTGTTTTTTATTACATAATACATTAGTATTTCATAGGTATAAAGCGCTCAGGTTCCCTTTGGCTGGACCAGCAAATACGCAAGTGATCTGAATCGTCGAATTTCAATATTTAACCATGTTTATGTTAATTTGCAAAATACCAAGGTTGGTGAAGTTTATAGGTATTTCACCTCTTTTTGGGGAGTTTATTTTTATCTCTAAAGGTTATTAATTATTTGAAGTTGTTGCATCCTAAGTCAAAATGCTATGTAAGCCAACACTGTTGCACTTCCTGCATTCAAAAAATAGATAGTTTGTTTAGTCATACTGTTACAGAAAGAAACTTTACAATAAAATTTATGATAACATTTAAAAATTATTTACAATTGGTATTAAAATGTCAACATTTAAAAACTATTTAAAACTATGTAAAATTTATATCAGAATATCACAACGAGAATTATGACAATATTTAAAATCTACTTAGCATTAGTTGTTCTTCAGTCTGTTTGTCTAACATGTGGGCACATTAAAACTCCACTTATTCCTTCTCATGAAGCAAAGGAAATAGGAGTTGACTGCACAAAAGCTACCTAATTATTAGGTGACCTTCTCTCAAACAAACCACTTATCAACATAATACAAAAGCTGTGATCCTTTTCTGACTTTTTCTTACTCAAAGAGCTTCAAAGATATTGTTACAAATGTTTCACCTTATGAGCTTGGTAGCACTAGTTAATATTAATTTATTACTAGGTACATGATGTCCACAACTAGTTTTTCAGACGAGGTATGGAATGATTGTCACTCATTGATGATTGGTTGATCTATCAATATTAGTCCAAGTCTGTTTATGTTCAAGCTTCTGTAATCATTACTACTATGAAACTATTCTTTTCAACTACCAGCTTAACATCTTCACCTTGTTGAATTCACCATTTTCTATAAACTTTTTGAATCTGTTCACAACAAACTGAAAGCATTCATTGCTGGCCATCTCATTATTCTTGTAGAAAATGAAATCGACACCATGGAGTGCGCTTAATTCTTCACGACATGAAAGATCAGAATCTCGGGTTACTCCAAGCTTCTCACATACAAACTGATACAAGTTGAGGCTTGCTTCGCAACATTCTGTAAATACTTGTTCTTTGACAGAAAGTGATACAAGATTTTGTGTAAAAATTCTTGTCAAAAAGGCAAACATGTCTGTTTGTAAAACAGTTAGGATGTTTTTGTTTTGCAATAAATTTAACAAGTAGTTATACAGAAGCATGACAGTTGAGAGTACTTCTGCTGCACCCAACACTGGTGGGGATGGTAGTGTCACAGGACATCCAGCTTTACTGTGATGTAAATGATAGATGTGTAGTATGTGTTTGTGGTCTTCCAGAGGCTGCAATTCATCTGAAGTTCCAACAGTTGCTGCAGACAAGGAATCAATGAGAAAGTTCAAGATGCAGTAAAGGTATAACTTATCTCCAGCTGTGCCTGTTTCGCAAAAACTTTTCAATTGGCAATCCACAAGTCTTAAGATTGGGCTCACTTTCACATCATAGTCTAGCTGAGTGCCAAAGGCTGCAAGGAAAACATGATGTAGTATCGTGGGAAGATCATTTAAGGCTGCTGTGATTCCATTTGCTACAGAAACAAGATCTTGCTCTTTAATGCTGTATATCAAGTTATTGTCTGGGATGAAGTATTGTGGAATGTTCCCTTTCCTCAAATGATCAACCAGGGTTTTCAACAAATCAACCACTGATTCAAGAAGGTTGTTCCACTCTTCCAAAGGCTTTTCTTCGCATTTCCACAAAGCGATTGTCTTCAAATGATATGAAGATGGAGCTTTTTCCACAGTTGGCTCTGATTGGTTTTCCTTCATTTCCTGAATAACTTGCTTCATGATCAACTTTGCTATGATGAAGCTTTGACGCTTCTGAATTGACAGTGAATCTATAAGCTTCTTCTCAGCATTGGAAAAAGAGAGCCGCCACTCAGTTTGGCACAAATGACTATCACTGTCATGATAAGAAATGGGAACAACATGGCAGCCTTCACTCAGAATCTCCAAAACTAACTCTCTTTTGGGCCAATCAGCAGTACGCTTCCTATCAGCCCATCCGTCAGCCAAGGTTGGCCATTTAGCACAATGCAAACAAGGAACATAATCATGAGCATAGTTGTTCCTTTTGCCAGGTCGATCACGTCTGCTCAATGCAGGTCCACTCATAACCACACCGCCAGGAGGAAGTTGCGGACCACTGACAAGGGAGTAAAGAGCGGTCTGATTGACCACCTCAGACCAAAACTCTTTGAAGCTCTTTGGGGTCATGAAAGTTGCATTTCCTTCCTTATCAAGCTCACTCAGCCGGACGTATCCAGGATGGTTAGTTGGTGACAGAAGAACATCTTTTTTGGCCACCATAACTTCAGCTTCACCTGTAGGAGAACTGAAGGATTCTGTTTGATTGGATTTACCTTGGTCAGCACCTGCATATGAACTGCCTTCTGCAAATGGCTGCAATCTTATTGCAGTATGACCAATCCCAACATTGGTTGCTTCAATGTCCTTATAAACTTTATCTGAGTTTTCTACAACTGCCATTGAACCATCAACAAGCATAACATCTATATCATTTTTGGCTTCTCTTTTGCCATCCCTGTAAACCCAGTGGATCGCAAATAAATTCTCTGCGACACTACCAGACATCAAAAGCTGCACATCCCTGCCGCTTTTACTTTCCAGTTCTTCTTGAAAAGTCTTGTACCGCTTCAAAGAATTAAGGAACAGCCGGTGATTATGTTGTGTCTCTGTTGAATTCAGTATCAGTTTCATAACAGCCTCTAAAGCTCCATTTATCCAGACAGTGCCTTGTTCTTCACTTCCGGGTTCACTTGAGTGTGTTTGTTCCATCAGTATTTTCTTGTAAGAGGCGTTTTGTGATTTCTCGTGAGTGACAAACAACTTCACGCTTTCAGCCTGGCATCCCTCGCTTGTTGTTATCAGTTGATCCTTTGCACCTTAGCCTTGATCTTTTTAAGTCATAACTTGCGGTGCTTACATATATATTCTAGATCTTCCGCTCACAGGACGCCAAGTTCTACTTGGTCAGCGGTTGTTCGCAGTTTTGTGAGTACGTCGTGTGACAAACATATAGTGTTTTCTTTGTGATCGAAGAAGAGTCTGAGGACAAATCAAAACGCAAAAGAAAATCGGTCAAGAATTTACAATTAAAATCACAGGCACCCCAAGTTCAGTGTGAGAGTCAGTTACGTTTGGTACCGTATTTCGTAATATCATAATGGCTGCAAAGATAAGGATTTGTATAAGAATCCCGGTGATAGATTCAAGAAGATAATTATGCGCAAAATTTCTATGCTAGGGTTCTTTTTTATTAAAAAAAAAAAAAAAAAAAAAAACAAGGTCTAATTACCCTTCATTTGATCTTAGTAAAACAAGTGTGAACCTTCCTTTACTATATATTTCTGGTTACTTTTTTGACCGGGCGTTTACATACGCCCTGTCACTGTTTGTCCGAAATAAGGAGCCCATAATTACGCCGAGCAGTATCAAACAGTATTTTTTATTTGTTCCTTGCCTACGGCAGTTTTAAAAAGATTACGTTAAAGAGTTACACGTAGAGACAAAATGATAGCTTAAGAAAAAAAAAACTAACAGTAATTACTACTGCTCACAGGTGTACAGCAAATCAAGCAGTTAAAAAGTCTAAGATACTGAAAGGATGTCATGCTCTAACGGGATTCGAACTAAGAGAAACTACGTTTTTTTAGGAGGGGTGGTGTCTAGGCTGGAGGATCTTTTTGTATTAAAAAAAAAACAAGGTCTAATTGCCCCTCACCTTGTCTTAATAAATCAAGTGTGACCCTTCCTTTTCGAGTTATCTCCACACCATATATTTCTGGTCACTTTTCTGACCGAGCGTTTACTTACGCTCTGTCACTGTTCGTCCGAAATAAGGAGCTCATAAATACGCCGAGCTTATCAAATAGCATTTTTTATTATTTTCTCGCCTACGGCAGTTTAAAAAAGTTACATTGAAGGGTAGCTTGAAATTAAAAGGAAAAACAAACTGACAGTGAGTACTACTGTTCGCAGGTATACAGTGCATCAAGCAGTTGAAAAGTTTACTGAACTAAAAAAAATATTATGCTGGAGCGGGATTCGAACTAAGAGAAGGTACGTTTTCTCTAGGTGGGCTGGGGTCTAGGCTGGGTGTGTTTTTATATTAAAAAAATAAACAAGGTCTAATTGCCCCTCACTTGATCTTAGTAAAATGAGTGTGACCTTTCCCTTTCGAGTTATTTCTGTATTTTATATTTTTGGTCACTTTTCTGACCGGGCGTTTACTTACGCCCTGTAACTTAGTGCATAAAACATTTGCTTATCCCCGAGCTTTGCAACGGTAATAATCATGACGCTAGTGCTGTAGTATCGCGCTATTTGGAGACTCCAAAGCAGGTCGCCATCTTAAAATCTAATGTTCATGTGTCAGTCAGTCTGGCGTACGAGCTCCAGGCGAGGCTGCTAAATGTCCCGGATATTTTTCCGTGACTGACACACGAACATCAGATTTCGAAAGGGCGACCCGCTTGGAGCAAAACCTAAAGGATCATGCGGCTTTAATCTAAAGGGAATTACTTTGTCACACTTGATTTGGTCACAGAGAATAAGACGCTTATTTAGTAAAATTGATCCTTCAAATTAATATACTGTACATCTATAACCTATAAGGGGTCGGGAAGCCTGCAAACTCCATACACAGCAGCAGAAAGAACACACGATAAAAGGTCTGAGAGTTCAAGATTTTATTGTTCATTCATTATCATGTTATTTTTTAACGTGACGAGTACAAGCCATATCATGTCACTTTCCGGTACCACTACGTAATTGCTCTATAACGCTCTATAATAACCTCTCCCCCTCCCACACTTAAACTTTATTTAAGACTCAGTACAAAGTCGCCCTATAGGACTTTTGTGAAATACCGCAATTGCTCTAATAAGCCCGCTGCACTATTGGTCACCAAAACAAGAGGGGCAATGAACGCAATCATTGCCCCATTTAAGCCTTATCTAGGGGCACACTGTGGTTGATAAGGAAACGGGACATCTTTAAGTCGGCTCTTCTTGTAAAACTCATATAAGGACGTCTCACTGCACCTATCATGTATGTCTCATACAGAGGAACCCCTTACACCTTCACGTGTAGTGAAATGGCCAAATAAGGAACTGAGACAGCTCAAGTCTCATGCCGTTTGTTCTTGTATAAGACTCATATACGGACGCCTCACTGCACGCATCATGTATGTCTCATATAGAGGAAGCCCTTGCACCCTTTTAGTAAAACAAAAACTCTTTCGGGACCCTTCATGAAAGACTCGATACGAAGTAAGCTTCATTGGGATTCATCATGGGGAGTTTTGATCTTTACGTTTGTGGAAATGAAGACAACGCGCGCTCTTTTTTTTATTACGCCATCCGGCAGCTTCACTCGCGCGCGCACCAACACACTTTATTTTTTTCCTTCTCTGCAGTCAAACTATAAATAAAACTAACAACTCTACATAATCCATCTAAATAGAACCTTGCCCTGGAAAAGTATCAAACTTCAAACGTCAATCCACGTGTTTTACTGTACATATTGAGTACGTCATATCGACTAAAAGTGATGTTACACGAGACGATTTTTAACGACGATTTTTTGCGCAACATTTTCTTTTTCTATACTTCTTGCCTAGTAATCGTCGAACTATCAATGAATAGCAATCTTTGCACAAAATTCTGCCTTTGGCGAAGGTTCGCCATGTTTTTGGAGTAAAAGCCAAAGCGCTAGCTACAAAATTGTAGGTGTTGGGCAAAAAATCGTCGTTAAAAATCGTCTCGTGTAACATCACCTCAAGACCTCGCTCTCATCAGTATAGAATAGCAACCATTACACAATTTAACACAGATTACCTTTTACGGATACAAATCAATGTTCTGTATCAAAAATAGCGCCAACATCATTTCATGTCGAACCCTTCAACGATAAACAGCGCATGAAGTAACCGACTATAAAACTAAAAATGAGTCTTCATTTGTTTATTGGTTTGTTATCTGTCTTTCGCTGTTCGAACTTTGACTTAAAAATGGCTAAAAATTGAGAACCTAGCTCCTGAATGCTATAACAAACGCATTTCATAAAGACTGATTTACCTTAAGCTGATTTTAGAAGTAGAACAGAACATCTTCAGTACACGTGGAAGCTACAGTTTTGCCGTTTATGGCACGTTTTCATGCCAGGGTTTCATGGCCTTCCATTCCTGTCGCTTGAGTACTTTTACTGCCTCATGTTGAAGTGTCCCGGAAAAAGAAACTCGAGGACCACGTCATGGTATTCAGTGAATTCGACGCGTACCAGGATATCAAAACCGCGAAGTACCACCCGCAAGGCCAAACTTTGAAGTCCCTCGGAGAACGACAAGGAATACGCCGTGGTATTCAGTGAGGCAGCGCACCAGAATATCAAAACCGCCAAGTACAGGTACCAAGTGTCTCGGCCGAAGGCAAGGAGCAAATGGACGCGTCTTCCACCTCGTGTATTACAAATGCCGTAAACTTGTGAAAACTATCGTGACGTCAGCCCCATGGGGACCACAGAACCAATCAACTGTCCGAAATATATCAACCGGAATCCTGTGAAATGCAAGCATTCCGTGACAAAACGGGTTTGCCAAACTTCGGAGGAGTATGGAAAGCATGTCACACAACCAAAACATACCAGAAATCACACTGGCATGAAAATATGTTGCATTTGTGAATAAAAATTCACAAGGTACACATGAAAGGTTGAGCTGGGTTTTTTTGGATCAGGGCAAGGGGATATCTACGATTACCGTATTTCTAGTTCCGTTTGTGAAACGGTATGCTTTCGATCTAAAAAAAAGATTACGAGAAGTTTGAAAACAAGGAAACTGCGCTTGCAATGACTGCGAGGAATTGGAAAGAGACGCCAGTACTGCTGTCTGTTCTGCCAACACTTTTGCCCAGAGGAGGGAGGGGGTACTTCCTTTTATCGGCTATACGGTGAGGCTCCGCGCGAAAGCCGGTCCCTTAGTTTACGAGGCTCAGATACAAAAAGAGGAACAAATTAAATAAGGTTTTCTGGTTCATTAAATGGTCCGTAAGAAAGGCCGCACTAAAGTGTATTGACGTCCTAAAGCTCGTGCCTTGCTATCATTTTTCCTGCATGTGTAACGCTTCAGTGCAATTTTTTAAGACCGCCGCAGGCGAAAATTTAGTGGTTAATGTAGCGTGATTTTGTTTGACGCTATTGTGGGATCTACATGGCCTCCGTAAATGCGCATGTTTACTATACAACGTTCATTTCGAAAAATATTTCTGTTTTAAGTAACAATGATGCGTGTATGCGCTATAAAATATAGGTAAATTTGTTAAATTGAGCGTTGGAATATAGTTGCATTGGCAATGTTGTTATTGTTCGTCCGAAATAAGGAGGCCATAACAACGCCGAACTTATTAAACAACATTTACTACTATTTTTTCGCCTCCGGCGGTTTTAAAAAATTGCATCAAAGAGTTACGCATGGAGGCAAAATTAGAGACAAATAGAGACAGGCAAACTGATAGCTTAAAATTAAAAGAAAAAAGAGTGAATAACAGTGAATACTACTGCTCGCAGGTATACAGTGCATCAAGCAGTTGAAAAGTTTACTGAGCTGAAGAAAGTGCTGGAACGAGATTCGAACTAAGAGAAGGTGCGTTTTCTCAAGGTAGGGTGGGGTCTATGCTGGGGGATCTTTTTTGTATTGAAAATATGTTATGTTGGAGAAAACGTCCGTCAAACTCGGAGTTAATTAGGGTTAGAATCAACCTAAATTTGTTTTTTTGGTCTCCGAGTCCAAATCGATCGATGAAAATAGGCACTTGAAGAACATCGTTCTCAGGCTTTTCCATCTCGGCTCGAGGGAGCCGAGATGAAAGAGACTGGGAACGAGGCTTGCCCTTGAGCTGGTAAATGATGAGAACCTGCCCTTTAGATTTTGCAAGTGTTTTAATCTTGGAGAATTTGAGTTAGTTAGGTTTAGACCCTGGCTCCTGGGGTTACAATCCTTCTAAATTATCTTTTGTTCTCTGGATCCAACTTTAACTGAGGAATCTGTTCTTGGATTTTGAAAATGTGTATTAATCTTGGAGAAAGCGCTGGTAAGGGGTTCTGAAAATACATCGGTCTTGTTCTTGCAAATGTAAGGTTTTTCACCAAAAGTAAGCAACTGAATGTGCCTGCCTTGTAAGTGAAGGGCAACTTATTATGACTGTTTCTTATATCACAAAAATCAGGTTTTTGGTAAGGCTAACTTTTTTTCATATTGGCTGATTCTGTTCCCTAAATCATGCCAGGCCTAAATACTGGTTCTCTCTGGCACTCACTCCCACACACATTTAACATTGTTCCAAGTACATTAGTTATTCTGCACAATTACCTGCAGGGGAGATTGAAGGATGCTTGAAGCATCCAAAAGTGATACTTTAGGGGCAATAGTTGGACATTCTCGTACAAGGGTGGAGAATAAAAGAGAGCAAAATACATGAAAAATAATGCAAAAAGTCACCATTCACAACCAATCAAACTTTATTACAAACTATCATATCTATTTGTTAAGAAACACCTAGAAAATAGGCCTCTGTGCAGGATCTACTGCAACTATGAGAAAAGGAAATTGTCTCTAGTCCATGTGAGAGTTCACTCATTTAGAAGCACTTGCGGTGCACGATGGATGGGCCAGATTCGTCATATTCCTGTTTGGAGATCCACATCTGTTGGAAGGTGGACAGTGATGCCAAGATGGAGCCTCCGATCCAGACAGAGTACTTTCGTTCTGGAGGAGCAATGATCTTGATCTTCATCGTGGGTGGAGCGAGGGCTGTGATCTCCTTCTGCATACGGTCAGCAATGCCTGGGAACATCGTGCTGCCACCTGACAGAACAGTGTTGGCGTACAGATCCTTACGGATGTCCACATCGCACTTCATGATGGAGTTGTAAGTGGTCTCGTGGATTCCGGCAGATTCCATACCAAGGAAGGAAGGCTGGAACAGAGATTCTGGGCATCGGAAACGCTCGTTACCAATGGTGATAACCTGGCCATCAGGAAGCTCGTAGCTCTTCTCCAAACTGGAGCTGGATGCAGCAGTCTGCATCTCTTGCTCAAAGTCCAGTGCAACATAGCACAACTTTTCCTTGATGTCACGCACGATTTCACGCTCAGCAGTGGTGGTAAAGGAGTAGCCTCGCTCTGTCAAGATCTTCATGAGGTAATCTGTGAGATCTCTGCCAGCCAAGTCAAGACGCAGGATAGCGTGAGGAAGGGCATAACCCTCATAGATGGGCACAGTGTGGGACACACCATCACCGCTGTCAAACACGATACCAGTGGTACGACCAGAGGCGTAGAGTGAGAGCACAGCCTGGATAGCCACATACATGGCTGGGGTGTTGAAGGTCTCAAACATGATCTGATGGGAAAATAATTTTACTCAGATTTGTGTTGACTTGAAGCACTATAAAATCTTCCAACCACATTCCAATTAAGTGTAGCTGCAGATTTTATCAGCTTTTATCAGCTAACAAGTTCTCACTGAAAGTATTGTCTTTAGCAAGAAAAGGTTGATAGATTGTTTTTTCATATTTCTTTAACATGAAATAGTACACCAAAAAGAAAGCACTGCACTGCACTAATCAGAGGGTAATAATTGCTCAAC
Source organism: Plumapathes pennacea (assembly GCA_964036295.1). Taxonomy (NCBI): domain Eukaryota; kingdom Metazoa; phylum Cnidaria; class Anthozoa; order Antipatharia; family Myriopathidae; genus Plumapathes; species Plumapathes pennacea. Next base: position 18,785,570 of record OZ038465.1, on the reverse strand, counting down.
AAGAAAATTGTTGCAGAGGAAACAATTTCTTCTGGAACACATCCTTTGTTTCTTCTGGAACACTTTATTTGAAGGATCATTATGCAAATTTACGTCGTGGTTTTAGTATGAATCCGGTATATGTTTCAATGGCAATCATCTTTCACCAACGATTACATCCAGAAATACTACACAGACAACAAGAGATTGAACTGGTAAAGCTACATTTTAAATAAATCGTTCCACGTGTAAACTGCCAAGACAAACAGTTTTCCCCTGATGCACACAAATTAAAAATTCAGGTTTTTAGCCGACATTCTGACCAATCCGAGTATTGCATGACCATTTATGGTCGTTTGTTAGGTGCATGTTCATGGCACAGGAAAAACCATCAACTATCCACTTAAGCTACAAGATGATAAGAATTTTAACTTCAAAAATGAAATCGTTATGCAAAAATAAAACCTGTGCTATCACAGTCTGCAGAGAACAATATTCAGGCACCAATTTGGGAGAGAATTAAATTTGCTAGCATAACCCCGGGCCCTGTATTTTACCAAAGTTTGCGACTCCCACTCATCGAAATCGATCGCAGTGAATATAAAATATTCACAACTTCAGGCAAACATCGCGTCAGTGCTTTGCTTTTTAAGCTAGTTTCATAATTCCGTCCGACATTTTTTGCACGACTCTTTCCGTGTAAAATGTGTGCAGTCACTGCTACCAAAAAAGAGTATTTAAAAGTAAAATACCTGTGTCATCTTTTCACGGTTAGCTTTGGGGTTGAGCGGAGCTTCAGTCAGCAGCACGGGGTGTTCCTCAGGCGCAACTCGGAGCTCGTTGTAGAACGTGTGATGCCAGATCTGCACATCAAAGACAACGCCCTGTGTCAACGGTGGAACCTCGCTAAAATATTTCATCGAGTATACATACCTTCTCCATGTCATCCCAGTTAGTGACGATTCCGTGTTCGATGGGGTATTTTAGTGTGAGAATACCTCTCTTGCTCTGTGCTTCATCGCCGACGTACGAGTCTTTCTGACCCATACCGACCATCACTCCCTGATGCCTCGGTCGGCCAACGATGGAAGGGAAAACAGCACGAGGGGCATCGTCTCCAGCGAACCCGGCTTTGCACATACCAGAGCCATTGTCGATCACAAGAGCAGCAACGTCGTCATCCATATCGCTTGAAAAATGAAACTCGACACTCCTATCAACAGTGAAAGCTAACAAACTTCTTACACCACTAACGGCAAAGAGGACTCCCTTGACCTGGCTCTGGGCTTTATACCGCAGTGGCGGCCGCTGATTGGTTCTCTGGAGCTCGGCTATCAATCAATGATTTGATACAAATGTGGCGCGCGCGAGAACACTCGAACGCAAATATCCGTGAATTTATGAAATTTAGCACAAATCTTCAACGCCAACGCACGATTTGTTTTATGTTTTATTGACCTAACAGCGATGCCCGAAGACTTCTTTGCCGGAGATCGCGAAATGGAGGAACCCGTGGGGGTGAGGGTGGGGAATATTATTTGTACGTCAGACGGAAAAGTTATTCGTATGGCATAAAAAAACAACCTGGCTCCACCGACTGCTTCATAAATTAAAAACAACAATCTTCCCTTGAAGTTAGACGGCATTAAATTATATTAACTGCACGGCCGGAGCGAAAAACAATTCCTCTACTACCGACTCGAATTTTTCATCCAACAGATCGTGGGTTTAATACACAAATACTCTGTCCAGAAATATCGAGAAAATGATTTAAATCATTTGTTTTCCTTATTTGCCTTCTACGGTATAGTTTATCGCTATCGGTACGCAACAGAACATCACTATATTTGTACACTGCGTGACGCCGGTGTGTAACAGTTTTAAAGTCCTCACCTTATATGGTATTGACAACCACGTTGAGAAATGTTTGTTTACCACTTCGCTCACCAGATTGCACTACATGAACGAAAATAATCATAATAGTATACATCGTTTATGTGTATATTTCTGGTTTTGTTATTCCGGCCAAAGAAATATAGTTCAGCCACTTCTTAATTAGTCCCACAGTCTCAAACACCGAATCATGAATCCCAAACATTAATAATTACGTCAAGCGGTTTCATGGGTTCTGAGTTTACGTTTCAAAACAAAACAATCAACACAGGCGGATTTGCATTAACTAGAACCTTCATGCTACTCAGCGATAGCAACCAAATATGGCAATCCAAGGTTTGAAAGCTGCTGAGGTTTGTAAACACACAATCTGTCCTTTTCCTTGTGCACACAAATTATAGCAGGAGAGTTTTTCCCAATGCTTATTCTCATGTCTTGCAGAATTATGTGTTTAGCTTGAGCAGTCTCCGACGATGAGTCATCAATTCGTAAAACCAGCAGTAGCCAATCAGCAGCGGCGCCTCGGCATGAAGCTTGCTATATAAATACACGGCACGCGACCTGTTTTCATTCAGGTCAGTGAAATTGAAGTTATAACTTGTGTTCGATATAATTCTTTTTACGTCTCAAAATGGATGACGAAGTTGCTGCTCTTGTGATCGACAATGGCTCTGGTATGTGCAAAGCCGGGTTCGCTGGAGACGATGCCCCTCGTGCTGTTTTCCCTTCCATCGTTGGCCGACCGAGGCATCAGGGAGTGATGGTCGGTATGGGTCAGAAAGACTCGTACGTCGGCGATGAAGCACAGAGCAAGAGAGGTATCCTCACACTAAAATACCCCATCGAACACGGAATTGTCACAAACTGGGATGACATGGAGAAGGTATGGATACTCGATGAAATATTTTAGCGAGGTGAGGTTGTACCGTTGACACAGGGCGTTGTCTTTGATGTGCAGATCTGGCATCACACGTTCTACAACGAGCTCCGAGTTGCGCCTGAGGAACACCCCGTGCTGTTGACAGAAGCTCCGCTCAACCCCAAAGCTAACCGTGAAAAGATGACACAGGTAATTTTATGTTTTCATGCCGAGTCCCTGTGACCTTTTATTATCTCGTTATTAGAGCTGCAAGTTATAATGGAGGGGTCATGCCTGCCTTCCTTCAAGACTGTTCCAGAATCGCCAAAAAATACCTTCAGTTTTGTGTCTGGACGCCCTTTTTTTTTTTTTAGAATAAACGTGTTTCATAAATAGTTTTACTGCTTTGCCGTGAAAAACAACGGTGCCGGTTCTGTATTCTGGCCTCGAAAAGCTCCTGTTAGGTACATCACCATATATGGTCATGTGTAACGTCGCTGATTTGATCAGCTGGGGCGGCGCAGTTAGTTCAGGATCAGCAGCTGAGCCACCGAGCAGTTAATGAAGTCAAGTGGAGAACGAAGAAGTTCATCATTTGGGCTTTACCCGTTTTCCTTCTTTCCATCTCACTTTTTTTTTCTTTTTTTTTTTGCCGTGTTTTGTAGCGGTCTATTTAGCTCTCTCAGTTCCTTCGCAGTTCTACCATTTCACTTCCGTTTTATCTTGACGTCTTCTTTCTTTTTTTTTTTTTTTTACCTTCCTTGGTTTGTTCTTTTATCAACTTGTCTTCTCTACTTCTCTCTTTCCCTTTTATTTACATTTATCTTAATTTTTTTTTTTTTTTTTGTTTCTTTTATTTTTATGCGACTATAACGATATAATGCCCCGTCTTTACAGATTATGTTCGAGACCTTCAACACCCCAGCCATGTATGTGGCTATCCAGGCTGTGCTCTCACTCTACGCCTCTGGTCGTACCACTGGTATCGTGTTTGACAGCGGTGATGGTGTGTCCCACACTGTGCCCATCTATGAGGGTTATGCCCTTCCTCACGCTATCCTGCGTCTTGACTTGGCTGGCAGAGATCTCACAGATTACCTCATGAAGATCTTGACAGAGCGAGGCTACTCCTTTACCACCACTGCTGAGCGTGAAATCGTGCGTGACATCAAGGAAAAGTTGTGCTATGTTGCACTGGACTTTGAGCAAGAGATGCAGACTGCTGCATCCAGCTCCAGTTTGGAGAAGAGCTACGAGCTTCCTGATGGCCAGGTTATCACCATTGGTAACGAGCGTTTCCGATGCCCAGAGTCTCTGTTCCAGCCTTCCTTCCTTGGTATGGAATCTGCCGGAATCCACGAGACCACTTACAACTCCATCATGAAGTGCGATGTGGACATCCGTAAGGATCTGTACGCCAACACTGTTCTGTCAGGCGGCAGCACGATGTTCCCAGGCATTGCTGACCGTATGCAGAAGGAGATCACAGCCCTCGCTCCACCCACGATGAAGATAAAGATCATTGCTCCTCCAGAGCGTAAATACTCTGTCTGGATCGGAGGCTCCATCTTGGCATCACTGTCCACCTTCCAACAAATGTGGATCTCCAAACAGGAATATGACGAATCTGGCCCATCCATCGTGCACCGCAAGTGCTTTTAGACAAAATATGTTTCAACAAATGGGGACAAAGGGAAAATTCGTTATGGAAAAAATAGAAGAAAGTGAAAATCACAATGAACAGTACCATACTGTATGAAGTAATATGTATGTTTGTATACAAAAAGTACGAGTAAAGGTTAACGCGAATGGTTTTATCCAAGTGACCTGCCATACAATTTGCACTTGTTTTCTATACATAATAACAATAAATGTTATAGTTTATGAGTATTTTGAGCAATAAGTATAGTTTTAACTATTAAGCGATCCCCATACCTTCAGTGTTTTTGTAGAGAGCGAATGTGGCCCGAAGAGGGGTGTGGGGTGGGGGGGTGGGAGACGGGGGCGGTTCAAAATCCGCAAGGCCATCCGTCCATTTATTTCGAGCCTTTCCGCACGCGTGGTGGGTGTGTTACAGTTCAGATGATATTTTGTGCGGTCGCGGTGCAGCGCTTTGTGTTCAGTTTACTGTTTTGGCTCGGCTTGTTTGTCGCAATCGATAAACCTGTAATATCAAGTAAGTTTGCAGACATTAGTTGGTCAACTGAGTCTTCGTAACTTTTTGTTGTGAATTGTAGTGAATATCGTCACGGTTTACGTATCAGGCGCGATAAAAACCTCAAACAGCGAAATGTTCAGCCTTAGACTGGAGACTAATGAAATTCTCTAACCCTATCAGCTTCCTATTCCGCAGCATCGTGCTATAGCTGGCCTGTTTCATTTTAGGTTAGTAACCATGCAGTGTAACAATATAAATCAGGCTGTGAGTCATCGATTTTGCATATGCGAAAAACAAGTTCAGTTGTTGCCGGAAAAAGTTACCTTAGCCAATGAGCGTGCGACGTCTCACCATGAGCGGAGTGGACACGTGCATTCGATCACGTTTGTTCAATTGGACAGGACTGGACTTACAGTCGTTGATATCTAGTTGACTGAAAAACGAAAACATGGACGATAAAACTCCTGCTGTTGTGATCGACAATGGGTCCTACATGTGCAAGGCAGGGTTCGCTGGAGACCATGCCCCACGCGCTGTCTTCCCTTCCATCGTTGGCCGACCGAGGGAGCTTGACAAGTATGCCTTTCATGGTATGCTAAAAGATTCAGAGTACGTCGGCGATGAAGCATTTGAAAAGAAACATTTCCTCACACTCAAACACCCCATTGAACACGGAATCGTCGACAATTGGGATGACATGGAAAAGGTATAAGAGATTCAATAGTGGAAATACCCCGCACTTGAAAGTTATGTATACGCGTTCGTATACGCGGATACGCAGTCGCCTCTGACCACAGTTCAACTTACTTGTACGAGTTTCTCAGGCCTTCAATTAGTATGAAGAAGCGCGGGATACGGAGAGAAACCACACCAATCATTAACTCAGTAAATTCTCGTTCTACACCGCGCGTAAAGGCTTCAACAATTACTTAGGGGGAGGGGTGGTCGTATTCCACTCCTTATCCGCGTATCTGACGACTGCTTCTAGTGTTCCTAAAACGTAGGGGGAGGGGTGGTCTAGCCCCACTGCGTATCCGCGTATTCACTTCATATATGCGTTCAAAACTTACATGATGCAAATAAAGATTGATTGGGAAAATTTAAAAAAATCAATGGGTATCTCGCGTACCTACTTTTTTCGAGGCGGCGGCGGCAGGGAGAGGGGGGGAGGGGGGGGGGGGGGGGGGGGGAGAGAGAGATGCGGTGTATTATGTAGTTGCACCCGATAGTGAAAACATGAGCTTTGCTAACGAACCTATTTAAATCTACGCAGATCTGGCATCACACGTTCTATAAAGAGCTCCGAGTTGCGCCCGAGGAACAACCTGTGCTGCTGACAGAACCTCCGCTCAACCCCAAAGCTAACCGTGAAAAGATGACACAAGTGAGATTTTGTTGGCGTGTCAGTGAACGTTCGTAACCGCACTGTAATCACCTTTCAATAGACAATCGGCTGAACGTACTTGACAGAGCGTGCTGTAACACAACCATACGACTCTGTACCATGTTCAGTCTCACTGACTCAGGCAATTAAAACCCCAAAGATATATTAAACAAAATACGATTTCAGCAGTAGAACTCCAGTGCCATTTTACAAGTCGTCAACTGTGCGACTCTGATTTGAACTTACTTCAAGCAAAGCCGGTCGGGAGTCCGCCACGCTGCTTAAATGACGATGTAAAAGCGTTAGTTATACGCACCTTTTTCTTTGTTCATCCGTTCTTTGAGCTCTGTGTTGATGCCTTTTTCGACTCTAAAGGTGTTTTGCTCCGGCCGTTTACAGATCATGTTCGAGACCTTCAACACTCCAGCCATGTATGTGGCTATCCAGGCTGTGCTCTCACTCTACGCCTCTGATCGTATCACTGGTATCGTGTTTGACAGCGGTGATGGTGTGTCCCACACTGTGCCCATCTATCAGGGTTATGCGCTCTTCCTCACGCTATCATACGTCTGGACCTGGCCGGCAAAGATCTCACAGATTACCTCATCAGGACCTTGAGGACGGAACGGGGCTACTCCTTCACCACCACCGCTGAGTGTGAAATCGTGCGTGATATCAAAGAAAAGTTGTGCTATGTTGCACTGGACTTTGAGCAAGAGATGCAGACTGCTGCATCCAGCTCCAGTTTGGAGAAGAGCTACGAGCTTCCTAACGGTCAGGTTATCACCATTGGTAACGAGCGTTTCCGATGCCCAGAGTCTCTGTTCCAGCCTTCCTTCCTTGGTATGGAGTCGTCTGGAATCCACGAGACCACTTACAACTCCATCATGAAGTGCGAAGAGGACATCCGTAAGGATCTGTACGCCAACACTGTTCTGTCAGGTGGCAGCACGATGTTCCCAGGCATTGCTGACCGTATGCAGAAGGAGATCACAGCCCTCGCTCCACCCACGATGAAGATCAATATCATTGCCCCTCCAGAGCGTAAGTACTCTGTCTGGATCGGAGGCTCCATCTTGGCATCACTGTCCACCTTCCAACAAATGTGGATCTCCAAACAAGAATATGACGAATCTGGCCCTTCTATTGTGCACCGCAAGTGCTGTTAGTCAAAACAGGCTTCAAGAAATAGGAACAAAGGTAAAGTTCATTATAGAAAATCAAAACAGTTAAAACCACAATCAGCAGTACCATACCGCATGAAAGAACATGTGTATTTGCTCCCAAAAAACACGAGTAAAGGTTTTAATGCGCATGGTTTTATCGAAGTGCATGAGATGCTACGATTTGCACTTTTGTTTTGTATATAATAACAATAAGTAATATAGTTTGTGAGCGTTTTGAGTGAAAAGTATACTTTTAACTATTAAGCGATTCAATCGATGCCTTCAGTGTCTTTGCAGAGAGCGGATGTGGCCGGTGGGGGGCACTTTAAAATACGCAAGGCCATCCGGCCCACGTCCAATTATTTCGAGCCTTTCGGCAGGAGACTGGAGGTCAGCGTGTAGTGGGTTCGGATGATATTTGGTGCGGTCGCGGTGCAGCGCTTTTTATATTGTCTCGGCTTGTTTGTCACAATCGATAAACCTGTAATATCAAGTAAGTTTGCAGACATTAGTTGGTCAACTGAGTCTTCGTAACTTTTTGTTGTGAATTGTAGTGAATATCGTCACGGTTTACGTATCAGGCGCGATAAAAACCTCAAACAGCGAAATGTTCAGCCTTAGACTGGAGACTAATGAAATTCTCTAACCCTATCAGCTTCCTATTCCGCAGCATCGTGCTATAGCTGGCCTGTTTCATTTTAGGTCAGTGTAACAATATAAATCAGGCTGTGAGTCATCGATTTTGCATATGCGAATAACAAGTTCAGTTGTTGCCGGAAAAAGTTACCTTAGCCAATGAGCGTGCGACGTCTCACCATGAGCGGAGTGGACACGTGCATTCGATCACGTTTGTTCAACTAGACAGGACTGGACTTACAGTCGTTGATATCTAGTTGACTGAAAAACGAAAACATGGACGATGAAATTCCTGCTGTTGTGATCGACAATGGGTCCTACATGTGCAAGGCAGGGTTCGCTGAAGACGATGCCCCTCGCACTGTCTTCCCTTCCATCGTTGGCCGACCGAGGGAGCTTGAGAAGCATGCCATGGTTGGTATACGAAAAGATTGCTACGTCGGTGATGAAGCAATCCAAAAGAAAAGTGTCCTCACACTCAAACACCCCATTGAACACGGAATCGTCGACAATTGGGATGACATGGAAAAGGTATAAGAGATTCAATAGTGGAAATACCCCGCACTTGAAAGTTATGTATGCGCGTTCGTATACGCGGATATGCAGTCACCTCTCACCACTCTTGAGCTTATTTCTACGCGTATCGTAGGCCTTCAATTAGTACGGATAAGCGGATACGAAGTGAAACCATACCAACCATTAACTAGATTATCGTTCTAAACCGCGCGTAAAGGTTCAGCAACTTAGGGGGAGGGGTGGTCTTATTCCACTGCTTATCCGCGTATGTGACTGCATCTAGTGTTCCAAAACGTAGGGTGGGGGGGGGGGGGTCTATTCCCATGCGTGTCCGCGAATTCACTTCGTATAATCCTTCAAAACTTACATGGGACAAATAGGGATTGAATGGGAAAACTTAACAAATCAATGCGTATCGCGTATCCACTTTTTTCGAGGTGGCGAGGAGAGTGGGTCAGGGGAAGGGGAGGGGAGATTCGGTGTATTATGTAGTTATGCCCGATAGTGAAAACACTGCTATAAAACTGAGCTTTGCTAACGAACTTATTTAAATCTACGCAGATCTGGCATCACACGTTCTACAACGAGCTCAAGGTTCAGCCCGACGAAAAACCTGTGCTGCTGACTGAAGTTCCTTTCAACCCCAAAGCTAACCGTGAAAAGATGACACAGGTTGGAAGAATGTGTTTTGCGTAGATTTTGTTGGCGGGACTCGCGCGGTAATCACCGTTCAATAGACAATCGGCAGAGCGTACTTGACAGAGCGTGTTGTAAGACAATCACGTGACTCCGCCATGTTCTCTCTCCGACTCAAGTAAAAGGCCCACAGTTATATTTTAAAAGGATAGATAATAGAATTTGAAGTCCAGTGCCATTTCACAAGATTTGACGAAGGTACTATAGTTTACTTTGACCAGAACACAACCGTTAATAATTTATTTTATTTATTTATTTATTCTTTTTCTTTTTTGGAGGGAGAAGGGGCGTTTGTTGATATTGTCTTGTGTTACTCTGTTTGAACTTACTTCAAGCAAACCCGTCGAGAATCCGCTAGGCTGCTGAAATGGCGATGTAAAAACGTTAGATATACGCACTTTTTCTCTTGTGCTTCTGTTTTTTGTGCTCTGTCTTGATGCATTTTTCGACTCTAACGTTACTTTGCTCCGGCTTAGATCATGTTCGAGACCTTCGAGACCCCCGCCGTGTATGTGGCTATCCAGGCTGTGCTCTCACTCTACGCCTCTGGTCGTACCACTGGTATCGTGTTTGACAGTGGTGATGGTGTGTCTCACACTGTGCCCAGCTATCAGGGTTATGCCCTTCCTCACGCTATCCTGCGTCTTGACTTGGCTGGCAGAGATCTCACAGATTACCTCATGAAGATCTTGACGGAGCGAGGCTACTCCTTCACCACCACCGCTGAGCGTGAAATCGTGCGTGATATCAAAGAAAAGTTGTGCTATATTGCACTGGACTTTGAGCAAGAGATGCAGACTGCTGCATCCAGCTCCGGTTTGGAGAAGAGCTATGAGCTTCCTAACGGTCAGGTTATCACCATTGGTAACGAGCGTTTCCGATGCCCAGAGTCTCTGTTCCAGCCTTCCTTGCTGGGTATGGAATCTGCTGGAATCCACGAGACCACATACAACTCCATCATGAAGTGCGATGAGGACATCCGTAAGGATCTGTACGCCAACATTGTTCTGTCAGGCGGCAGCATGATGTTCCCAGGCATTGCTGACCGTATGTAGAAGGAGATCACAGCCCTCGCTCCACCCACGATGAAGATCAAGATCATTGCTCCTCCAGAGCGTAAGTACTCTGTCTGGATCGGAGGCTCCATCTTGGCATCACTGTCCACCTTCCAACAGATGTGTATCTCCAAAGAGGAATATGACGAGGCTGGCCCATCTATCGTGCATCGCAAGTGCTTTTGATTTTTTTCAGTTATGCCGGACAGGAAGTTGGGTCGCCGCTAAATTATACAAGCATTGTTCGGATGAAACAAAAGTGAAAAGTGCAACTCTGACTATAGGAAGTTCCCTTGAAAGAGTAGACTTTTCACTTCCATGATATTTGGATTAAATTCCCCAAAAAACTAAGGCAGGTGGATAAAAAGTTGCATCATCGAGCAGATTACTCTTGGGGCGGAAACTACTTTTGAGCAAAAGTAAACATTCAGATTGTTGTTCTTTTTCATACTAATGAGTGAGCCAAACACAGAAATATAAAACACGCATGGCTTTTAATATCATCAATATACATTTGTATATTGCTTGAATAAATGTTGCGGGTTTGGCGACCCAAGACTTTTACCCGCGATCCGCTAACATTAGTCAATCTCTTGTGCAAACGTAGTTTTGCTCAGTTTCGTATTTTCACAACTGCAGATCGGGGTCGAATCACTCACATTTCATCTCGTAAGCTACAGGTTGAGCAATTCACCTGTGCGACAAATGCTTCTCTGAGGCCCAGAATTTCAATTCAGTGATATTTCAAGCATGGAGTTGTATAAAAACACACAATTTCCCCACTATTTCTGCAGCAATTCATTGACCGACTTTAGTAATGTTCCGGACGTTTCCTAGTTCGTAGTTCCCAGGGCGCGACATTATGGGGTTCGACCCTTGTTGAAATTTACAGCCCGTCATTCGAGTTTTCGCGCCGTTCACTGGCGACGCAGCACACTTCCGCTGATCAGGGAATATGATAGCTGATGGCCAATTAAACGCAATCATAAGTCGAGTTACGCTTCAGCCGTACTGAAGGTAATTTACATTTTGCGAAGGTGTACGCCGGCAGTCCATTTCCTGGTCAAGGTTTACCGAGGCCCACGCCTAATTAGCAAAGCCTCGTTCCGTGTTAATGTGGAAAACTTGCGTAGTTTTCAGTTTCTTTGAGCCGAACTGACCGGTATAAAAAAACCCAAGTGCTGACCGACTTGCATAATCGCTCTACCGTATGGGAAAATACAGCAGCAATGCTGATGCTCCTCTGTCCGACACGTCACCTGTCGACTAAGCGCGCGTTGCCCGGGCGATCGGTTTCAGAAAAAAAAAAAAATTCCCGCTGCGCAGGCGCAAACCTATGGGGGATTCCCTGACGCAACTCGTCCAGAAGAAAGTTCGGTAATTTATGTGTACGATGCAAGAGCCATTTTGTTGAAACTTCACTTTAAACTATCAACTTTCGATCTGTCGATTGTGCGGCTGTGTCAGAGCGCGCTTAAACCGAAACATATACAATATATCTTCTCACGTAAGTCGTTGAAAGAATTGCGTCGCAATAAAGAAGACAACAACGTACATTGTAGAAAAGAGCTTTAATCAACGCCTCAACTACTTATTTTCATTTTAAATCCGTCCTTTGCAAAATAAAGTGTTTTCGGTTCATTCACCTCAAAAGAGAGTTGCCGTTCTTGGTTTTTTGTATTTGATATCGATTCTCATCCAAAGAATAAGAGTCGAGTGTATTGTTTGTGAAACTGTTTATCTTTCGTAGCACTCGAGACTTAAAAGCACTTGCGGTGCACGATGGATGGGCCAGATTCGTCATATTCCTGTTTGGAGATCCACATCTGTTGGAAGGTGGACAGTGATGCCAAGATGGAGCCTCCGATCCAGACAGAGTACTTACGCTCTGGAGGAGCAATGATCTTGATCTTCATCGTGGGTGGAGCGAGGGCTGTGATCTCCTTCTGCATACGGTCAGCAATGCCTGGGAACATCGTGCTGCCGCCTGACAGAACAGTGTTGGCGTACAGATCCTTACGGATGTCCACATCGCACTTCATGATGGAGTTGTAAGTGGTCTCGTGGATTCCGGCAGATTCCATACCAAGGAAGGAAGGCTGGAACAGAGACTCTGGGCATCGGAAACGCTCGTTACCAATGGTGATAACCTGACCATCAGGAAGCTCGTAGCTCTTCTCCAAACTGGAGCTGGATGCAGCAGTCTGCATCTCTTGCTCAAAGTCCAGTGCAACATAGCACAACTTTTCCTTGATGTCACGCACGATTTCACGCTCAGCAGTGGTGGTGAAGGAGTAGCCTCGCTCCGTCAAGATCTTCATGAGGTAATCTGTGAGATCTCTGCCAGCCAAGTCAAGACGCAGGATAGCGTGAGGAAGAGCATAACCCTCATAGATGGGCACAGTGTGGGACACACCATCACCGCTGTCAAACACGATACCAGTGGTACGACCAGAGGCGTAGAGTGAGAGCACAGCCTGGATAGCCACATACATGGCTGGAGTGTTGAAGGTCTCGAACATAATCTGTAAGATGAGGGATAAAAATGTTAAGTACAGTAGACTTTCTGTGTGATTTTTTTTTAGGTAAAAAGAAGCAACTCCTCCGCTATTTTATTTTATTTTTGAGAAACGAAGTTTAGGCATGATTTCAACTTAGTTTCGAACATGATGCTAATAATGTTGACTCACTTGCGCTAATTGACCAATCGGAGAAGTCCACAACCATATTTGGGCATAGGGTTGGGATCAAACACCTCAAATGTAGCGTGGGTCACGAAATCTTTTTCTCGATGATTTCACTCTCAAAAGACTTAAAAAGATGTTATATTAACTGGCTAACGAGGGATAAAACAAGCAAAGCAGTAGTATTCTTTTTCTTTGAGCTCTCAGATAGAAAGCCAAACTTATTCGGCGTTTTCTCTGGTCGGGTCACAAACTCAAGAAGGGTGTGTCCCTGGATTTTCTGCTTTCTCTTCGTCTCCTTACCTGTGTCATCTTTTCACGGTTAGCTTTGGGGTTGAGCGGAGCTTCTGTCAGCAGGACGGGGTGTTCCTCGGGCGCAACTCGGAGCTCGTTGTAGAACGTGTGATGCCAGATCTGCGTTATGAATAATTTGCATGAGCGTGGGTCATTTTTTGAGATATGATATTCCACAGTCAGATCCCTACCTTTTCCATGTCATCCCAGTTAGTAACGATTCCGTGTTCGATGGGGTATTTTAGTGTGAGGATACCTCTCTTGCTCTGTGCTTCATCGCCGACGTACGAGTCTTTCTGACCCATACCGACCATCACTCCCTGATGCCTCGGTCGGCCAACGATGGAAGGGAAAACAGCACGAGGGGCATCGTCTCCAGCGAACCCGGCTTTGCACATACCGGAGCCATTGTCGATCACAAGAGCAGCAACGTCGTCATCCATTTTATCAAATAATTTCGAACAGCACACAACAGACAAACTTACAGCAACGCAAAGCGCTTGGACTAAACTGAAAATGACTCCGGCTGATCAGTGATTCTTTTTATGCAACACCCATTATGTGTTTTGGGCACAATTTTTTACCTTATTTGGTCAAAGTTTGGGCAACTTTGTTCGATCGGCTGGACAACAGGAAATTAATGAAAACGCCATGACCGCTGACCGCATGTTGTCCTGGCGACGGACGCTGAGTTCGCTTGGGCTGTTACTTTCATGTGTTCCTTGCATTGGTGACATGCAGTTCAATTTACCGAAAATAAGGCTTGTTTTTTGTCGTTAGTCAAGGCGTTCTTCTCTGTTTTATTGTTTTGTTTTTAGCCGTCACTGATTTCTTGTTTTTGTTCATGTGGACCGATAATGGTACATTGCTCACTATTGTGATTGTGGATTAATGGAAAGACCGACAAATAATTTGCACATCTGGCTTATGGTCTGCAGAGAGAGGTGTAAAATAAGACTGCTGCTTTCTCGCCTGTCGATAGATTGTGAAGACGTATGGATTACTGTGTGCTTTTGTGTCTTTTATACTAATTTCTTTATTATTATTATTTTCGGCCTCGGAAAGCAACAGGCGGAAGGTGCGTCTAGTGTGGAAAAATGAGGGGAATTTCCTGGATTACTGAGGCTGTCTTTAATTTCCTGGCTGACTGAGGCTCTCTATATGGGAAAATAACAAATTACACCCAGTTGGAGTACAATTAGTGATCAAGTTATTTTGAAGTAATTTATGGAATGTATTTCCTACAGTTAAAATGTTTCCGTGGTCAGTGATTTGAAAGGGACAGTGTTATTTTCAACTCTCCTCAATTATTGCTGTTACCCTTTTATAAGTTAAGACAATCTTTAAATGACCAGAACAGAAATGTAACATTTCTTTCTCAGTGGCATACTCTTCTTTATTGCTTTTTGTTTATATTTCATTTTGCCATAAGTTTTCACCTTATTTAGCTATGTATGATTTATTGTTACAGACTGTAAAATAATTAATTCAGACCAACATTGATATGAAAGGAGCAATTTTGATGTGTAACAAAATGAAAAGTCGAATTATGTCTACAAGCTAAATATAAAAAATTAGAAATGAAGTCAGCAAATATATTTGGAATATTTCAGTTTCCAATAAACATTGTTCCAGAGTCATAAAGCAATCCTATATTATAATGCATGCTTTGGAAGTCTGAAAAACCTCTCTGACATTACCAATAAAATGTGCTATTCCAGACAACTGATTAAAAATAAAATCCAGGACTATTTCTATTGTGTAAACACGGGTGTTGAAGGAGGGTAAGAGATATCTGAAGCTGGGATTCCTCGTGATGTTAAGTAGACTTTGTGAGTTCTGATAACTGTGTCACGCAGTTGAGACACTTGACTTTGTTCACAGCAACCTCCTCCTAACACTTTTGTCAGGTCAGACACACTTGCTGGATCTATCAGTTGGACTATTTGCCATAACAAGGATAGTGCACGCCAGCGTACCACTAAGACAGGAGATTCTGTGGAGAGTGAAATAACAGATCATGTTACTTTCTACCAGTCATTATCCTCCTTTGCTTGGGTTAGCTACATGTTCATTTATTGAATATTAATCTACTTCACAGAGAACTGCAAAATAATATGCAATTTCTCTCCTTGATGCATACAATAACTTGATCCATTAAGTAACATTACTTTGAAAAATGTAATGTTTGAGTGCTGGTTTGATTACTTCCTGTTATCAAATATAGAAAATGCTACAAGTATATTCCCAGTTTGCAGTCCATAAGATGGGGACAAAACGAGGTTCCATAACTTACAGACCAGGGTGAGAAAAGAATGTGCCAGTCTGTATCATACGTTGAAGATCAGTAAATTGACAACCACGGTGTACCAGTACATGCTATTAAATACACTTGTGCTCAGTTGATTAATAGTTCACAAAAGGTCACAATTCTTTGCAGTGTTAAACGTTGTACATTATGTCCAATAATTAACAATTATTCGCCGAAGTGGAGGTGAATAGCAGTGGATATTTACCGAGCCGTTTCGGCGAGGTAAATATACACCGCTATTCACCGACACTGAGGAGAATAATTGTTTTAGTATATACCACACAAGTTTAATAGCCAATTCCCAAATAGCTATTTTATTTGCAACAAAAGTGGGCAAAAATTGGGTTTGCGCACCATTTTGTTTTACCGGAAACCACCGGGAGGTGAATAGTACTTGATATTCTGAGATTGAGGAGCCAATCAGAGCACGCAAAAAGCACTATTCACTTGTGTGGTATATACTAATCAAGGTTATTTCAATCTACACACTCATATAGCTACATACCTTGTGTTGACACTGGTACCACAATATCCAGCAGAAGAACCAACAACTTGTTCAGTTGGTCAGGAAACTCCAGCACTGTTTTCAAAATGCTCATATTGGTGATTGTCTCAAGCAACTTTGCAACAACAGCATCATTCCACAGCTCACTTGAAGCAAACTGTTGTAGAAGATGGATAAGCTGTAACAGTGTTTCATTTTGTTCCTGTGAAGTCAGAATACTGTCCCACACACAAGGAGTCGTCAACAAGCGCCTCAGACCATCAACTGCTACCTGCAAAATAACATTTTCATTTACAGTGCATTTAATTCCTGCAAAAGATCAATGAGTATGTGTGGCACTCATTAACCCTATAGCTTGGTTAGACTGCAAAGTATCTCTTCCAACCAGTGAGTGATGGTGACTGCAGTGATTGAGATGCACGACCTTCATTTGCATGGCTGTACATCTTGCTCACTCCATTTCCCTGGTCAGAAGAGGAAGAAGGGACTGCTTTGCAGCACTAATTTAAAGAGCAAAACACCAAACTATTATTGCAAATCTGGAAGATATCCAATTTAGCTCACTTGCCTGGCATGTAAATTGACTGTGGCATTCTTTGTGTCTCTTTAAGGTGTGGAATATGTTGTGTAATGTGAAGAGAACAAATCGAGGAGAAATATCAGGAACAGCTTTCACCCAGAAGATACAAACTGCACACAGAGATGAGCATGCTATTACTTGACACAGGCTGAAAAAAACAAAAACAAAAACGAAAGAATTTTAACGAAGTGATGAGTATTAGATACAGGCATATACAGAAAAGAGGAAGTTTAATTTGCGCCAGTCCACTTTTGACCAACTCACCTTAAATCTTTTATTTTGATGGATTCATCCAATGTTGTTGCTAAGTTCTTGCAGATGATTGTGACTGAAATCAAAGAACCAAGACAAGGTCTACTGGAAAATATTTCTTGTGCCAATTAGTTTGATTTACATAATTATTTTTAACAACGATGACCACATAATCCCTTAAAAGGGGTCCTTCCTCAGATTTTATAAGTGATCCATCCTTTTTAAAGTGCACATAAGCCCAAAAAGGATATCTTTACAATCGATCTAGTGTACATGACGGAAATATGTTGACTATTAGAATAAGTCTGCGTTTTAACACTGCACCTTTGAGTTAAGGTTTATTTTTTGAATGTGGTAATGACGTGACGTCAAAGAAGGAACAATTTATTATACAAAATCTTGTTGGCAGAGATAATTGACATTTTATCAACATCCATTTTATATTTGAATTCTGTGTAAATGATTTTACCAAATACTTTGTATGAATCTGGAAACAGTTCCAATCATGAAGAGAAAGAAATAACATTGAATTACTCCTTTGATGTCACGTCATTACCATATTCAAAATATAAACCTCTATAACTTATAGGCGCAATGTTGAAACACAGAAATAATCTAATAGTCAACTATTTACTTTATGTAGAATCGATTGTGAAGATATCATTTTTGGGCTTATGTGCACTTTAAAGGTTCAATGAAAAGCCTTGAGGAAGTGTTTTGTAGGGGTGGGGTGGAGTGGAGTGGGGGAGAGGGGGGGGGGGGAGAAATAAGACAGGTGGCTTGGGCAGGGATTACTATCTTAGAAGCTTGAGCGCATTCCAGATCAAGAAGTGAGGGTGCTGACCTTGTGCTGCAATGTGTTCTCCTCTGGGATTCAGTGCTGAAGAAAACACTCTGAGCAGACTGCAGGCCAAAGCTCGGACCCAGCAACGCGGAGAAGACAAATATTGCAGGAGTGCATTCACTTGTACTTCTGCATTTAACGAACTCTCCGGTAATAAGCATGGGTGGTTTGCAATGGTCGTCAGCCATCTGCATTGACTCTGGACGTCTTGATTTGTTGACATCATCTCGTCCAATTTCTCCATGTCCTCCATGACATCATGAAGCGTTAGTTTGGATTTCGATTGTTCGTACCGTAAACAAATATCTTTTATCACTTCACTGCAATCCTCTGGGTATTTTGCGTCCTGGATTCCATTTTTCGATGCATCTCGATTACTTGCCACAACAGCCATTTTCTTTCAACGCGCCGACTTTTCGGCAGTACTTCGCGCCTCACGAAAACGTGCGAAGATTGGTCGACCGAGTATTGACTTTCCGAGCCTCGCAGACTGAAAACATTGGCGCGAAAATCGGACTATCTATGCGGAGATGGACTTTTCTCTCTTTGAAAATGACAATAGTAAGAACTGCGTCGTGCAATCATCTGTACCCGAGAATACAAAGTCAGAACCATGTTGCGTCGGAATTGATGAAGCGGGTCGCGGCCCAGTTTTAGGTATAAAGATCACCGGACCCACGAAGCTTCGATGTTTGCGATGTACACTTTATTGTTATAAATTTACTGAAAATCTGTGTTCTAAATAGGACCCATGGTGTATGGAATTTGTTACTTCCCGCTCTCCAAATCCGAAAAACTGAAAGAACTCGGATTTGCAGGTAAGTTTTTGGGAGTTGAGGGGTGGGTGGGGATATATAACTTACTAGAAAGAGGGGGGGGGGGGGGGGGGGGGGGGGGGGGGAAAGGGGGGGAGGGTGGAGGTACCCCCCCACACTGTTTAGTTAACATATTCATAATCATTGATGGTGGACATGTTGGCTTCTAATAATTTGCAGCTGTTATCTTTATATACATTCACTTTTTCTGTGCACAGATTCTAAAACACTGTCAGAAGAACAGCGTGAGAAACTCTTTGAATCTATTGATCAAAATAATGACTTCATTGGTTGGGCTATTGAGATCTTATCGCCAAATTATCTGTCCACCTCTATGCTGAAAAGGTAAGCATTGTGCATAATATTACTGTAGTTTTATATGTGCATGGCTAAATTTAATTTAGGCACAGTCTCTCCTCTATGACACTGTGGCAAGGGATTCCTCAAAGGTTGCAGGGGCAGTTTGTGCTGGTTTAGTAGTTGCTTCTGATTGTTACAAATGTTTGCTTCTCCCTCCCCTCTCCCATGGTAAGCTTTGTTACAGCAATTCTTCATTGATAAATATCTCATTATGACGGGAGTATGGTAGCTCTAGAGAAGATTTTACTTGATACTTTTTCACGTAAAAGCTGATCAAACTATTAACTCTCACTGTGTTGTGTTACTCAATATATGATTTCTAAAAGGATGGTGGGGGGGGGGGGGGGGGGATATCGTTGCTTTGGTATTGTAACATGATCCCTGGACTTAAATGTATGTATTGTATCACTTCAACAGAACAAAATACAGCCTGAATGAGATCTCACATGACTCAGCCATCGGCCTGATAAAGTTGCTGCTTAACAACGGTGTGAACGTGCAGGAGGTGAGTTGCAGAAAAACTTGCCGGCAGAGTATCTTTGTGTTATCGTGATTATGTTTGGTTCTCTCCCTTTTCCTCCTCCCTCCAAAAATGCCAGGAATGAATGGTTTTAAGTGCTAAATTCATCACCTCAGGCTTTATGATTATTTTCTATTTTCCATAAACCAGTGGTTGGGTACCAGAGGTTATCTCACTCTTGGAAGCTCCAAGCTGCATGGCCATGTAAGGCTGGGGGCGAAACCAGGCCTCAGCCCTCCCCTTCCCGTGGTTTAGCCCCAGCCCTAGGCCGCTGTGTAGCATAGACCTTCGGAGAGCGAGAAAACCTCTGGTACCCAGAGTAAGACTAGTCTGGGTGCGCCCCTGAATGTGGACTGGGTTCAATTTCTTGCTGGAGGTCTAACCTGGCATTGGTAGTGGTGGGGCTATGTTCTTGTTTGAGCTACCCTGTCATGTCTCCACACTAACAACATTTTGTTTGATTACTGTGTTTCAGGTGTATGTTGATACTGTTGGAAAAGCAGAGAAATACCAGGAAAAACTTCAGAAGATTTTCCCATCTCTGACAATCACTGTGTCACCAAAAGCTGATTCAAAATTCCCTGTTGTTAGTGCAGCAAGCATTTGTGCCAAGGTCAGTTCCATTTATGGCTTTCACTCAAATTCTCCCAACTGTAAGAAGAATTTGTGTGGGTAATGTAGTGAAAATTTATAGTTCAATCAGCTTTCATCTAAGCCATCTATCAAGTTCTCCCAACTGTATGATATATCTCTGGTGAAAACACCAAATAAGAACTTTAATGTTTATCAGGGTTAAGGTGATTCCCTAGTTTTGCATTGCGCATCTTTAGTGCGCACAACACTTTTGAGATGGTGGACATTAAGAACCACCGAAACTTCAAGATCGAAAGTTCTTTATACTCGTTACGCAAATAAGTTTTATTTTTTGTCGTTCCTTGTGGAAGCAGCCACCTTTAAAGTTGAAACTCGCCCCAGTCCCCTCTCGGAAAGACGTATTTTGAAGTGAATTCGCCCTTTCCTGGACAATTGCGCAAAAACGAGCATGGTGACCCCCCTTTTTTATTTCATGTATTTTAAGAAAATACGACTCCCCATGATATATCGAAATTTAGACAAAATATCTTTACTCAATTTTGAAATATTATCATTGAATCACTATTACAATATGTTTTTAGGCGTTTCAGGGCAAGCGTCCAGATGATCAAAATGCCTATTTTTTCATGGTGACCCCCTATTTTTATTTTATTTTTTTAATGTACTAGAAGTAATTACTAATTGTGCAAAGTTTTAAGAAAATTCAATTACTATTTCTTTTTCGATGGAATCACCTTAATCTGCCTTTTTGTGTCATTAGGTCGGGCGCGACAGAGTTTTGAAGAGATGGCAATTTCCAGAGAGCAATGAATTCACTGAAGAATATGGTTCTGGATATCCAGGAGGTAACTTAAATAGTTTTGCTGATTTGAAGGTTATACTAATATATTTTACTCTCTTTCCCTGAATTAGATTTTTATTTATTTTTTGCCCAGATCCAGTAACAAAGAAGTGGTTGGTTGATAACATGGATAAAGTGTTTGGATATCCTCAGTTTGTCCGCTTTGGTTGGTCCACTTGTGGTAACATTCTGGAGAATAAAGCGGTCCCTGTTCACTGGTGAGAAGAATTTGTTTGTAATAAAACATTTTATCAGCTCCGATGAGGGGTTAACGCTTGAATCTTCAGCTAAACCACTTTGTAACGTTAGTTGAACTGAAAGTAGAGATAGTGCAGGGGTATAGCACTGATAACATCATGCGTCATTGCCTGCCTAAAACGATTACCATCCCCCCCCCCCCTCCCCCATAAAACAAAAAACATATTTCCTCCTTTATCTTGTACTCCTGTTGGTGATTAGTTGGTCCTGCTGTTTTCAGGGATGATGATGGCAGTGATGATGATGAAGCAGCACAAGGAACGGCCGCCATTACATCGTTCTTTTCCTCGTCAACCAACAAAACCGAACAAAAACGACACCAGTTCTTCCAGGACAGACATCTCGACTCTGTAGAGAGTTTCTAGAGGATAGGTTTAAAATCACCTCCTGGAGCATGTTGGACAGGAACAAAAATAGTTAAGAAATGAAACAGCAGGACACTGATGGCTCTTGCATTATAAAATGCGTACATATGTGGATACAAATAGCTTTGAGAGACTGAATTGTCGAAAAGGTTTTTTTTTGTCCACCTCGGCACGCGTGCCTTTGTGGCCCCTCCCATTCTGGGACATTATATGATATGCAACATAACGTATTCTTGTATCGAAGCGAGGTCAAAATGGCGGTCCGTAGCGACAGCCGAAGAGAATAAACAACAACTGAAAAGGAAGCCGTCTTTTGATTTCTTCTACAGTCTTAGGCATCAAGGAATCAACGATTCCTAAATGACAGCTTAGCAATATGGTAAGTTGCGGTTGTCACCAGTAACCTTGGTGCAACTTCGACCGCAACATTTTTCGGTTGTTTGAATTTTGTTGTCAAGTGTGTCGTGGTTCCTCATGAGTTTGGTATGTATCGTCTCACCATTTAAACGTTTCAGATGCTCTCAAGGACAAAACCTGCCGTGGGTCCCGGCTCTGGGCCTTCGGTGTCGTCGGCAAAAGATGCCAAGAAGAAGCGCAAGTTACCTAAACTGGAAGATTTCTTAGCAGCCCGGGACTTCACAGGGACTATGACACTGTTAGAGGTATTGCGCGTGTTGTTTGTTGTGTAGATCGATCTGTTGGCTTATAGCGTGAGATTTCAATGTGAAAGAATGCTTGTCCACAATGCAACTTGAAGCAAACACCTTCCCTCTATTACAAACATCTTCAGCATTGAAAAACTCAGTTGATTACAATATTAATGTTTATCTGCATGTTCTGTTCACTCCAGTTTAACAGAAATTCTGGCAAACCAAGTGAAGAAACATGTCTGTGGATTGCTTATGCAGCATTTCACCTTGGAGACTATAAAAAAGCCATGGAGGTTGGTGCCATTTGATGTTTCCACCAGTAGATTACACGTAGAACCTTGGTCTATCTTTTGCTTGGTGTTGCATTATCCACCAGTAACCACATTCTATGCCACGTCTGACTGATAAATGCAGTGAGCTCAAAACAGCTGATCACTTCAGGTTTTTGAGGTGCAGATGCTTTTTAGCATTTTGGTCTGGGATACAATGTGATTTTGATACAAATCATAGGCTACAAATTTGGGGGACAGGTCTGAAAAGGGGTATTAAAAAAAAAAGGGAATATGTAAATCTCTCCACCCAAAGCTCAAAGCAGTTGGTTTACTAGATTTACAGAGTAGATGTCTGCTACATACACTGCATTTTCTGTCAGTGCTCAACTTTATAGCTGCAGGGCCGGTGTATGCATTTGTTTCTTTCCCTTGGTTTGATGTTTCCTTTTGACATTCTACAGCAGTTGAGTGGATGCCCAATAATTATTGATGCTTTCCTTTTTGCAGGAATATTTGGCTTTGACCAAGAATGAAGCTTGTCATCCAGACGTCTGGGTCAACTTGGCGTGTTGCTACTTTTTCCTGGGGATGTACAGCGAGGCAGACAAAGCTGCTTCAAAGGGTATGTGATTTCCAAAGTGAGAGTGATGTTGTAGTTTAATATTTTGTGTAATAAAATAGACGTGTAATATTCTTTTCTTTGTCCGTGTACACATAGGTCCCAAGAGCAGATTACAAAACAGACTTCTCTTCCATTTGTCTCATAAGGTAAATTTGGATTTTTTTAAAGATTTAAATTTTAACAAGAAAGATGTTAAGCTGTAATGGTGGTTGAAGATAAATAGAGGATATTACACGGCGGTGCAAAGATATGAATTTTATTTTCGAGATTTATAAAAACAATATTTTATGAACACTGTGCAAGTGAGTAAAAATATATTGTTTTTACTGCGATAAAATAAAATCCATATTTTCAAGCTGCCGTGTAATTTTGACACGATAGTGTTCTATGAGAAAATGTACAAACAACCATTCACTAGTGAGGATATGGAAAATATGCCACTTGGGTCCCAGATGTAGTTTCCTATAGATTTTATGCACAGTGTATTTTCCAGTAAAACACCCCTGCCTATATAGTAAACTAAGAATCCAGTTGGTTGCAAATCTGAAATTGGCTAGAGTTTGTAGATGTAGTAATGTAGTGTGGAGGACAGCATCACATACTGTAAGCTTTCTCATATTATGTACTCTGTTGAATTATTTTGTAGTTCAATGAGGAAAAACGACTCATGACCCATCACCAGCTCTTGCAAGACATTATAGAGGACCAGGTATGAGTCTGATTACCCTGTAATTCAGGACACATTAATTTTTCGATGGAAATTACTCCTAAAAAAATAGATGTGTGAAAAGAAGTTGGGACAGAAAGAGTGGATCGAATGAAGGGTCACCTCTTGTTCAAGAATTTCCCATGGCACAATAATTTTTTTTCCTTATTATTACTTTTCAGCTGAGTTTATCTGCCATACACTACTTAAGGAGTCATTATCAAGAGGCAATTGATATCTACAAGAGAATCCTCCTTGACAACAGGTACTGATGACCTGAACTGTAACTATGATTTACCAATGAGGAGGAAGGAGAGGGAAAAGAGAGGGAAAAGAGGAGGAAGGAGGAAAAAGTAGGAGGGAGGGGGAGAGTCAGGGAGAACGGAAGAGGAAGGAGGGGGAAGGAGCTAGGAGCCCTACCAGCAGACATACCAGCACCCAGAAGAAACTTTCTGATTTTCCTTTGTCTTTTTCTTATGCAGAGATTATCTGGCCCTCAATGTTTATGTGGCTCTGTGTTATTACAAGCTGGATTACTATGATGTCTCACAGGTATGCCTGTGTTATAGTGAGTAAACCTTTTCAGTCTTCTTTTACATGTATTAAGTTGGTCATTGCTTTCCACTCATTTATTATTTTTTTGTTCGTAACTGTTTCAGGAGGTTCTTGCTGTCTATTTACAGCACTATCCAGACAGGTGAGAAGTAATGCAGATAGCAGGACCCCTGTAAAATATGGGTGACATGGGATTTTTCGTTCTTCTTTTTTTCTTCTTTTTTTCTTGTTTTCATTTTGAGCTTCTTGGGTACAATGTACAGTGTCAAAGTACAAGCTTCTCTGTAGTGATGTACCACTCGACCAAACTGGCCACAAGTCAATTAATCATTCACTGGATATCAAAATTTCCTCATTTTGGAACATGCTGCAGCATCTGCCCCATACTAATTAACCAAATTATCTTTCTAAACTCCTAAATCCGATTTTGACAAGGACAGTGGTCCATATAAGAGGCCAATGTTTGTATTTTCTTTTGCTCCTTCTGGCCGCCAGATTTTTTATGAGGGAGCAAGGGTAAGAGTGAACTAGAGACCGACAGGCGGAATGCATATTATTATAATTATTTTCATAGTTGTTCACTCCAGGCTTCATGTTAACTTGAATCCTTTCTTCCTCTCTCCCTTTTTCTCCTGTTTATTTTTCTGTCATTCTCACAAAATGTAATGTAAAAATTTATGCAACTCCTTTTAGACATTTCCAGTCTTCAATTGTGTTTTTTAAATAAATGATTTGTTATTGTTCTAGTGCCGTTGCTGTGAACCTCAAGGCTTGTAACCACTTCAGACTCTACAATGGAAAAGCTGCAGAGGTTTGTCTTGACATTCCTGTTTCTCTCTCTTCTTTTTCCTTCTAATTGTGAGCAACTGCAGTGTGCATGCTTCTAGTCACAGCATTGTGTTCAGTTTCTTGATCTATAGCATTTTACCACCATGATTTTCTGTCTTTTTCTTTTACCCTTGGCTCTATTGGTATGAGAATGATCTGCTTGATTGGAATGCAGTTCCAGTCAGGTGTATCATTTCCATACCAGTAGAGATTTATATCTTAGTTGATAACAGATTGAGTGTGCATGTATCTAGATTAGGCTGAAGAGAGATTGCTGTATGCAAGACTCAAAATAATTCACTGAGTAATATGTTATAAAAGTGCAAATTACAGCAAGTCATTACACTCTGTCCCTATGTTTTTCTTTCATTGTGGGTGCAACAAGGGTTAAGATCATCTGTACAATTTTGTGACCTTGTCTTGCCTTTGTTTGCAGACTGAACTGAAAACCTTGCAGGAGACTGCTAGCCCATCATTTGAGTTTGCCAGTGACCTCATAAAACACAACTTGGTATGGGCCCAGGGAGTTTGATAATATTCTAAATTGCATTCAGTTGCACATGAAGGCTGGAGGGCTTTTGCATCTTTTTATGGACGGCATGTTACATTTACCTCAATTTACTCCCAAAGTTGAGACAGTATGATAGGTTGCAAGTCAGTTTAGATCAAAATTGATCAATAATAATAGCAGTTGTATTCATGCTGAGATCAGTACAGTAGTGTACATTTTTTTACTTGAGATGTGATCAACTAACTAAGGTGCTTTTATGTTTTATTGTGTATACATAAGGTTGTGTTTCGTGGAGGCGAGGGAGCCCTGCAGGTGTTGCCCCCACTTGTGGATGTCATTCCTGAGGCTCGGCTAAACTTGGTGAGAGATCTCCCCTTCCCCTCCTTCCCCCGCCTCTCTCTTTCTGTCCACTTCCTGCCCCATATCTTTATTGCCAACAATATCATCAGTCATTATGTAAACAAAAAATTAAAACATGAAGAAACAACTTACTGTACTCCCACACATACACTGTAACTCAAATTTTTAACAAACCAGAATCTATAAAGCTGTACCCCCAATACTAAAACTAGTACTTGATGTTTCTATAATATTATATAATTATATAATTATATATTATATAATAGTAACTTGATTGACATGGTATTGATGTATACATTTTATTTTTCATCCAGGTGATTTTTTATTTGCGACAAGGTAGGTTGTTTGTTTTATATGCAGTCTGAAAACCTCAAATGTTGGTGCATGTTGATACTGAGTATTTTTTCTTTCACAGATGATGTTGTTGAGGCCTACAATCTGATCAAAGACCTGGAACCAACAACACCCCAGGTATTGGTGAACTTGTTTCCCATTAAAACACACAAAATATAACTAATGGTAATAGAGCGCTTTTCAGATGACTGTCTAAAACCAAAACCAAAGCAATCACAGATCCAATCAATGGAAGGCAAACAAAAATATGTTGGACCAATGAGAAGTATGAGCAAAACCAAAGCCAAGTACTTTTGCAATTGGTTTTATGAACCAATCAGCAATGCTAGAACATGCCATTGCCACTTTGTTTTCTTGCATGAGAATATTGCAACCAGGTTTTGCTTTTGATCTTGATTGGCCAAGAATGTTTCTGAACTTGTTAGGACCAATCGGAAAGCATAGCAAACGTAAAACCAAAGCAATCACAAAATTACGTTTGACAGTCATGCAAAAACAGCTTTATCTTATAGCTGCACCATCCCTGAAGCCTGGTCTATGCATGTTATGTATGTCCTGTACCTCTCTCTAACCTTTTCTTTAACCTTTTTTCAGGAGTACATCTTGAAAGGTGTTGTCAATGCTGCTCTTGGACAGGACCAAGGATCGGTAAGTTCACACTCTAAGCCCCAAGAGTGATTGCATCCAAATGATCAAAGGTCTCTGTAGTTCAGCATGGAAAGAATGGCAGGTTATCTCTTGCTTGGGTTGATGTGCTTTGTCAGGCCCCATCCACACTATTAATATCCAATTTCATTTTAGAAAAAAATACATTTTATGCGTTTTTGCTTTCCTCCACACTAAAACGATGACTCGAAAATGGAAGCTTCCAAAAACGGTTCCCAAAGTGGAGACTTTTGAAATTCAAATGTATTTTCTAATGAAAAAGGAATAATTATACAGTAGTGTGCAAAAAAAAAAAAAAAAAAAAATGATGGGTGACTTAAAAACAGAGGGTTGGTGTGGACAGGTGAAAACAGAGGTTTTTGAAAACACATTAGTGGGACGTGGCCTCAGACTATCAAATCTCCCACTCCCAGCCAAATGTGAATTCTGTTCAGAATATGCTGTGATTTAATAGCTCTTGGGGTTGAGGTTAAAAGGGAGATGAATCATTCTTGGATGCCTCATACAGTATCTATGATTGTTACTTGCCTCCTTCATATTTGAGTAAAAAAAAATGCATGTCCTTGATTCTTGTTTTCCAGAGAGAACACTTGAAGATTGCACAGCAGTATTTTCAACTTGTGGGAGGGTCGGCCAGTGAATGTGGTAAGTCCTGAATGTTTTTGTATAACAACAATGTTCTACTTTAGTACCGATGAGGCACATAGGCAGGTTTGAAAAATTTACTATTACTGCAATAGCCATATGCCCATACTTCAAGTATTACTTCTGATTCTGCACAACCTGTGTGCTTGATAATAGAGGTTCAGTTTGTATACATGCAAGTCTTGGTTGTCCTTTTTTTTGTTGAAGTTTGTATATATGCAGCCTTCTGTAAGAACATAATGTCTTTTTGACCCAGCATATCTTCTCTTCAGATACAATCCCTGGTCGACAGTGTATGTCAGCATGCTTCTTTTTGTTGAAGCAATTTGATGATGTGCTAATCTACCTGAACTCAATCAAGGTAATTTATTAACAGTGTTCTGATCACATATGTAGGGGCTACAGGTAGATAATGCACTCATGATGTTTTACAACTACTGCAGTATTATTTGCCAAATAAAACTTATAAAATATAAAGTATTTAGTATTTTAACTTCATGTGTGGAAAGATTTACCTGTCTTATGCTGTGACCCAGAAATCTATTGAGCATACATGTTTTGATCTGCTTCTGACCTTACCACCAAAAAAATTTAGTTAGACTTAGTTCAGGAAATTTGAGCTTTTCTGCCTGAAGGCCTCAGGTACAAATAAGTCAGTGATGTAAAAGCGT
Source organism: Plumapathes pennacea (assembly GCA_964036295.1). Lineage (NCBI taxonomy): Eukaryota > Metazoa > Cnidaria > Anthozoa > Antipatharia > Myriopathidae > Plumapathes > Plumapathes pennacea. The sequence continues at coordinate 18,757,165 of OZ038465.1, read as the reverse complement.
CATCACTATAGCTTTCTTTATTTTTCCCAGAGCTACTTTTACAACGATGACACATTCAACTTTAACTATGCACAAGCTAAAGCAACAGTGGGCAACTTCAAGGAAGCTGAAGAGGTACAGTATTATTGATAACATAGCATGAATCTTGAAGATGAGACATAATATACGAGACCCAATATATTACATAATTATGTACAGCATATGGCGTGATGACAAAAAAAAAAAAAAAAAAAAAAAAAAAAAAAAAAAAAAAAAGCAGCTGCAGCCATGACTTACTACCTGGAAGATAATTCAAATGGAGCAAAATGTTGGGAAAATTTACAGCCCCTTATCTTATCTGTTCTCTTTTTTGTAGATTTTCTTATTAATCCAATCAGAGAAGATAAAGAGTGACTACACATATCTCAGCTGGCTGGCAAGATGTTGTAAGTATTTGTACAACACAATCATGTAAACTGGAATCCAGGCTAGAGATCGTTATTCAAACAATGTATTATAAATAAATATTGAACTATAGCAATCAACTCTGTAAGCAGACACCTCTCTCTAGTGCAGGAAGCATGCAGGCTTGGTCCTTGCTGATTATTTACTAACTATATTTACTATATAATTTACTAAATATTTACTATTATATTTAATACATTGATCTGTTTTTGTTGTGCTGGCAGATATCATGAACCACAAGGCTCGTCTGGCCTGGGAGCTCTACTTGAAGATGGAAACTTCTGGAGAGTCCTTCAGCCTCCTCCAGCTCATAGCAAATGACTGTTACAAGGTCTGTGGCATATCCAGTACTTAACAGAGTCACTTTTCAAGCACATCTATAAATCACATGACCTATTAAGATGCAGATATTATGTACTGTCTCTCTCTCTAAGTGGACACTCTCTAAAGCAGACATCCATCTAAGGTGGATAGCATGCAGATTTGGTCCTTGCCGATTTTCACTTGTTTCTCTGCAACTGAGCAATTGCCTTCATCAGAGCAAGTGAGATGCTCCAACAAATGGCTAGCACTCAGAAGAAGAAGAAAGCACTCAAACATCAGCTTCCAATAATTCTTTATAGTGTCTACAATCATGGTCAAAAGTCATTGGGGCATTCCCCACATGCACATCCTGAGCACAATGTAAATCTTTACAACCCATGGGAGTCTTATATTTCTTATTTTCAGGTTTCTCTCCCTCCCCTTCATCAAATGTTGGCCAAAGCTGAACCATGCTCAGCTACCCAACATTGAGTGGGGGGGGGGGGGGAGTTGGGGGGGGGAGTAAACTTGAAATCGTACCAACAATTTTGACCATTATTGTAGGTTCATACAGTTCATTGTATACAATCATATTTATCCATGCTGACGCAGTCCAAATCTAGTTGCCTTAGAAACAGAGAATAACTTGTGAACTTCTTTGTACTTTCTACATTTTCAGATGGGTCAGTTCTACTATGCAGCAAAAGCGTTTGATGTGCTGGAGAGGCTAGACCCAAACCCAGAATACTGGGAGGGCAAGCGAGGCGCATGTGTTGGCATCTTCCAACAGATTATTGCAGGACATGAGCCAAGGTGAGCACTGTACAGACAATGGATCATTCATTACTCCACCCACACTTGATTACAGTGGAACCCAATATAACGAACCCCGGTATAACAAGTCCCCTTTATAACAAACAAAATTCAGAAGGCTTCAGAAGAGAATGACAGACTGTAGAGCACTTTGTTCAATCTCTCTGATTGTCCTCCTTTTTTAGTCATTGTAACTTAGTATAGAGTACACTAGCTGCAGAAGGTAATAGACAAAGACTCTAGAGCACTTCATCGGATCTCTCTGATTATCCTCTTTTCTTTAGTCACTGTAACTTAGTACAGTACTGTACACTAGCTGCAGAAGGAAATGGACAAGGACTCCAGCACACTTTGTCTAATTTCTCTGATTCTCCAACAGTATATGAGTGGGTTCAAGGAAGAGTTGATGTTCATTATTGTAGATGTTACAAATAGTGCAAATCGCATTGATTCACTGAACCCAACGTATGCTGCTATTCCAGTAGCACCGCCATGTGGAAGGCAGCAAATTAAGAACAGAAAGTAAACAGCTTTGACGCTCTCTAAAGATTTCTTGTACCGTGCCATGTTTAAGTTGCTTCTATTAGAATTATCTCCAGCTTGGTTTTGTACTTGCATTTGATGAATTCGCAGTTTTAAATACACTTTAACAAAAGCAAATGACGATATAAAAACACACGAAACAATAGCCACAAGGGTAACCACAGAAGCAATCTGTGATTGCCATTGATACCAAAGCGATGTAAGGCTGCCAATGACCCCATAGCTGATAAGAAGTGGCACAATTCGCCTCAGAGTTACCACAGCTTGATAGCGTTGGTGCAAATGGAGAGCGAGAAATCTGTCGACAGCAATTGTTGTCATAGTGCATGTAGACACAAAGACCAGAGTGTAGCTGGGAATACCCAAAATCATTACAAGCTCTTTGAGAGTAGTCAGGCGACGTGGAATAATCCCTCCTACTTCCAACAGAAATAGAGCAAGCATGGGTTGTACAAACAAACCAACTCCAAGGTCACTTAGAGTAAGGCAGCACAGGAGAGCCTTTGTTGGTGAATGAAGCGAGAGGTTTTTTCGAAGAGCATTGAGTATGAGCGAATTGCCTATGACTGCCGTGGTTGCTGTAATACAGTTTAGACAAGTCAGAAAAATCAGAGAACCTGTCCATGAAATGTCCATTCTGGATGTCATCAGTTTCCAGTAATTGTTTTTGCTTGTTTCAGTGAACTCCATGTTATTCGTTACAGGAGTAAGTTTTTACTTGTGACTGTTGACCAGACCTTTTTTTTTCTGAAGATGTGCGATTAAGTGTAGTGTGTAGGAATCAAATACATTATTTTGTTTTATTCATTCTTAATGAGACTTGTCCTTCATATTGTCACAGTAAAACATGTTTTAGTAAATAGTTTGATTAAATTTTGACAAGTTTATTAAAAACTAGTACCGAATTTTCATTATGAGGATAATCTGATTGACTCCTTCATGACAGGTGACTCTAACAGCCAATATTTTAATCAAGGTTAAAAAACATTATTGAAAACATTATTAAAAACATTTTTCAATTTCCTCTTGACAGCAAACAATGGCCTGTACCAGTAATAACCTTCTTTAAACTGCAGGCAGAAGCTCATTCTAGCTAAGCCTCTTTTTCTGAGTAAAAAAGATATTATTTTGGTTGCTATCTTTAGTGTTATGATACTGTTTGGAATGACCAGCCACATATTTACAATCCATAATATTGCATCCTACAGCTGTATATTATAGCATCATCACTGTTGCTGTTAAATTTTATAGAAACAACATTTTCAATAGTGATATAATGTATATATGTGATAAACTCATATATATGAACTGCGGATAGGAATGAATCACGTGAATTTTTGATCATCGCAGTGAGTGAAGCAACTTAAGCAGTTGCAATGAGCCCGGAAAAAAATCCGAGCTTCAACGGGAATCGAACCCATGACCATCACATATATACATTATATCATTCAAATCACTATGACGGGTACAAATCGAACCAAACACTTGACCAGCTCCCATACGGCTTCATAGCTCAGTGGTAGAGCATCACACCGCTATCATATAAAAACGTAACGTCTGAAGGCTTATAGGCACTTTAAACTGCAAGCAGAATCTCATTCTAGCTAAGCCTCTTTTTCTGAGTTTAAAAGATATTATTTTGGTTGCTATCTTTAGTGTTATGATACTGTTAGGAATAACCAGCCACATATTTACAATCCATAATATTGCATCCTACAGCTGTATTTAGCATCATTGCTGTTGCTGTTAAATTTTATAGAAACAACATTTTCAATAGTTTTATGTTATTACCAAGGAAAGTACATGTCATTTCGTAAAAACATTGTTTATTGTTATTTTGTAGAACAAAATTTGTTCTACATATTTAATATTGTTTTTCTGTCATTTGTCTGGTTGAGTGAAGAAGCATATTTTATAACATTAAAAAAATGAAAAGGCAATGAATGGTACATCCTAAACATTGTTTGCAGTCCAGAGGAAATTGAAAAAAAAAAAATCATTAAGGTTCCCTTTCTTTAATAAAGAGATCAATAAAGATCAGGCATAAATTTAAATTTTTATCAGTCCAAAAACTTAATTTTTACTAGTTCAGTCAACAGCCATAGTCATGTGAAGTACAATGAAACAAGTGAACGTTGATTTATCATATGGATGTTATCCAAAGTGGACACTTCATGGAGGGTTCCATACTTAACATCTACCCTGATAAGGTCATCATGACATTGAAGTTGAATGCGAAACATATGCGATATTTAGCTATGCAGCTGCAGTGACACTAACTCACAAATGTTAATCAATCAAATCCAGATAGTAATCGTACGATTAAACCGACTGCTGAGTGGTGCAACGAAACACAAATATTTATTAACCATACCCTGATATACGGAAGATTTTGGTCAATTTCCCACTAATTTGTTATAGCAGGGTTTTATTTATAACAAACCCCTGTTATAACAAACACATTTTCCCAGTCCTTTGCACTTCATTATATTGGGTTCCACTGTATTTGGATGCATAGGGGTGCTAATATTGTGTACAGTGGCTTGGATATACAGTAATCTGCTTATTCTGCCTTTCAGGGAAACACTGCGTGACGTGCTGCAGATTTTGCGGAACACTGGGAACCCTCAGGTGGAGTACTTAATCCGAACAATGAAGAAATGGGCGAAGGAAAACCGCATTCCAGTGTCCTGAGTGTCTGGTGTAAAGATAAGTTGCTGTTTTGTCTGGGGTTTGGTTCCCGTGCTTTGTAAATAAAATAAAGTGTTCACTTGTACATACTCCATCTGCTTACTCAATATTCACTGGAGCCAGCTTGTCATCCCTACACTGCATGTTATAAACTAAAGTATGAACATTCTGTCTGAAACTCAAATACTGAGTACCAATTATCCAGCTTTACTTCAAAGGAACTATGTGATTGTGCATATATGTGAAGTTGAGGGGGTTTTAAACAACTTGGACCATAATAAATTATGAATTGGTGCTGACATTCAATTCTACAGTGTATCATAACACTGCTTTTGCCAGCAGAGAGTTCAGTGTTTTTTGTTTTTTTTTTTTTTGCTATACATTGTCAGGGTTTGAACAGTGTTTACATTCAGTGTACAAAAAAAGGACTGTTTTTGCTATTATTAGCTTTTATTATTTGAGCAGGCACAGCCAAAGAAGCTATCTAATGTAAGTTTCCCAGCAATGTTGAATAAAAAAACCTTACAAATAACCTTTGGTTTTAGGGTGTGTTCGATTGGGTCTATTCCAATGATTAATAAAATATTTTGCTTTGTATCGGGAGCTGTTTGAACTATCAGTGTGAAGGTTTTGAAAACAATCCTGAAAAAAAATTTTTTTTCCCAGAAAAAGCAAAACTTTGGATCATTTATTCCAGAATATGAGAGTGAACATACTTGATCACAAGTTCACACTGAGTGTGCATCTTGGCAAATTATTGTTTAGTGTCATGTGGACATAATATTGTTCTAAAATGCAAATAAAATGTTTTGCCTGCCAGCAGGGTGACACCCACAGTACATCATTGTTTGGCTTCTAGTGCAAACAAAAGCTACTGACCTAACTGAAGTTTGCCTGTTCACCCAAATAATAATCTATAAAAATATGGAAACCACATGATCTAACCATGGGCTTACCAACAGTCTGATGTATAAAAAAGGTGTTGCTAGCAAAAATTTTACAGTCAAACCCCGCTATTTCGAAGTCCCACGGGACAAAAAGTTCTAATAGTGGGGTTTCTAAATAGCTGGTAGTAAATGACTTAAAAATATATCCACAGGGATATCCGAGTTCGAAATAGCGAGGTTCGACTGTATATGCAATATATACAGCATGCATGTTGCCAAACTATTATTTTTTGTTTTGCTGTATATAGAGGATATTACACGGCGGCACGAAGATATGAATTTTATTTTTGAGTGGTAAAATTGTTTTTACCACGAGAAAATAAAATTCATATCTTCAAGCCGCCATGTAATTTTCTTTTTATTATATTAGACATGAGTGTTTTACGAGAAATTGCACAAAGAACCGTGCAATTTCTGGAAATGATGCCAACAATATCCTCACTAGTGAGGATATGGAAAATACGCCACTCTGGTCCCGGATGTAGTTTCGTATGGATTTTACGCACAGTATATTTTCCAGTAAAACACTCGTGTCTATATAATAATGTTCTATATTACACCACTGCCTGTTGGGTTGCAATACAGTACTGTATGTTTAGTGCCTTTTTTGAAAATCTGTTACAATGCTTTGTGTTGTGATGATGATCCCAACAATCGCTCCTACAACACCAAAAACAATTAGAGTGACATCTTTGATTACTGTAAAGTATGAGTTACTCTCCTTGAATAGGATTAAGTGACACATACAAGGCAAGATGTAGGCCAACAATGAGCTCCCCATAGATCCAATCAACGCAATGGCGTAGGCAAACTCATCTTTGAGAAGAACAGCTATCAATGCCGTGATTATCACCAGAACGGATCGAAGTAAATTGCGTGCCCAAGTCGAGGCCTAAGAAAATAAGAAAAATAATATTAGTCATCTAAGATGAGACAGTTTTTATGAAGACAAAGTATTGCCTTATTTCTAAAGCAGTTTTGAAATTAGACTGTTGAAAACCAAAACCAAAATAACAGTGCCAGTCATAAAGGGTTTACATACATGTAAGAAAATACTTTTAACCAACCAGATTTTGAAAAAACGAGACCAATCAGCAGTGTGAGAAAAACCATTGCCACAAGCTGAGCAGATCATAAACAGGCTTTGTATTTTGTTCCTGATTGACTGAGAATGGTACTAAATTTGTTTGGACCAATCAGAAGGCATAAGCAATAACAAAACCAAAGGATCACACTATTACTGCTCTATTATTATACACACCTTATACTGTCGTACTGACGAGCTTCCATGAGCAACTGGCTGTTGAAGCAGCACCTGCGACTCTTCGTTATTTGAATCAGGCATTTTACTGACTGAAGTAACCGGTGAATGAGGGCTCTCAAGTATATCACTGTCACTGTCGCAGTTCTTTGATCCATTGCTTGGCCCTGCTATGACCTCTGAAAGAGGGCTTTTATCCGAAGTATGAACTCGTGTAAACATCAAGTCCTCTGCAATCTCAATAACTGGGAAGATCTGCAGCGGGTATGTGAAGAGCACAGCCAACAAAAGTGCAACGCGGATGAATTGAGCGAAAAGTGCATCTGGTAGAATGGTGGTGACAAGCTGTGGCGTATTGCTGGCATAGATGAGATACCCCAGCAAACCAAATGAACCCAGGAAAATGGAGTACTGGATAAGCGCCAAACCAAGATACAGTGGAAAACGTGGCCTGTTCTCCGCCATGCTGGATTCAATTGGGATTATCTGAAACAAAAGAAACATGTCTCTCCTGATAAAAGTGCCTGAAATGTTCACCAACTTTTATTTCACGAAAACTGTGAAAGAGCATCCTTTTGCGCTGTAGATTAAGTTAGGTCAAACTGCCCTCAAGTGGTTGCTGGTATTTGCAATCAGCTGCTCCATGAAGAACATGAAAAATTGAGTCATTGTCATCAAAACAATATTTTGCGAAGTCCTTCTCTGAAAGAATAGTTTTGATCATTGATGGGAGGAGCTTACCGTTCCAATTCCCTCGTAGGCACAAGTTATTTGTCCAAAGAAAATGGGAAAGGTTTCCCAGTTTGCCAGCTTTATATCATGAAGTTTGAAGTGTAGTCCTGCAAATCAAGAACAGGAAGTGAGATTGGATGCAGTGGGACTAAAAGCCATTGTGCTCCACCTCTTCCAACCTGCCATGAACAAATTATCATGTGCAATCCATTTAGGAGAATACTGATTGCCTGACCAGCTTATACCCTATTCACACCAACTAAACCTGTTTAATTAAACCAAATTTACTAGACTGCATTTTCTTAAACCTGTTTTGATTTTGTGTTAATTACACAACATTTCACACCACCTCGCACAGGTTGTTTAGTTGGACAAGTTTAAACCAGGTATAGTTTTGCCATGCGTGCATTGTGAACAGCTGACCTAACTAAATAAGTTCTATTAAACACCTTTTAAACAGGTTTAAGCATTGGTATGGACGAGGTATAAGACCCGAGCAAGAGATCACCTGCAATGTTCTCTAAACCTAACTTACAACTAATTTGTGTCTATTTAAAGGAGAAATTTGCTTCTGATCAGCTCTTCTTCTAGCATCCTATGCAGCTGTTCTTAGTCTCATTCTCCAGGTTGCTATATAGCTTCTGTTTCAAAATGAAGCCTATGTAGTTTGCATAACCTTCCCTATGCATCTGAAGTGAAGACTGAAGTAGATCTTTGTTTACATGTAATGTTTGCCTTATTAGCACATGTCAATTTTTGAGCTTCTATAGATTGAAAAAGAAACAATTCAGACAAGTTTAGTAATGATCAAAAATTTGAAAAATAAATTGTTGAATACTTTTTAGAAATGACCTTATCAAAGCTGCAAAAATTAGTAAGAATATAATATGGCTGGGTGGCAACCATGCATTCTTTGTAATATCAATGTAATTTTGATAAGGTCATTTCGACAATAACTTTCAAATTTTCAGTACTTACTAAGTCTGAAATTGTCTTTGCTTTATGGATGTCTGTTTGTTTGTAACTTGGAATTTCATTTATGCTACTGAGGCAAACACACAAACAAAGATCCACCTTTAAACTGAACTGTTTATTCAGGAAAATATAATTATTTTATACAAATTCATTTACCCGCAGGTAGCAAAAGCTAATCGAGGCGGATAGGTTAATCTATTATGTTGTTTCACACAAAAGTAATTAATATGAGAGCAAAGGAAGAGAGGAAAGATAAATAAATAAATAAAGAAATAAAGAAATATATGTTTCTAATTTTATATGTCTACATTATGATCATAGTTCATATTGTATTTCAGTATATCTATGTACTTATATTTACATATTCATACAAGGATGATGCTGTGTATGAAGAAAAAAGAAGGAATATATAGAAGGAATATAGTGTAATTTTGTTAGAAATTAGATCTATAATTAGAACTCACTTTCATGACAGGCTTTCATTAGGCCTTGGTTTGACACAGGCAAATGGTAACCCGGACATGGCCATGCAAAAAAGTGCCACACCAGAAACAAGACTGACACTCACCTTTTAGCATGTACACAAGAAAGGCAACAAAGCCAGCCAGAATTGCTATGTTTGCAATCCCACTAATGGGTCCCAGTTTACGAATGTCTCGAATAAAAGCCATGAGGATTATTACAGGCATTGGTATCAAAACCAAAAGAATGAATGTTGGTGCTGAACTGTTGCCAACAAGTGGGGGCACCATTGATGAAGAGTTAGTTAGTTTATCTTGTAAAAGTGCCTGCAGTCGAACAGGCTCCTCGCAAGCTGCTGTATCATCCTGTCTGAAGTTGTGTATTTTGTAGCTCACATGAAACATATCCTTGATTGTGTTACCCATGAATATAAAATAAGCAACACAGAAGCCAGTCTGTGTCACCACTAGAGCAAGGTTCACAATTCGTACTCCCCACTTGCCAACCGCAACTTTTCCAATATCTCCAAGTGTCATTTCTTTTTCAATTTTTTCCTTCATATTGGAAAGTTCCTCGATGCACTGTTCATTTGCTAGTTCTTCATACTGAGGAGATGACTTGAGGACAATATTGACAGCAACATTTTTGCATTTAACGATCAGCTGACAGCAGTGACTTGTGATGGCAGCAATCAGTGTCAGGCCAACCACACCGAGCTGAGGAAACAGCGAGAGGGGGGATGTCAAGTCAAAGTTTATTAAAGTTATTTTGCTTTGGGTTACAGCAATTTATTGGGGAAGGAGGGGGGTCAGGTAGGCTGCGAACACAGACGGATTTTTCGCCTGTTGCTTTGTGAGGCCAAAAATATACCATCTCTGAAACTGAGCTGACAAATGACTTCCATGACACCATCAGCTGTCTCAAGAGTGACCGATCAAAAACTGCGAAAGAAGGGTCTTTCCTTTGTCTTACTTCTTAATTTTTGAAAGCTAAACTCCAATTGGACAAAGCCATTGATGTCATAATGGAAGTTGTTTGTCGGCTTGGTTTCACAGATGGTAATTTTTTGGCCTTGCAAAGCAACAGGTGGAAATCTGTCCATTTTCGCAGGGTAGGGCTGAGGGGTCAGAGAATATTTGGTGGCTGGGAGGTGTCGAGGGTTTGTAAGGAGAGTGGCATATCTTGGACCAGTAATCCCACCCATTGGTAATTTACATTACTACCATGTTCTCTGGAAAAAAGTTAATATATATATATTGTCCACAGGGGTTGATCTGAACCGGTTTATGGAAAGCGCCGGTCACCTACCTACAGCTAGGGACCGAGGTTATCCCTGGTCCGCAGTGTGGAGAAGATAGTTCTTCTCTGTGCAAACGTTCATTTTACTTACCACTAGCCCACTGTTGTAAAATGCAAACGGCAATGACAAATAACCAGTACCAATGAATGCTTTGAGAACATTAGCAAAGTCTTGGAACTGCTGCCAGACAGAAACCCTGTACAAAATAACAATGACAAACACTCCATTATCCACTTTTGTAATGACTTGCTTTTCTATGCCTGTAAATATTGCTAAAATAGAAAAATTGAGAAGGTCTTGTGGTCAGGTCAGTATGTGTGTGTTTATGTAGGGGTGGCGAATGGTAAAATCCCCCTCATATCTTTTTATGGGGGGAGGGGAGGGTACAAAAGGCTTGTTCTGAGGACATGCAGGCATTTAGAATTTATACTCAAGTGGAACTGCTTCAAAGTCTGAGCCTTTCCCCACCCGCTTACCCTCTTAAAGCCCAAACTGATTCATGACTCATCTCTACGTTTACATTTATAGACTTTTCTTTTTTATTTTTATATATAACCTGTTTTATTTCAGCGGAGATTATAAATAGTGGTGGAAGATTGGACGCTGTTGGTTGAGAGATCGAGAAAGCTGATCGAACTTTGACCTACCTGATTTGGACTGGCCCCGATGTCAATGGCATGTAACCATCCATCTCTGCCGTTGTTTACACTTCCGTGAAGATCGTGAAACCATCAAAAATTTATCGAATGAAACCAGCCTAGCCACACGCACATATGTTTATCTTCAGGTGAATTGCCCCGAAACAGAAACAAAACGCATTCTCAGGTGAAGAGAAATGACCAAGAACTCGCCCTGTAGCCTCAATGAACCGATGATCGCCAAAATTGCCGATAAAACTCCACAGATCTGCACTTGAGTGAAGAAGTCACAAGACGCGATCGGGGGACAGTGTTCGCCGCCCAAAAGCTTGGGAACTACTTGTGGTGTTTCCGGTATGACTATTTCCGGTCTGGGAAACTACTTTCTTTATCACACTCGGATATCACGCGCAATTTTATAAGCTGCCCGACGGGAGACGGCTGTATTTGCAGACTAGCAACTTTTACGAAGAACTCATTTTGCGACTTATTTTTTCTCTCTTTTTTTGGAAGAGCGATTGTGGTAAGTGGCTGAGCTGTGCACGTGACTGCGTGACTGCCTCTCATTCATGTGACTGCATATCTCTTGCTTTCCAGTAATTTGGGCGGTTCAACAGCTGTGGTAATTTGTGCGAACATCAACAAACTGAAACTGGCCTGAGCAAGATCGGATTGAAGAAATGGGACGACAGAGAGATCCGTCTGGGGCCTTGTTGGTCGAGTACGTACACATAGAACTTAGAATCTAGGAACTTATGTATACCTGTTTATTTGATAATCAATCGTCAAACTAACCCTATAATTTATAGGGGGATCGATTCTAATGCTTCCTCGAAAAACAAAGCTATTCCTTGGAGACTAAATGTTATCTTGCTTTTGCTGATTGCTTTGATGATCAATTTTATATACCTACAGCAGTATAATGAATCCATTCTGATGAAGACGATCTGTGTCGTTCTCATATCAGTTCCTGTTCTGTTAATTGTGTCGTGCATGCACCTCGATCTACATCAAGCAAACTTTAGAAATCTTTCCTCTTGAACCTGTGCTCCTGTAACTGCGCCTGCCGAAACACTTAAAGCAAGCAAATAACTCTGTGCTCTAGCTGCATGTATATGTATAGATCCGTTTCTATAAATCGATCTAAATTAGCATATTAAGTGTTTTGACTAAAAGAAAAGACTGTACGTGGGTCTAGCGACATGTACATCTCTGATCTCTGGAGGCATTCTTTTTCATTTAGCAAGCTGAGGGGAATATGTTTGTTGTAGAGTTCAAGTAGATCTCCACAGACCCTGCATGCGCATTGACATTCAATTTTTACCATCTATAGAGGATGTAATGCTCATCTAACCATGTTTTTGTTTGATATCAATATTTTTGACAGGCCATCTATGTGGCAGCAGTTCACAGATTTTGCCAATGTACTCAAGGCTTTTATTGGCACATCATATCTGGCCCTCCCCTTTGCTTTCTACCAGAGTGGACTTGTGGTAAGACTAAGTTGATTAGAGCCGTTTTTGGATGACTTTCGAAAACCTAAACCAAAGTGATCACACAGGCCAATCACAGAGACTGAGAGAAAACAGTTCAGCCAATTGGAAACCAAAGTAATTTGCGTTTGGTTTTACTTTCCAATCAGCAGTGCGAGTACACGCCATCGCTTGTGTGAGAAGTGTTTGGTTTTGGTTTTGGTTTTGTTCTTGATTGGCTGAGCATGCTGACAAACTCATGTGGACCAATCCGAAAGCGAAGCAAACGCAAAACCAAAGCAATCACACAATTACTTTCGACAGTCATCCGAAAACCGCTCTAATAATATTAATCCCCGAACGAAGTGAGGGAAATAATCACGACGCTAATGCAGCAAAATCGCATCATTTGAAGACTCCAAGCATGTCGCCATCTCGAAATTTAATGTTCGTGTGTGTGTGTGTGGGGTACGACTCGTCCCCAGGGCCATCCGCGTCGAGCGACCACTACGAGGTTACATCGGCAGCTTACTGTAAACCGCCATTTTCTTAGTGACATGCGGTAGCTGTAAGAGTACGAACGGAAGTGATTTTGTACAATAAGATGCAGATACAAGGCCAAGCAGTTCGACGGACGGCTGTAATTTGCCCGGATATTTTGCCGGTGTATGGGAGGCAAGCTTACTAGCCGTGAAACGGATTCTTAAAGGCACAACTGGTCGACCTGAACACAATCCCAGACGCCAGTATTGTGTTAAAACGCAGACACTTCTTCAGAAAGAAATAGCAAAATACAGTTGGTGGAAATCGAACAATCATCGTGGCAAATTTCACCTTTTACAATAACAGGAATGTAGTTTTCAGAATCCAAGTTTGACAAGATGACGACACACAATACAATGGAAAGTGGAATTTTCGTACTGTATGAGGACTGCTCTATACAGTGTACTTTGAAATCATTGAAGACGTAAACAATAGTGTTTGGGGTTTTGTTTCCTTAGCTAAAGCTATGGCTTTCAGGAACCGGTGAGTTTTGAAAATTTACATCAATTAACGTACAACGCTTTTGTTAAATGACGGTCGTGTTATCATTATGGTATTTCAACAATTGCCGTATATTTTGTCGTTTGATGCCCCGGGAACTGTGATGAAGGCCAAGTAGGATTATACTGTGATCTTTTCGCTAGTTTTCAAAGCTATTTCACTGCCTTCGTGCAAGATTGTGTCATCCGATTCCTGACATATTTGCATAATTTCACTGACAGTCTGACACATGCTGTGAAGTTTTGTCGCCGCGTTTGTTGGCATACTGTATTCAAGGATAAAATGTAACCGGGTTAAAATGCTTTTGCTTTTTGAAGGCTATTAAAGTAGAAAATATCCGGCCACTGCTTTCCAAATTAAACAATTACAGTCTATTGTATATTATTGTCTACTAGCGGGACCCCGTAAGATACTCGCTCAACACAATCGGACCTTGTATTATTTAGTGACCGGGTTTGCTCGCTCAATACAATCGGACCTTGTATTATTTAGTGACTTGATTTTTTTTTCTGTCAAAGGTTTTAAAATTGTCAAACGCAGTTTGAAAAGTTGTTGTGTTCAAAGTTGAATCCCTGCCAAAATTCACACGGTCCCGAGACTTCGAAAGCGTGTAAACAAGCGACTCGCTTTGACGGCTCTAAATTTTGTCACACTTAAAGAAGCGTATTAAACTTATAAAGTGAAAAAAAAAAAAAAAAAAAAAAAAAAAAAAAATTCGGTGTCCAAGATCGACTTTGCTTGGCTTTCAAGCCTCGGGAGTATTCTGTAGTTGCGTGTAAATGTTGTCTCAGCGAATTTTGAAGTTCAGCTTAGTGTCTACGAAAATTGCAGACTGTGCACGTTGTCTGAACTAAACCAGACTGCCGTGCGACAAAGATTTTTTTAGCGGCTGACTGGTGACGTTGCTACACAGCCGTGGTTTGCAAAAAAATTTTTAAATAATCTCCGAACCGAAAATAAACAAGGATCCCGCTTTCCGAAAACCCACTACTGAGCGAGGGGATATCTGCGATTATCGTATTTCTAGTATAAAATATGTTGGAATGTATGGTGCACTTGACAGTATCAGACAATGTGTGTGGTCCTGCACCAAAATACCTCAAATGATTTTTTGGGTGGTGGAAATAGAGAATCATACACCAAATTCATAAAAATGACAGACGCACAGAAAACCTAGGACTCGGCGAGTGTCAGTTTATGCAGACAATTTTGTGAACAAAGTTTGGGTATGTTTATGATTTCTTGCTATTCTAATAAGCCTAGACTCCATGTCTCACCTCAGACCTCTTCTGCACGTCAGCCATCTTTATGAATTATAAAGTGTGTAATGTTTAGTACAGTATTCTATAATAATACATAAAATAACTATGATACTACGCGGGCCCTGATTGGCTAAATAACCGTGTTAGATGAGAATATATTACACGCTGACGTGATACGCGATGGTTTTTACTTGGCTAATATTGTTTTATAAAAGAAATATATAACGTGTTCCCGTGTAATATAGCCTCATCTAAACACTTGGAAAGTTGGGAGAACATGAGAGTAGTGAAGGAAACCACGAGGCCGCCGAGTGACGCGTTATATATTTCTTAAATATTGTGTGTGCATCTGTATATTGTACAGCTAAAGGGGTGTGTGTATGTTGCAATAATTTAGTGTTTGGGTGTTCTTTTCGTCATTTTCTTGTCGGAAAGTATGGGCATGTATTTTTAGGGTTTCTGATCCCCTGTACTTTTTATTTCAGTTGGGTGCAGTTGGTGTGTTGGTGATTGCATTGATTACTGATCACTGCTGCCAGTTGGTGCTCAAATGCAAAAATGCAGCAGTGTCCATGGTGCTGGAGTCTACTCCTGAATATCAAGAATTGCAGCATGAACAAGTTCACGAGGAAATGGCCAGGATAAAAGCTAAAATAGAGAGAGAAATGACGCTGGGAGATATTGGGCAAATTGTGGTTGGTAAATGGGGCGTCAGAATCGTGAACATTTCTCTGGTGTTGACTCAGTTAGGCTTCTGTGTGGCATATCTCATCTTCATTGGGAACTCAATCCAACAGATGTTCCCTCTAGTGTTTCATGAGAAACCAGTGACAACAGAAAATGCAACACGGTTGCATTTTGTTAAACTGAGAAACATTTCTTCCGCCAGTATATCAAACATACTGGATGGAGCTCAAGTGTTAATTGGCACAACATCTCCTGAAATGGACTTGTTCAATTCGTCTTCCATGACTCCGCCTGTGATCGGGACGCGTGCAGCTCCAAAGTTTGTGCTTCTGGCTCTGATACCATTGCCTTTTCTCATCTTGATGGCTTACATCCGCAAGATTCGTCTACTGGGACCCATAAGTGGAATTGCAAATGCTGCGCTTCTCAGTGGGTTTGTTGGCTTGCTGGTGTACATGCTAAATGGTATGTCTGAGCTGTGAGTAATTCATATTTGGGGACATTTTTGGAATGACACAATGTGTTGTTTGGTCAACCCAATTTATTGTAATTTGTTGGAACTATGTTTTTCTTAACCAGGTCTTCACTTCAAGATTCATGATACTGCTCTTGCAAATGTAGCAACTTTCCCAGTGTTCTTTGGACAGCTTACTGGTGCATATGAAGGAATTGGTGTGGTGAGTTATATACCCATACATGCTGTAGCCATTTTTCACATCATAAAATCCTACAGATATCCCTTCTAGCCAG
The DNA here is from genome assembly GCA_964036295.1 of Plumapathes pennacea. Lineage (NCBI taxonomy): Eukaryota > Metazoa > Cnidaria > Anthozoa > Antipatharia > Myriopathidae > Plumapathes > Plumapathes pennacea. The sequence goes on along the minus strand of OZ038465.1, from coordinate 18,740,841 downwards.
ATCCCCCCACCCTCCACACGATACATATGTCTCCTTCTTCTTGAGATACTGTTCTCCCCACCCCACCCCACCCCCACTGCTCCAAAAAATAGTGAAAGGTCAGGTGTGTGTGTGTGGGGGGGAGGGGGGGTGTTGATTTCACCAGACCTTTGCTTAAATTGAAGATAAATTTTACTATTGGCCAACATTTACAGGTCTTATCCATGCTTCTGCCAAAATCTGAACATTTCTACACCATTAACATTATCTAATTAATGACCCTTTATTTTCAGATAATACCTATTGAATCAAGCATGGAGAACAATCGTCCCCGCTTCAAGCTCTACCTCCACATGGCTGTTTGCCAAGTGTCGGTGGTTCTAGGTTCCTTTGGAATTCTGGGATACCTCATTTATGGCAGCAATGTTCCACAAATCGTCACAGACACTCTTCCGTCTGGGGTGCTTGCTCAAGCAATTCGTGTTACCCTGATCATTGCTGTTCTCTGCACATATCCTCTTCAGCTCTTCCCTGTGATCGAAATTTTTGAAGAACTCTGTTTCACCCGGGTAATATCGAACACCAGATCACATTTAGGTGAAATTATTGCAGGACCGAGTGCTTCTGTAATGTCTCAAAGTGAACCTTTGGTTGCTGGACATATCCCAAACTACCAAGCAATTGACCCAGACCCTAATTTGGATGAATCTGTTGTCTCAAAGGGAATGTCAAATGTCTCTGTATCAACAAGGGCATCGGTTGACGAGTCTGAGATTCTGCTAAAACAGCCGGACCTGGAGAGCTCAGGAGTTCATTATAAGGTGGGTCCATGGTGGCACTGAGGAAAGGGGGTGGGAACACACCCTGATTTTCATTGACCCTGAATATTCTTAATCCACACCTTCTTTGATGCAATTCTTGCAAATCAACCAGAAGCATCAATGCAGGGCACCCCAATCTTGAGATTCAGTTTAAAAAAGAAGAAATACTTGACTTGTTTTGCTACTTGGTGTAGTTTTATCCCTTGCGAATTGTATTAGGCAGATTTGAGAAACTTTGATCCTTTGTCTATTCTATGTGGCATTCCCCTTGTAGGAATATATGGTATCAGATCTGTTCATGTCCTCTTGGAATTTTATAAAATTTATATTGCGATACCATAGAACCCCAATATTATAAGCCACCCTTTCCCAGTTATAAGCCAAAATTGTATAGGCACAGGACTTATAACCAGGATTTTACTGTTCAAGTTGTTCATTGACTATTTTTGTACTGTACTACAATCAGTAATTTTATTCTTGCAGACCTCAGCCTGGAAACGAAACGTATTGAGGACTATACTGGTGCTGTTCACTGCTGGCCTGGCGATCGTGTTGAAGGACGACTTTGCCTATGTGAATGCCTTGATTGGATCCATGGGGAGTTCTGTATTGGCATATATTCTTCCTGCCTTGTGCCACCTGATGTTATTTAAAAGTGGTAGTTCATGGGGATCGGTGATCAAGGACGTTCTGTTGGTTATATTTGGTGTTGTCGGTGGGATAATGGGAGTAGTAATAACGGTGCAGAAGATTGTCAAGGACTTTGAGTCAAGAAGTTGATAATATTTTTTATTACATAAACTCTGGTGTGACACAGAGATTTTCACCACTGAGAAATGTCGTATCTGAACAGGCATAAAATTATGATATATTCTTTATGTGTGTTTATATCGGCCGATCAGCGATGTTGCATGTTTTTGCATTTCTCAGTGAAGGAAATCTCTGTATCGCATCAGAATTTACAAAATAAACAGAATACTACATGGCCGTTTGGAGATATGAAATTTATTTTCTTATGTTTATCTTGATATCTCAAATATTTGCTTTCCTCACTTGAAAGGTATCAAGATGAACACTGAAAGATAAATTTCATATCTGAGTGCACCCATGTATTATTCTCGATGTATCCATTAAATATAGACTGCTAAATCAAGCTGTCAGATTAGAAGCTGGGAGGTGATTTTTTAGTGATTAAACAAATAATATTATTGGAGTACATGTGTGTGGATGTACTAAGAACAATAGGATGCCGTAAATCCTTTTTTTTTTTTAAAAAGGAATCCAAAGCACATATTTCAAGGAGTATAAGGCAGGAGGAGGCTTATTTACTTATCTCTGGTCATGACCTGATGGTCATTTATTTTGTAATGCATAACATTTGTCCATGAACAACAACATAGCATAAGCAGTTTGTATAGTTTTAATAGCAATGCACTTTCGTATTCACAAAATGTCACATCAATACCAATGGTGTTAGTTTACTATTTGTGCAAAAACACCAAAGCAGAGGGAGAGGGGTGCTTATTTCAAATTTTGGCAGAGAGGAGGGGCATCTATTTGAGGGTGGGCGCTTACGCGAGGATTCACATTTAATTAATCTTATTTTTTTAGTCCATAGACAACAATAACAATGATTTATATTTGTACATAGAAGAATGGGTTTAAATATAGTATGGCTTAGTAGTTGCAGCACCTAAAATATCATCATAAAGATATTATAGATCCAATTTTAGGAACACTGGGACTTGATCGTGATTAAATTAAATACAATCACTCCTCCGTCTTCCTCGTTTAGTGAAAAGAGCCTGGAGATGAGCTGTCGCACTGTACGTCAGCTAACATAAAGTAAGAATTTGAGAAATATGGCGGTTCACACAAGACTTGTAAGTCTTTGGACAAACTCTGTACGGTGCCTCCATCTCTCCACTTTCTTGTCACAGCTTCGAGTTGCCAGGCGTCCTGTGTGCACCTCCAGTGACTTCAATCCTTTATTTGGTCAAGATTCACTGCCGCTGTTCGAGTCGATCAACTCGCGTCATGTTGTTCCTGGAATACTGCAACTTATCGAAGAATTCGAGAACAAGTTTCATCACTATGAAGAGAATCTTACACGTAAGAGATCAACACACACATCGTTTCTGCTCTCAAATGTTGCAAATTCTTTTTATTTATGTTTTTTATTGATGCCTTTTTTTTTTTTGTATCTGCAACTGGTACAGATTGTTTCTGAGGACAGTCTTGTACTTTAGAGTATGCGTGAAAGAAATACAGTACAATATGAAGAAGCATTCCACGGCATTGTGCTCTCCATACTTCTCTCATGTTCCTTTATGCTTCTATAACTCAACATAGCAAGCTGCCATGTGCTTTTATTTCTTTCCTTTTCTTCAGTCCAAGTGGTGAAGTCGATCTTCTCCCTCCCTCCCATCTCTTCCCCACCCACCCCACCCCTCCTCATTCTCTCTTACATCATGTGAAAGTTATGGTACATGTGGCATTCAGCATTTACCAATCAGATCATGCGTACTGTTCACCTTTATCATGTCCATCTACTCTCCCTCCCCTCCTGCCTTGCTGAACACTTGTAGTATTGCTCACCCATGTTTACTGATGTAACTCTCTTCACAGAACAAGTCACATGGGACTCAGTGATTGAATCTTTAGAAAGGTTGAACAGTAACCTGGAGTATGGCTGGGGTGTAGTCTCACATCTTAATGGAGTTAAGAACAGTAAAGAACTGAGAACAGCATTTCAGGAGGTGAGAATCTGCACTGAGAAAACATTTCAGTCTTAAACCCTAGACACACCTTTTGAGAGATGTCAACTCCTCCGCTTTATGCGCGAGTCTCCCACATGATCGCCTCATCTCCTGCTCACCCACAAACTCACGTCAATCTCCCATTTGACCGAGTGGGGCTCAAGAAATCCAGCCAAAATACCCCATCTGAAAATTTTGGGGGGTTGACGTCTCTGCCATTCTTAATCCAGAGTTGTGGGGTATTCCGCTAAAGTTTAGCAAGGAAAGTGCCACTGATGCCCTCAAATACTGGCCCCATTTGAGACACATTTGCTAATTTCACTGACTGACTGTACACTATCTGTTCTATGACAGGTTCAGCCATTAGTTGTAAAGGCATCCATGTCAGTTACCCAGAGTGTTCCTCTTTATAATACTCTCAAGGTACAGTATGCTTAACACTGATGATCAAAGTAAGAGTCATTCAAACAGACACTGACAGCAGAAGGACACACAGTGATCAAACCAGCTGTTAGAGAGTCTATGCATGGTATATGACAACACACCAGGTTATCTATCTGTGTGTGTGTGTGGGGGGGGGGGGGGGGGGGGGGGGGGGAGGGGGGAAGGGGAGGGAGGGTGAAGGGATTTTTAGTACCGAACTGAAAAACATATATTTCCTATTACCAATATCCAAATTATTTTTTGTCTTTTTAGATTTTAGACCAGAGAAAATCACTTGATGAGGGGCAACAGAGGATTATTACATCATTTCTACGAGCAGCAAGAAATGGTGGAGTAAGCCTTGAAGGAAAGAAGAAAGAAAGATTCAACCAAATTAAACTAAGGCTGGCAGAAATAGGAAATCAGTTTAGGTAAGACATAATATAACATATATTTATGTGCTCTGAATAGTATATATTTCATATTAAGTGACTTTAAGTGATGTGTAGGCATATTATTATGTACTGCTTCAATAACACCATGGAAATACATTTTTTTGGCTGCGGAGTCACACTGCTTTAGAGTCAGTGGTATTGCACAAAACCATGGATTCAAGTGCCGTGATGACAAACACTGACCATTGGAAGTGATGTCAAGAACATTTCCTAACTCAGTTTCTCAACAGTGACTGACACACAGACTTGCGGTGGCGTACCCTAGCCCCCAACCCACTCTTTATTACACACACCCACACATAATTATGTTGCGCATGGGCAAGTAACCCAGTAACAAGAATACAGACTTGCGGTGGCGGGTATTTCTGCAAGTAAAAATCTGATACTGCATGGTATGAGAGCTAGAACCACGATGGCAAATATATCCTATCACCCTCTTATATGCTCCTTTTCCCGCCAAAAACCATTTGCATAACACTAACACTAATATGCCTAATATATTTTGTCTCTTTGTTAGGAAATCATTTCTCTTTCCACTCCACTGTGTTCCATTACAAGAGAAATGTCATGTGGTGGTCGTATGATTGATACCTTACAGTTGGACATTGTTGTATAATGAAATAATATTGTATGTCAATTATGTATATAGTTTTTATGTGTAATTGTATCCTCAGCAACAATGTATTGGATGCTACCAAAGAATTCTCCATTCTTGTGTCTGACCCGTTGGATGTGGTCGGTCTTCCTCCATCGTTGTTAGAACTGACAGCCACCCATGCTCATGGATCCACAAACAGGTGAAGACTGTAGAATGTATTTGTGTTTGATTTTTTGCAAGGTGATTGGTTTTTGTGTGACCTCTCGCAGTCATGTTTGACTCTGTAAAATGTGCACAGATCATCAGTTGACCCAAACAAGGGTCCATGGAAACTCACATTAGATGTCCCCTGCTATGGACCGTTCATGAAATATAGGTGAGTTTACATTCAAGGGTACATGTAGGAAATATTTCTGTAAATATAGAGTGTCTTCTTGTTTTCTTCTTGTTTCTATTTTTTTTTCTTTCCTTTGTTTTATCTTTTGTAGTCTTTATCTTTCCTCTTGTTTGCATCCTATGAGACACTTTCAACCTTTTTTTACCACTTTCACCCTGGGAAAAACGTTTCGAAGAAATTTTCAAAAAGGTATATAAAGACTTGGGAACAGAGAAATGTGTCGCTGTAAACATTGCATGGCATATAGAAGAAAACACAGAGCGATAATTGTTGCAACGGAAAGAAATCTCTGAAATAGGGTATAGAAAACTTTATATTTTGGTCTGAAATCAGGACCAGATGACACACTCCCACCCAAAATTTTGATAAGTAACTCCCCCCCCCCCTTTATGTTTTGCGCATTTGAGCAAACATCTCCTGTAAAATGTGCAACATATTAAAATCCACCACACTTTACTTTTAAATAAAGATTTAGTAACAGTACCAGTATGCTGAATCGATAATAACTTTTCCATAATGCAGTGAAAATAAAGACTTGCGAGAAAAAATGTACAAAGCTTACATAACTCGGGCATCTTCTGGATCAACGGACAACTCAGCAACTATAGAAGAAATCAGACAACTGAGGTTAGTCCTAAACTGTTCTTATTCTTTTACTGCATAGTTCTGAGCTGGTTGAACTGTATTTTGTGATTGTTTTTGTTGTTTGTTTCCTTTCAGACAAGAAAAGTCCTCTTTGTTAGGGTTCGACAGTCCTGCAGCCTTGTCACTGGAATCCAAGATGGCAGGAAAACCGTCTGAAGTTTGGAAACTCATTCATCAGCTTAGGGACAAGAGCAGAAGTGCAGCAGAGAAGGAGCTGATGACACTACAGGTCTGCATGGTTTTCATTCTTTTAATTTCCAACTGAATGGCCATTTTATAGAATTATTAAATGAGTGAGCAGACCCCCCCCCCCCCCCCCCCCCCAACTGCTAGAGGTGGATTTGCGCAGGCCCACATGGAGCATTCCCCAAAATGCGTAAAGAGAATAAAAACATAACATCTTAAACTAGAGCCTTGCATGACTGAGTAATTTTGAGTACCATAGTGTCTCCAACTTGTAAAAGCTGAGTCAGGAACATGCTTCAAAATTGTGCGTCCGAGTTCTGCAAGTCAAGTCTTAGTCTGACTTTTAAACCTTTAAAATATATCGTGTACACGGGTATCACACGTTTCAAAACGCGCACACGTTCGCAGATGATTTGCAATCATTGCACGCATAATGTCCAGTAAAAAAGAAGAGGAAATTAGGGAATAAAAGACCACTCACATATCGAGGCTGATAATCAGATGCCCTGATGTACTTGCCAGCCAGGGCTATGACTAGTGTAAAAACTTCTATGCTTATTGAGTGGCTTGATCTGCAGGCATTCGCAAAGGATAATGGGTTTGATGGTGAACTGAAACACTGGGATATCTCTTACTGGGCCGAGAAACAGAGACAGCACCTATTTAGGTAAGCATCCTCTCTCCTCTCCCCCCCCCTCCCCCCCCCCCCCCCCCCCCCCCTGGGTGGGAAATCCCATGTAAAAAAAGCACGGGGATGCTCGTCGTACTGGCTTAGGGGTCAAATTTACGGTTTTGGTACCGCTTAGGGTGCTCAACATCAAACGCTGACATTTTTATGTGACGTGGTACCGTTTAGGGGTCGGGTGTCAGTCGAATGAACTTTTTTTGAAAACAGCAAGGAATAAAGTACTTGATGATATCATCTTTATAGCAATTAAGGGCGTCGAAACTTTAAATTCTTGGTGTGCTTTTATTGGTACCTTTTAGCGGTCAAAATATGCTCGTCCCCTTCCCAGCTTTGGTTAGAGGTATTATTGGCTTGCTATTGTTGTTTTTACTTCCTCAGCTTCTCAGATGAACAACTGAGACCATATTTCCCACTCCCAAGGTAAATACATTTTAGTTTAGTGCAGTGCTTGTTTGGTCAGGAAAACGTGTCGTTTTGCAGTACCATTACTGTGTTTATGGGAGGACCAGTTGGGATTCTTAACACATTTACGTTCAGTTTATGATATTTGGTTTCTGCATTTCAAGTCTCCCCAATTAGCACGGCAAGTGCTAAATACATTGAGACTTGAATAAAATGATTTATTTATTTATTTTATTTATTTATTTATTTATTTATTTATTGGAGTGATCATTTATGTAACTGACCATCAAGTGAGCCCACGCTGACTGGCAATGTTTGTACACAGAGTGCTAGATGGGCTCTTCAAGCTTACATCTGAATTATTTGGCGTCATGATTGTGGTAAGTTATGCGGCACAACGGCAGGTACGCTCGAAGAATATGCAATGAATATCATACAAACATGGTGCCCATGCACACATGCACACAGCATGACCAAGGGAGGATAGAGGAACATATTATTTATTGATAAATTTGTAAAAAAAATGTTTTCTGATATTTGAAGTGAAACTTTCTGTGCCCTATTTTACGCGAAGTAGTTTTCTACGTCTTTTTTTCTCGTTTCATGTCCGCGTAGGGTGGACGCATGATAACGATAACTTTATTTTAACCCGGGTTGGTGGGGCTCGTTAGGCCCCTAGCAAAAGAATCAGCTAATATGCCGTTAGTTTTACTAACTTGTTTTTCCTATTGTTTCCTTGAGCCTGCAGATGGCACTGCTGAAGTGTGGCAGAGCGACGTAAGATTTTTTGAAATTAAAGACCAAACAGGTGAGTGACGTGTCCCGCAATGAATGAAAACTCCAACTTTTGGTTGTTGAAAAAAAGCCCATGTAAGCCGGTCTTTACCTCAAACATACTTACATATACAGTGAAACCTCCCGTAAGCGACCACCCTTCGTTCGTCTTTAAGTGGTCGCTTACGGGAATTTCTCACCATGGGAGGCCTAAATGAGATCCAGCTTTGAGCCACAACCAGTGTCAAATAATGCAATTTTAGTTAGTGAACAATACCTTGGGCCGATTTTTTAAACAAGGTTTAGACCGCGGTTAAGAAAGTCCTGGTCTAAATAAGATTAAAACAATAGCCATGCTTAACGGACAACGGCTAAACGTCGTCTTTACAAACCGACTCCGATCCATGTTCTAAAAATGCAATTTTCCGTTTGGCCAACCTTGTTTTACGGCGTCCGTCTAAAGTTCAATTTAGCGCCAAACCAGGTCTAAGTTAGGCTTTGTTTAAAAAATTGACCCCTTGAGTTTTAAGAAATCAACCTTGTGTCCTGTTGCACGTTACATTACATATGTTAGTGTTTTTTCTGGTTTGGTTTCTGCGAGGAAGTTAGTCCTGTTTGAAGTTTCTGCGAGGAAGTCCTGGCTCAGAAAATTGCTCCTTAAGAGTATAGAGTGGTCGGATACGGGACGTAAAAACAAACAAACAAACAAAAAAAAAAACAGAAAAACCCAAACGGTGAGCCTCAACGGTGGTTGCGGTCGCTTTAGTACGAAAGGTTTCACTAATAGAAATTTAACTAAGGGACCAAGTGGCTCAGGGAGGTTGCACTGCGGCATAAAGAAACATATATCCGGACAGATAGACTAACAGAGGAAGGTAAAGAGACATTTTTTCTATGCGCTTTGCCTTTCATTCACACCAAAACGATAACTTGGAAACGGAGGTTTTCGGAAACGATGGATTTTCAAAGAAAACGAATTCATGTGAACGGGTTACTTCAGATAACTTCGGATGACTTCGAGCGACTTCGGGTGACTTCGGATGACTTCGGGTGTAGTGGTAGTAGTAGTAGAAACTTTATTAAGGCAGGGTAGCCTATTGAGCTACGAAGCTGGTATCCAGAGAACACAATATCTAAAAAAAAAGTCTAAATACAACAAGTTACAAATAGTAAATCCAAGCAATTAAAAACACTATATACATTATATGAATAAAATAAATGTCCATAAAGGTGTATGATAAAGCTCTACTAAAGTGTCTTTTTAAGAGATTCTTGAAGGCATTGATGGAGGTAGCATTCTTAACCTTCAATGGTAGAGAGTTGAACTGGATAGATCCCGAATATCTGAAAGTCCTCTTACGGGCCAGGTGTAGGTCGTTTTTACATCTAATATTATAAGAATGTACAGTGCTTTTTCTTGGTGACTTCGAAAACGGCGACAAATGAAACCGTATTGGTGGTCGCGGTTATGGATAAAGCCAGTGACAAATTGAAACAAAGTGTATCTATAGGAGTCTAGGATATTACTTGCCTTGGTTCAAATTTGCGTTTTTTGTCGTTTTCAGGTAAACATCTCGCCTCTTTTTATCTGGACCCTTATTCACGGCCATCTGAGAAGAACGGTGGAGCATGGATGGACTCCTGTCTCGGTAAGGTGGTGCGGACTGTGTCTCCCACACACAGACACACACAAACCTGACTCGTCGAGTGGGTGGGAGTACAACCTATCGAGTGTCGGTTGCGGCTGACTCTATGTGGGCGTAAGCCGTGTGCATTTTACATACGTTCAGCAGGGCCTGGTTGTTCGTACGCCGATTAAGCTAATCCAGGATTAACGAAATTCTTTCTCTCGACCTATCTGCTAATAAATTGCAGGGTTTTGTTCGAAGATGGATGAAAGAGCTTGTTCCAGCTTTAAACGTATCAATAAAGTCGTTGTGGACAAAACCTTCGCACTTTCGAGCTTATAAATGACAAGAAAGTTTAGACCTATCCAGGATTAGCCTAATCGTGCTTTGAAAAACCGGGCCCAATAATCTTTTGGAGCTCGTATTGGAGCGATTTCCTGATGACTGACAAAAGTCCAAATGTCGTATTTCTTCAAAGTAAAACCATGCGGAAATTATTTTGCTTCTGATTGGTTGAAAGTGTTTTTTACAACCCACTGCCATGAATAGCAGTGTGGTTTTTTGCTTTTCAACTTATCCGAAAAACCCTCTCCATTCGTGATTGGATTTTTCTGTTGTTGTTGTTGTTGTTGTTGTTGTTGTGTTGAGGGGCATTTGTTTGGGTAGAATTTGCTACAAAGTAAAGTTTTGTGTCGTGCTGTATTTCTTGTACCAGGTCGAAGTGAGGTGTTAAACAGGCGCCCCGTGGCCTACTTAATATGCAACCAGACGCCTCCTGGCACGACCGCACCCTCCCTCATGACATTTCGTGAAGTGGAGACTTTGTTTCACGAGGTAAGACGAGCTTTAAAATCGCTGTCTTGTGCACAAAGACCAGCAAATTCGTGTGAATTACAAGGTTTGCGAAAAGTGAAATTGAAAGTTTGACGGCGTAAAAGGAGAGACGAAGAGATAATATACTAGAGGTGGACCAAGAATTTCAGCGCAGAAATGACTTTGGTTCAGAGGGCAATAGGTTTTCTCCTAATTTGACGCAATGCAAATGATAAGTAAGCATTTGTCTGCCATGATTAGTGAAGAGGAGAAATGGATGTGCGTACTTCTTGTCTCTTTGATAATCTTCACCACAATTTAGAACGGTTTTCTGTTATACGAAAGAAATAAAAATTACAAGTGAACATAACTAAACTTACGACGCGAGAGAATACTGAACTCCAAGTTACATGAATGAAGTGCATAAACACCAGAGTACACACGCGAAAGAAACAATAATGGTGCAAATACAGGCTACTTGAAAGGTATTGTTCACAGTTCGCAAAACGTATTAATCTAGTTCAGCAAAAAGATATTGTTGACAGTTCGGCAAAAGGGTGTAGGCCGCTACAATTAAGATGAAATAAGATGAAATATATGCAATAATGACGATCTTCCGTCCAATTTTTTTCTGGCATGATTGTCCGATTTATAATGGAGTCCGGGTTACTTTTATGAATCGATGCTGTTTGGTTATCTGCCTTCATTTCTAAGCTGTAAAGCAATACAGCGATAACAATGATACCTAGGCATTTATTAAAGGAGCCCTTTCAATGTTTTTGTTTGCATCTTGAAAATCCGAAGCTAAATTTGGTTCCCAAGACGAACGACTGTAGTTCATCAAAAAGGAAAAATAGGTTAGTAGCACTTTTAGATCAAAAGAATCTAATCTTATACTCAAACACGTCTGGTGAAAGTGGATTGATATTCATCTTTCGAGTTTAGGGCGTTGTTTAAAACTGGAAGAACGAACGAATGTAATTCATGAAAATAAAAATAGGTTAGTAGCACTTTTAGATCAAAAGAATCTAATCTTATGCTTAAACGAGTCTGGTCAAAGTGGATTGTTATTCATCTTTCGATTTTAGGACGTTGTTTAAATATGGAGGAAGGATTGGTTTCGGCACGCAAAGGATTTAGCCAATTCGAAGAGTTATCACCGATTTTCATCTGGCAGGATTGTACAGTTTATAATGGACACATGGTTATCTTTTTGAATCGATGATGTTTGGTTGTCTGGCTTCAACTCTAAGCTAAAGATGCATTACTCAGTGTATGTTTGATGCACGATCAAAATTGTTGCTGGTCATTTATTGAAGGAGCCCTTTCAATGTGTCTGTTTACATCTTGAAAATTTATGGGTTAATTTGGTTCCTAGCACGAAAGAAAATAATTCATCAAAAGAAAAAAAAGGTTAGTAACACTTTTAGGTGAAAAGAATCTAATCTTATGCTGAAACGAGTCGGATGAAAGTGGATTGTTATTCATCTTTCGACTTTGTGTGGTTGCTTAAAAATGGAGAAAGCATTGGTTTCGGCACGCAAAGGATTTTGGTTGAGAAGGCTCTTTTAATGTGCGTGGACGATGTGTTTTGTGTTAATTTGACGCACTGCACAAAAACAAAAACAAGAACACTTTATTCGTACCTATAATGTACAAGATATAATTATATAATTATGACGAAAAAAAGGGAGATACTGGCAGTCTTAAAATAGTATAGACTAATCAAGTGAGACTGCCACTTGTCAATCTGAAACGTTTAGTTGGTGGGACTATGAAAAGCATATTACTTCATGACTTTATACAAGCAAGCACTTAAAGCAATTGATAAGTATGCATTTGTCCACCATGACTAGTGTAGAGGAGAAATGGATGTGCGTACTTCTTGTCTCCCTGATATCTTCACCACAATCTAGAACGGTTTTCTATTATGCGGAAGAACTAAAAACTACAAGCGAAGTGAATTAAACTTACGACACGAGAGAATACTGAACTCCCAGTTACATGAATAAATTGCATATAAACTGGAGTACACACGCGGGAAAGCAACAATAATGGTATAAATTAAGGCTAATTGAAAGGTATTGTTCATAGTTCCCAAGAGGTATTGTTCTGGTTCAGCAAAAAGGAACTATTGACAGTTCGGCAAAAGGGTATTGTTCTTGTTCCGAAAAGGCCGCTACAATTAGGCCTTATAAGATGAAATTTATGCAGGTATGATGAATTTGCGTCTAATTTTGTCTGGCATGAATGTCCTATTTATTTCAGACTCTGCCTTATTTTTTTGAATCGATGCTGTTTGGTTATCTAGCTTCATTTGTAAGCTGTAAAGTAATGCTGACTTTGTTTTTGATGCAGCGATAAAAATGATACCTGGGCATTTCTTAAAGGAGCCCTTTTAATGTTTTTGTTTACATCTTCAAACTTCCGAAACTGAATATGGTTCCCAACACGAACGAATGTAGTTCATCAGAAGAAAACTAGGTTAGTAGCACTTTTAGATCAAAAGAATCTAATCTTATAATGAAACGAATCGGATGAAAGTGGATTGTTATTGATCTTTCGATTTTAGGGCGTTGTTTAAATACGGAGGAAGCATTGGTTTCGGCACGCAAAGCATTTAGCCAATTTGAAGAGTTAGCACCGATTTTCATCTGGCAGGATTGTCCGGTTTATAATGGACTCTGGGTTATCTTTTTGAATCGATGCTGTTTGGTTATCTGGCTTCAACTCTAAGCTAAAGATGCATTACTCACTGCATCTTTGATGCACGATCAAAAATGATGCCTGGGCATTTATTAAAGGAGCCCTTTCAATGTGTCTGTTTACATCTTGAAAATCCAAAGGTGAATTTGGTTGCCAACACGAACGAATGCAATTCATCAAAAGAAAAGTAGGTTAGTGGGACTTTTATATCAAAAGAATCTAATCTTATAATCAAACGGATCGGATGAAAGTGGATTGTTATTCATCTTTGGACTTGAGGGAGGGGGGTGCTAAATAATGGGGGAAGCAAGGATTTCGGCACTCAAAGGATTTAGTCGATTTGAAGAGATAGCATCTATTTTCATATAGCAGGATTGTCCGATTTATAAAGGATTCTGGATTATTTTTTTGAAGTGATGCTGTTTGGTTATCTGGCTTCAACTTTAAGCTAAAGATGCATTACTCACTGTATGTTTGTTGTTTAAAAATGGAGGAAGCACTGGTTTCGGCACGCAAAGGATTTAGCCAATTTGAAGAGTTAGCACCGATTTTCATCTGGCAGGATTGTCCGGTTTATAATGGACTCTGGGCTATCTTTTTGAATCGATGCTGTTTGGTTATCTGGCTTCAACTCTAAGCTAAAGATGCATTACTCACTGCATCTTTGATGCACGATCAAAAATGATGCCTGGGCATTTATTAAAGGAGCCCTTTCAATGTGTCTGTTTACATCTTGAAAATCCAAAGCTGAATTTGGTTGCCAACACGAACGAATGCAATTCATCAAAAGAAAAGTAGGTTAGTGGGACTTTTATATCCAAAGAATCTAATCTTATAATCAAACGGATCGGATGAAAGTGGATTGTTATTCATCTTTGGACTTGAGGGAGGGGGTGCTAAATAATGGGGGAAGCAAGGATTTCGGCACTCAAAGGATTTAGCCGATTTGAAGAGATAGCATCTATTTTCATATAGCAGGATAATCCGATTTATAAAGGATTCTGGATTATTTTTTTGAAGTGATGCTGTTTGGTTATCTGGCTTCAACTTTAAGCTAAAGATGCATTACTCACTGTATGTTTGTTGTTTAAAAATGGAGGAAGCACTGGTTTCGGCACGCAAAGCATTTCGCCAATTCGAAGAGTTATCACCGATTTTCATCTGGCAGGATTGTCCAGTTTATAATGGACTCATGGTTATCTTTTTGAATCGATGATGTTTGGTTGTCTGGCTTCAACTCTAAGCTAAAGATGCATTACTCAGTGTATGTTTGATGCACGATCAAAATTGTTGCTGGTCATTTATTGAAGGAGCCCTTTCAATGTGTCTGTTTACATCTTGAAAATTTATGGGTTAATTTGGTTCCTAGCACGAAAGAAAATAATTCATCAAAAGAAAAAAAAGGTTAGTAACACTTTTAGGTGAAAAGAATCTAATCTTATGCTGAAACGAGTCGGATGAAAGTGGATTGTTATTCATCTTTCGACTTTGTGTGGTTGCTTAAAAATGGAGAAAGCATTGGTTTCGGCACGCAAAGGATTTTGGTTGAGAAGGCTCTTTTAATGTGCGTGGACGATGTGTTTTGTGTTAATTTGACGCACTGCACAAAAAGAACAGCAAGAACACTTTATTCGTACCTATAATGTACAAGATATAATTATATAATTATGACGAAAAAAAGGGAGATACTGGCAGTCTTAAAATAGTATAGACTAATCAAGTGAGACTGCCACTTGTCAATCTGAAACGTTTAGTTGGTGGGACTATGAAAAGCATATTACTTCATGACTTTATACAAGCAAGCACTTAAAGCAATTGATAAGTATGCATTTGTCCACCATGACTAGTGTAGAGGAGAAATGGATGTGCGTACTTCTTGTCTCCCTGATATCTTCACCACAATTTAGAGCGGTTATCTATTTTGCGGAAGAACTAACAACTACAAGTGAAGTGAATTAAACTTACGACACGAGAGAATACTGAACTCCCAGTTACATGAATAAATTGCATATAAGCTGGAGTATACACGCGGGAAAGCAACAATAATGGTATAAATGAAGGCTAATTGAAAGGTATTGTTCACACTTCGCAAGAGGTATTGTTCTGGTTCAGCTAAAAGGAACTGTTGACAGTTCGGCAAAAGGGTATTGTTCTTGTTCCGAAAAGGCCGCTACAATTAGGCCTTATAAGATGAAATTTATGCAGGTATGATGATTTTGCGTCTAATTTTGTGTGGCATGAATGTCCGATTTATTATAGACTCTGCCTTATTTTGTTTTGAATCGATGCTGTTTGGTTATGTAGCTTCATTTGTAAGGTGTAAAGTAATGCTGACTTTGTTTTTGATGCAGCGATAAAAATGATACCTGGGCATTTCTTAAAGGAGCCCTTTCAATGTTTTTGTTTACATCTTCAAACTACTGGAACTGAATATGGTTGCCAACACGAACGAATGTAGTTCATCAAAAGAAAACTAGGTTAGTATCACTTTTAGATCAAGAGAATCTAATCTTATAATCAAACGAATCGGATGAAAGTGGATTGTTATTGATCTTTCGATTTTAGGGCGTTGTTTAAATACGGAGGAAGCATTGGTTTCGGCACGCAAAGCATTTAGCCAATTTGAAGAGTTAGCACCGATTTTCATTTGGCAGGATTGTCCGGTTTATAATGGACTCTGGGTTATCTTTTTGAATCGATGCTGTTTGGTTATCTGGCTTCAACTCTAAGCTAAAGATGCATTACTCACTGTATCTTTGATGCACGATCAAAAATGATGCCTGGGCATTTATTAAAGGAGCCCTTTCAATGTGTCTGTTTACATCTTGAAAATCCAAAGCTGAATTTGGTTGCCAACACGAACGAATGTAATTCATGAAAAGAAAAGTAGGTTAGTGGGACTTTTATATCAAAAGAATCTAATCTTATAATCAAACGAATCGGATGAAAGTGGATTGTTATTCATCTTTGGACTTGAGGGAGGGGGGTGCTAAATAATGGGGGAAGCAAGGATTTCGGCACTCAAAGGATTTAGCCGATTTGAAGAGATAGCATCTATTTTCATATAGCAGGATGGTCCGGTTTATAATGGATTCTGGATTATTTTTTTGAAGTGATGCTGTTTGGTTATCTGGCTTCAACTTTAAGCTAAAGATGCATTACTCAGTGTATGTTTGATGCACGATCGAAATTGTGGCTGGGCATTTAATAAGGGAGCCCTTTCAATGTGTTTGTTTACATCTTGAGAATCCGAAGCTGAATTTGGGGTCAAACACGAACGAATGTAATTCATGAATGAAAATAAAAATAGGTTAGTAGCACTTTTAGATGAAAAGAATCTAATGTCATACTCAAACGAGTCTGGTCAAAGTGGATTGTTATTCATCTTTCGATTTTAGGGCGTTGTTTAAAAATGGAGGAAGCATTGGTTTCGGCACGCAAAGCATTTAGCCAATTTGAAGAGTTATCACCGATTTTCATCTGACAGGATTGTCCAGTTTATAATGGACTCATGGTTATCTTTTTGAATCGATGATGTTTGGTTGTCTGGCTTCAACTCTAAGCTAAAGATGCATTACTCAGTGTATGTTTGATGCACGATCAAAATTGTTGCTGGTCATTTATTGAAGGAGCCCTTTCAATGTTTTTGTTTACATCTTGAAACTTTATGGGTTAATTTGGTTCCTAGCACGAAAGAAAGTAATTGATCAAAAGAAAAAAAAGGTTAGTAACACTTTTAGGTGAAAAGAATCTAATCTTATGCTGAAACGAGTCGGATGAAAGTGGATTGTTATTCATCTTTCGACTTTGTGTGGTTGCTTAAAAATGGAGAAAGCATTGGTTTCGGCACGCAAAGGATTTTGGTTGAGAAGGCTCTTTTAATGTGCGTCGACGATGTGTTTTGTGTTAATTTGACGCACTGCACAAAAAGAACAGCAAGAACACTTTATTCGTACCTATAATGTACAAGATATAATTATATAATTATGACGAAAAAAAGGGAGATACTGGCAGTCTTAAAATAGTATAGACTAATCAAGTGAGACTGCCACTTGTCAATCTGAAACGTTTAGTTGGTGGGACTATGAAAAGCATATTACTTCATGACTTTATACAAGCAAGCACTTAAAGCAATTGATAAGTATGCATTTGTCCACCATGACTAGTGTAGAGGAGAAATGGATGTGCGTATTTCTTGTCTCCCTGATATCTTCACCATAATCTAGAGCGGTTATCTATTTTGCGGAAGAACTAACAACTACAAGTGAAGTGAATTAAACTTACGACACGAGAGAATACTGAACTCCCAGTTACATGAATAAATTGCATATAAGCTGGAGTATACACGCGGGAAAGCAACAATAATGGTATAAATGAAGGCTAATTGAAAGGTATTGTTCACACTTCGCAAGAGGTATTGTTCTGGTTCAGCTAAAAGGAACTGTTGACAGTTCGGCAAAAGGGTATTGTTCTTGTTCCGAAAAGGCCGCTACAATTAGGCCTTATAAGATGAAATTTATGCAGGTATGATGATTTTGCGTCTAAATTTGTGTGGCATGAATGTCCGATTTATTATAGACTCTGCCTTATTTTGTTTTGAATCGATGCTGTTTGGTTATGTAGCTTCATTTGTAAGGTGTAAAGTAATGCTGACTTTGTTTTTGATGCAGCGATAAAAATGATACCTGGGCATTTCTTAAAGGAGCCCTTTCAATGTTTTTGTTTACATCTTCAAACTACCGGAACTGAATATGGTTGCCAACACGAACGAATGTAGTTCATCAAAAGAAAACTAGGTTAGTATCACTTTTAGATCAAAAGAATCTAATCTTATAATCAAACGAATCGGATGAAAGTGGATTGTTATTGATCTTTCGATTTTAGGGCGTTGTTTAAATACGGAGGAAGCATTGGTTTCGGCACGCAAAGCATTTAGGCAATTTGAAGAGTTAGCACCGATTTTCATCTGGCAGGATTGTCCGGTTTATAATGGACTCTGGGTTATCTTTTTGAATCGATGCTGTTTGGTTATCTGGCTTCAACTCTAAGCTAAAGATGCATTACTCACTGTATCTTTGATGCACGATCAAAAATGATGCCTGGGCATTTATTAAAGGAGCCCTTTCAATGTGTCTGTTTACATCTTGAAAATCCAAAGCTGAATTTGGTTGCCAACACGAACGAATGTAATTCATGAAAAGAAAAGTAGGTTAGTGGGACTTTTATATCAAAAGAATCTAATCTTATAATCAAACGAATCGGATGAAAGTGGATTGTTATTCATCTTTGGACTTGAGGGAGGGGGGTGCTAAATAATGGGGGAAGCAAGGATTTCGGCACTCAAAGGATTTAGCCGATTTGAAGAGATAGCATCTATTTTCATATAGCAGGATGGTCCGGTTTATAATGGATTCTGGATTATTTTTTTGAAGTGATGCTGTTTGGTTATCTGGCTTCGACTTTAAGCTAAAGATGCATTACTCAGTGTATGTTTGATGCACGATCAAAATTGTGGCTGGGCATTTATTAAAGGAGCCCTTTCAATGTGTTTGTTTACATCTTGAAAATCCGAAGCTGAATTTGGGGTCCAACACGAACGAATGTAATTCATGAATGAAAATAAAAATAGGTTAGTAGCACTTTTAGATGAAAAGAATCTAATCTTATGCTGAAACGAGTCTGGTCAAAGTGGATTGTTATTCATCTTTCGATTTTAGGGCGTTATTGAAAAATGGTGGAAGGATTGGTTTCGGCACGCAAAGCATTTAGCCAATTTGAAGAGTTAGCACCGATTTTCATCTGGCAGGATTGTTCAGTTTATAATGGACTCATGGTTATCTTTTTGAATCGATGATGTTTGGTTATCTGGCTTCAATTCTAAGCTAAAGATGCATTACTCAGTGTATGTTTGATGCACGATCAAAATTGTTGCTGGTCATTTATTGAAGGAGCCCTTTCAATGTTTTTGTTTACATCTTGAAAATTTATGGGTTAATTTGGTTCCTAGCACGAAAGAAAGTAATTGATCAAAAGAAAAAAAGGTTAGTAACACTTTTAGGTGAAAAGAATCTAATCTTATGCTGAAACGAGTCGGATGAAAGTGGATTGTTATTCATCTTTCGACTTTGTGTGGTTGCTTAAAAATGGAGAAAGGATTGGTTTCGGCACGCAAAGGATTTTGGTTGAGAAGGCTCTTTTAATGTGCGTCGACGATGTGTTTTGTGTTAATTTGACGCACTGCACAAAAACAACAACAACAAGAACACTTTATTTGTACCTATAATGTACAAGATATAATTATATAATTATGACGAAAAAAAGGGAGATACTGGCAGTCCTAAAATAGTATAGACTAATCAAGTGAGACTGCCACTTGTCAATCTGAAACGTTTAGTTGGTGGGACTATGAAAAGCATATTACTTCATGACTTTATACAAGCAAGCACTTAAAGCAATTGATAAGTATGCATTTGTCCACCATGACTTGTGTAGAGGAGAAATGGATGTGCGTATTTCTTGTCTCCCTGATATCTTCACCACAATCTAGAGCGGTTATCTATTATGCGGAAGAACTAACAACTACAAGTGAAGTGAATTAAACTTACGACACGAGAGAATACTGAACTCCCAGTTACATGAATAAATTGTATATAAACTGGAGTACACACGCGGGAAACCAACAATAATGGTATAAATTAAGGCTAATTGAAAGGTATTGTTCACAGTTCGCAAGAGGTATTGTTCTGGTTCAGCTAAAAGGAACTGTTGACAGTTCGGCAAAAGGGTATTGTTCTTGTTCCGAAAAGGCCGCTACAATTAGGCCTTATAAGATGAAATTTATGCAGGTATGATGATTTTGCGTCTAATTTTGTGTGGCATGAATGTCCGATTTATTATAGAGTCTGCCTTATTTTTTCTTGAATCGATGCTGTTTGGTTATCTAGCTTCATTTGTAAGGTGTAAAGTAATGCTGACTTTGTTTTTGATGCAGCGATAAAAATGATACCTGGGCATTTCTTAAAGGAGCCCTTTCAATGTTTTTGTTTACATCTTCAAACTTCCGAAACTGAATATGGTTGCCAACACGAGCGAATGTAGTTTATCAAAAGAAAACTAGGTTAGTAGCATTTTTAGATCAAAAGAATCTAATCTTATAATGAAACGAATCGGATGAAAGTGGATTGTTATTGATCTTTCGATTTTAGGGCGTTGTTTAAATATGGAGGAAGCATTGGTTTCGGCACGCAAAGCATTTAGCCAATTTGAAGAGTTAGCACCGATTTTCATCTGGCAGGATTGTCCGGTTTATAATGGACTCTGGGTTATCTTTTTGAATCGATGCTGTTTGGTTATCTGGCTTCAACTCTAAGCTAAAGATGCATTACTCACTGTATCTTTGATGCACGATCAAAAATGATGCCTGGGCATTTATTAAAGGAGCCCTTTCAATGTGTCTGTTTACATCTTGAAAATCCAAAGCTGAATTTGGTTGCCAACACGAACGAATGTAATTCATGAAAAGAAAACTAGGTTAGTAGGACTTTTAGATCCAAAGAATCTAATCTTATAATCAAACGAATCGGATGAAAGTGGATTGTTATTCATCTTTGGACTTGAGGGAGGAGGGTGCTAAATAATGGGGGAAGCAAGGATTTCGGCACTCAAAGGATTTAGCCGATTTGAAGAGATAGCATCTATTTTCATATAGCAGGATGGTCCGGTTTATAATGGATTCTGGATTATTATTTTTTTTTAAAGTGATGCTGTTTGGTTATCTGGCTTCAACTTTAAGCTAAAGATGCATTACTCAGTGTATGTTTGATGCACGATCAAAATTGTGGCTGGGCATTTATTAAAGGAGCCCTTTCAATGTGTTTGTTTACATCTTGAGAATCCGAAGCTGAATTTGGGGTCAAACACGAACGAATGTAATTCATGAATGAAAATAAAAATAGGTTAGTAGCACTTTTAGATCAAAAGAATCTAATCTCATGCTGAAACGAGTCTGGTCAAAGTGGATTTTTATTCATCTTTCGATTTTAGGGCGTTGTTTAAATATGGAGGAAGCATTGGTTTCGGCACGCAAAGCATTTTGCCAATTTGAAGAGCTATCACCGATTTTCATCTGGCAGGATTGTCCAGTTTATAACGGTCTCATGGTTATCTTTTTGAATCGATTATGTTTGGTTGTCTGGCTTCAATTGTAAGCTAAAGATGCATTACTCAGTGTATGTTTGATGCACGATCAAAATTGTTGCTGGTCATTTATTGAAGGAGCCCTTTCAATGTTTTTGTTTACATCTTGAAAATTTATGGGTTAATTTGGTTCCAAGCACGAAAGAAAGTAATTGATCAAAAGAAAAAAAGGTTAGTAATACTTTTAGGTGAAAAGAATCTAATCTTATGCTGAAACGAGTCGGATGAAAGTGGATTGTTATTCATCTTTCGACTTTGTGTGGTTGCTTAAAAATGGAGAAAGGATTGGTTTCGGCACGCAAAGGATTTTGGTTGAGAAGCCTCTTTTAATGTGCGCCGACGATGGCTTTTGTGTTAATTTGACGCACTGCACAAATACAACAACAACAAGAACAGTTTATTCGTACCTATAATGTACAAGATATAATTATATGATTATGATGAAAAAAAGAGAGATACTGGCAGTCTTAAAATAGTATAGACTAATCAAGTGAGACTGCCACTTGTCAATCTGAAACGTTTAGTTGGTGGGACTATGAAAAACATATTACTTCATGACTTTATACAAGCAAGCACTTAAAGCAATTGATAAGTATGCATTTGTCCACCATGACTAGTGTAGAGGAGAAATGGATGTGCGTACTTCTTGTCTCCCTGATATCTTCACCACAATCTAGAACGGTTTTCTATTATGCGGAAGAACTAACAACTACAAGTGAAGTGAATTAAACTTACGACACGAGAGAATACTGAACTCCCAGTTACATGAATAAATTGCATATAAACTGGAGTACACACGCGGGAAAGCAACAATAATGGTATAAATTAAGGCTAATTGAAAGGTATTGTTCACAGTTTGCAAGAGGTATTGTTCTGGTTTAGCTAAAAGGAACTGTTGACAGTTCGGCAAAAGGGTATTGTTCTTGTTCCGAAAAGGCCGCTACAATTAGGCCTTATAAGATGAAATTTATGCAGGTATGATGATTTTGCGTCTAATTTTTTGTCTGGCATGAATGTCCGATTTATTATAGACTCTGCCTTATTTTTTTTTTAATCGATGCTGTTTGGTTATGTAGCTTCATTTGTAAGGTGTAAAGTAATGCTGACTTTGTTTTTGATGCAGGGATAAAAATGATACCTGGGCATTTCTTAAAGAAGCCCTTTCAATGTTTTTGTTTACATCTTCAAACTTCCGGAACTGAATATGGTTGCCAACACGAACGAATGTAGTTCATCAAAAGAAAATTAGGTTAGTAGCACTTTTATATCAAAAGAATCTAATCTTATAATCAAACGAATCGGATGAAAGTGGATTGTTATTGATTTTTCGGTTTTAGGGCGTTGTTTAAATATGGAGGAAGCATTGGTTTCGGCACGCAAAGCATTTAGCCAATTTGAAGAGTTAGCACCGATTTTCATCTGGCAGGATTGTCCGGTTTATAATGGACTCTGGGTTATCTTTTTGAATCGATGCTATTTGGTTATCTGGCTTCAATTCTAAGGTAAAGATACATTACTCACTGTATTTTTCATGCACGATTAAAAATGATGCCTGGGCATTTATTGAAGGAGCCCTTTCAATGTGTCTGTTTACATCTTGAAAATTCAAAGCTGAATTTGAATGCCAACACGAACGAATGTAATTCATCAAAAGAAAAGTAGGTTAGTGGGACTTTTAGATCAAAAGAATCTAAACTTATAATCAAACGAATCGGATGAAAGTGGATTGTTATTTATCTTTGGACTTGAGGGAGGGGGGTGCTAAATAATGGGGGAAGCAAGGATTTCGGCACTCATAGGATTTAGCCGATTTGAAAAGATAGCATTTATTTTCATATAGCAGGATGGTCCGGTTTATAATGGATTCTGGATTATTTTTTTGAAGTGATGCTGTTTGGTTATCTGGCTTCAACTTTAAGCTAAAGATGCATTACTCAGTGTATGTTTGATGCACGATCAAAATTGTGGCTGGGCATTTATTAAAGGAGCCCTTTCAATGTGTTTGTTTACATCTTGAAAATCCGAAGCTGAATTTGGGGTCAAACACGAACGAATGTAATTCATGAATGAAAATAAAAATAGGTTAGTAGCACTTTTAGATCAAAAGAATCTAATCTTATGCTCAAACGAGTCTGGTCACAGTGGATTGTTATTCATCTTTCGATTTTAGGGCGTTGTTTAAAAATGGAGGAAGCATTGGTTTCGGCACGCAAAGCATTTAGCCAATTTGAAGAGCTATCACCAATTTTCATCTGGCAGGATTGTCCAGTTTATAATGGACTCATGGTTATCTTTTTGAATCGATGATGTTTGGTTGTCTGGCTTCAACTCTAAGCTAAAGATGCATTACTCAGTGTATGTTTGATGCACGATCAAAATTGTTGCTGGTCATTTATTGAAGGAGCCCTTTCAATGTTTTTGTTTACATCTTTAAATGTTATGGGTTAATTTGGTTCCTAGAACGAAAGAAAGTAATTGATTAAAAGAAAAAAAAGGTTAGTAACACTTTTAGGTGAAAAGAATCTAATCTTATGCTGAAACGAGTCGGATGAAAGTGGATTGTTATTCATCTTTCGACTTTGTGTGGTTGCTTAAAAATGGAGAAAGCATTGGTTTCGGCACGCAAAGCATTTAGCCAATTTGAAGAGCTATCACCAATTTTCATCTGGCAGGATTGTCCAGTTTATAATGGACTCATGGTTATCTTTTTGAATCGATGATGTTTGGTTGTCTGGCTTCAATTGTAAGCTAAAGATGCAATACTCAGTGTATGTTTGATGCACGATCAAAATTGTTGCTGGTCATTTATTGAAGGAGCCCTTTCAATGTTTTTGTTTACATCTTGAAAATTTATGGGTTAATTTGGTTCCAAGCACGAAAGAAAGTAATTGATCAAAAGAAAAAAAGGTTAGTAATACTTTTAGGTGAAAAGAATCTAATCTTATGCTGAAACGAGTCGGATGAAAGTGGATTGTTATTCATCTTTCGACTTTGTGTGGTTGCTTAAAAATGGAGAAAGCATTGGTTTCGGCACGCAAAGGATTTTGGTTGAGAAGGCTCCTTTAATGTGCGTCGACGATGTGTTTTGTGTTAATTTGACGCACTGCACAAATACAACAACAACAAGAACAGTTTATTCGTACCTATAATGTACAAGATATAATTATATAATTATGACGAAAAAAAGAGAGATACTGGCAGTCTTAAAATAGTATAGACTAATCAAGTGAGACTGCCACTTGTCAATCTGAAACGTTTAGTTGGTGGGACTATGAAAAACATATTACTTCATGACTTTATACAAGCAAGCACTTAAAGCAATTGATAAGTATGCATTTGTCCACCATGACTAGTGTAGAGGAGAAATGGATGTGCGTACTTCTTGTCTCCCTGATATCTTCACCACAATCTAGAGCGGTTATCTATTATGCAGAAGAACTAACAACTACAAGTGAAGTGAATTAAACTTACGACACGAGAGAATACTGAACTCCCAGTTACATGAATAAATTGCATATAAACTGGAGTATACACGCGGGAAAGCAACAATAATGGTATATATTAAGGCTAATTGAAAGGTATTGTTCACAATTCGCAAGAGGTATTGTTCTGGTTCAGCTAAAAGAACTGTTGACAGTTCGGCAAAAGGGTATTGTTCTTGTTCCGAAAAGGCCGCTACAATTAGGCCTTATAAGATGAAATTTATGCAGGTATGATGATTTTGCGTCTAATTTTGTGTGGCATGAATGTCCGATTTATTATAGACTCTGCCTAATTTTTTTTTTTAATCGATGCTGTTTGGTTATCTAGCTTCATTTGTAAGGTGTAAAGTAATGCTGACTTTGTTTTTGATGCAGCGATAAAAATGATACCTGGGCATTTCTTAAAGGAGCCCTTTCAATGTTTTTGTTTACATCTTCAAACTTCCGGAACTGAATATGGTTGCCAACACGAACGAATGTAGTTCATCATAAGAAAACTAGGTTAGTATTACTTTTAGATCAAAAGAATCTAATCTTAAAATCAAACGAATCGGATGAAAGTGGATTGTTATTGATCTTTCGATTTTAGGGCGTTGTTTAAATATGGAGGAAGCATTGGTTTCGGCACGCAAAGCATTTAGCCAATTTGAAGAGTTAGCACCGATTTTCATCTGGCAGGATTGTCCGGTTTATAATGGACTCTGGGTTATCTTTTTGAATCGATGCTGTTTGGTTATCTGGCTTCAACTCTAAGCTAAAGATGCATTACTCACTGTATCTTTGATGCACGATCAAAAATGATACCTGGACATTTATTAAAGGAGCCCTTTCAATGTATCTGTTTAGATCTTGAAAATCCAAAGCTGAATTTGGTTGCCAACACGAACGAATGTAATTCATGAAAAGAAAAGTAGGTTAGTGGGACTTTTATATCAAAAGAATCTAATCTTATAATCAAACGAATCGGATGAAAGTGGATTGTTATTCATCTTTGGACTTGAGGGAGGGGGGTGCTAAATAATGGGGGAAGCAAGGATTTCGGCACTCAAAGGATTTAGCCGATTTGAAGAGATAGCATCTATTTTCATATAGCAGGATGGTCCGGTTTATAATGGATTCTGGATTATTTTTTTGAAGTGATGCTGTTTGGTTATCTGGCTTCAACTTTAAGCTAAAGATGCATTACTCACGGTATCTTTGATGCACGATAAAAATTGTGGCTGGTCTTTTATTAAAGGAGCCCTTTCAATGTGTTTTGTTTATATCTTGAAAATCCGAAGCTGAATTTGGGGTCCAACAGAACGAATGTAATTCATGAATGAAAATAAAAATAGGTTAGAAGCACTTTTAGATCAAAAGAATCTAATCTTATGCTCAAACGAGTCTGGTCAAAGTGGATTGTTATTCATCTTTCGATTTTAGGGCGTTGTTTAAAAATGGAGGAAGCATTGGCTTTGGCACGCAAAGCATTTAGCCAATTTGAAGAGTTATCACCGATTTTCATTTGGCAGGATTGTCCAGTTTATAACGGACTCATGGTTATGTTTTTGAATCGATGATGTTTGGTTGTCTGGCTTCAACTCTAAGCTAAAGATGCATTACTCAGTGTATGTTTGATGCACGATCAAATTTGTTGCTGGTCATTTATTGAAGGAGCCCTTTCAATGTTTTTGTTTACATCTTGAAAATTTATGGGTTAATTTGGTTCCCAGCACGAAAGAAAGTAATTGATCGAAAGGAAAAAAAGGTTAGTAACACTTTTAGGTGAAAAGAATCTAATCTTATGCTGAAACGAGTCGGATGAAAGTGGATTGTTATTCATCTTTCGACTTTGTGTGGTTGCTTAAAAATGGAGAAAGCATTGGTTTCGGCACGCAAAGTATTTTGGTTGAGAAGGTTCTTTAAATGTCCGTCGACGATGTGTTTTGTGTTAATTTGACGCACTGCACAAAAACAACAACAACAAGAACAGTTTATTCGTACCTATAATGTACAAGATATAATTATATAATTATGACGAAAAAAAGGGAGATACTGGCAGTCTTAAAATAGTATAGACTAATCAAGTGAGACTGCCAATTGTCAATCTGAAACGTTTAGTTGGTGGGACTATGAAAAGCATATTACTTCATGACTTTATACAAGCAAGCACTTAAAGCAATTGATAAGTATGCATTTGTCCACCATGACTAGTGTAGAGGAGAAATGGATGTGCATACTTCTTGTCTCCCAGATATCTTCACCACAATCTAGAGCGGTTATCTTCTATGCGGAAGAACTAACAACTACAAGTGAAGTGAATTAAACTCACGACACGAGAGAATACTGAACTCCCAGTTACATGAATAAATTGCATATAAACTGGAGTATACACGCGGGAAAGCAACAATAATGGTATAAATTAAGGCTAATTGAAAGATATTGTTCACAGTTCGCAAGAGGTATTGTTCTGGTTCAGCTAAAAGGAACTGTTGACAGTTCGGCAAAAGGGTATTGTTCTTGTTCCGAAAAGGCCGCTACAATTAGGCCTTATAAGATGAAATTTATGCAGGTATGATGATTTTGCGTCTAATTTTGTCTGGCATGAATGTCCGATTTATTATAGACTCTGCCTTATTTTTTCTTGAATCGATGCTGTTTGGTTATCTAGCTTCATTTGTAAGGTGTAAAGTAATGCTGACTTTGTTTTTGATGCAGCGATAAAAACGATACCTGGGCATTTCTTAAAGGAGCCCTTTCAATGTTTTTGTTTACATCTTCAAACTTCCGAAACTGAATATGGTTGCCAACACGAACGAATGTAGTTCATCAAAAGAAAACTAGGTTAGTAGCACTTTTAGATCAAAAGAATCAAATCTTATACTCAAACGAATCGGATGAAAGTGGATTGTTATTCATCTTTCGATTTTAGAGCGCTGTTTAAATATGGAGGAAGGATTGGTTTCGGCACTCAAAGCATTTAGCCAATTTGAAGAGTTAGCACCGATTTTCATCTGGCAGGATTGTCCAGTTTATAATGGACTCATGGTTATCTTTTTGAATCGATGATGTTTGGTTGTCTGGCTTCAACTCTAAGCTAAAGGTGCATTATTCAGTGTATGTTTGATACACGATCAAAATTGTTGCTGGTCATTTATTGAAGGAGCCCTTTCAATGTGTCTGTTTACATCTTGAAAATTTATGGGTTAATTTGGTTCCTAGCACGAAAGGAAGTAATTGATGAAAAGAAAAGAAAGGTTAGTAGCACTTTTAGGTGAAAAGAATCTAATCTTATGCTGAAACGAGTCGGATGAAAGTGGATTGTTATTCATCTTTCGACTTTGTGTGGTTGCTTAAAAATGGAGAAAGCATTGGTTTCGGCACGCAAAGGATTTTGGTTGAGAAGGCTCTTTTAATGTGCGCCGACGATGGCTTTTGTGTTAATTTGACGCACTGCACAAAAACAACAACAACAAGAACAGTTTATTCGTACCTATAATGTACAAGATATAATTATATGATTATGATGAAAAAAAGAGAGATACTGGCAGTCTTAAAATAGTATAGACTAATCAAGTGAGACTGCCACTTGTTAATCTGAAACGTTTAGTTGGTGGGACTATGAAAAACATATTACTTCATGACTTTATACAAGCAAGCACTTAAAGCAATTGATAAGTATGCATTTGTCCACCATGACTAGTGTAGAGGAGAAATGGATGTGCGTACTTCTTGTCTCCCTGATATCTTCACCACAATCTAGAACGGTTTTCTATTATGCGGAAGAACTAACAACTACAAGTGAAGTGAATTAAACTTACGACACGAGAGAATACTGAACTCCCAGTTACATGAATAAATTGCATATAAACTGGAGTACACACGCGGGAAAGCAACAATAATGGTATAAATTAAGGCTAATTGAAAGGTATTGTTCACAGTTCGCAAGAGGTATTGTTCTGGTTCAGCTAAAAGGAACTGTTGACAGTTCGGCAAAAGGGTATTGTTCTTGTTCCGAAAAGGCGGCTACAATTAGGCCTTATAAGATGAAATTTATGCAGGTATGATGATTTTGCGTCTAATTTTTTGTCTGGCATGAATGTCCGATTTATTATAGACTCTGCCTAATTTTTTTTTTAATCGATGCTGTTTGGTTATCTAGCTTCATTTGTAAGGTGTAAAGTAATGCTGACTTTGTTTTTGATACAGCGATAAAAATGATACCTGGGCATTTCTTAAAGGAGCCCTTTCAATGTTTTTGTTTTCATCTTCAAAATCCGAAACTGAATATGGTTGCCAACACGAACGAATGTAGTTCATCAAAAGAAAACTAGGTTAGTAGCACTTTTAGATCAAAAGAATCTAATCTTATAATCAAACGAATCGCATGAAAGTGGATTGTTATTGATCTTTCGGTTTTAGGGCGTTGTTTAAATATGGAGGAAGCATTGGTTTCGGCACGCAAATCATTTAGCCAATTTGAAGAGTTAGCACCGATTTTCATCTGGCATGTTTGTCCGGTTTATACTGGACTCTGGGTTATCTTTTTGAATCGATGCTGTTTGGTTATCTGGCTTCAACTCTAAGCTAAAGATGCATTACTCACTGTATCTTTGATGCACGATCAAAAATGATGCCTGGGCATTTATTAAAGGAGCCCTTTCAATGTGTCTGTTTACATCTTGAAAATCCAAAGCTGAATTTGGTTCCAACACGAACGAATGTAATTCATGAAAAGAAAACTAGGTTAGTGGGACTTTTAGATCAAAAGAATCTAAACTTATAATCAAACGAATCGGATGAAAGTGGATTGTTATTCATCTTTGGACTTGAGGGAGGGGGGTGCTAAATAATGGGGGAAGCAAGGATTTCGGCACTCAAAGGATTTAGCCGATTTGAAGAGATAGCATCTATTTTTAAGGTCGGCGTCTCACGAAAGTGAGAAGCACGACCTTGTTGCGGCCACGACACCGTCAGTCCGTCAGTCAGTCCGTCAGTCAGTCCGTCATCTGTGTCAACAATAGGCTTCCAAATTAGGAAGTTTATTCCAAATTTGGGCACGATCACCATGATGAAATACATTTCAAGAGATCGATTAACTTTAAAGGCACGGAATTATACGACCTTTTAATCACGGCTTTTGGTGAAAGTATGAATGCGGAAGATGCTCCAAAGGTTTATTCTTGCTCTTGGCCGATACCTCGAGTGTTTCAAGCATCGCCCGATTTTCATGATAAACTCTGTGTGAAAACAACATTTCTTACTGGCGTAACGGTACGGACTTTATATCGATCGTGTAGTTATTATTTTGTGTGAATGTTTCAGTCGGTTGACCGTACACAGGAACCCGGCGTTCATCTTTATCGACACTCATTGTGCAGTGGACGCGCGCGATTTAGTTGTTTACATTCCTCAGTTTAAATTTGCCTGGATAACTTACCGCAAGACTTGAAGTATATTGTGTATGCCGAAGCCCTTGAACGAAAGGTTACTTTGGTGTTCTTCGTTGATAATGAGTTACAATATTATTAAGAGTTCGCTCGAACGAACTATGCAAGAAAACAACACATTCTTGTACGTATGTACGTATTCAGTCATCCGGTTAATATTTATCTGTTTCATCGGATTACCGAGACCGTAAATATGTGAACCTTCTATGACAGGTCATTCATGTGACTATAATAAACTTCACTCAAAAAGCATTTTGTATTCGTCGTCATTTGAAACCCGAGTTAAAGATTACCGCGTGAATATGTATACCGCTTGGAAGGAAGTTACGCCGCTCAAAATGATTTAAACACCGGTAAAGCGGGCAAGGTTTGTGCACTTTAGAATAATAATATCCTGTCAATGTTCGCTTTGAGTTGAGGGGATTAGGCCACTTTGAGGTTTACGAGAAGTTATTTGACTCTCTGAGCTGAGCCGATTGCCTCATTAAATATGCATGTTACGCTTGATTGAGTGCAAGCGTGTTGCCCTCACAGTGGTAAAGCGTGATGTCTTACTTTGCAAAATTTTCCATTCGAATCTCTAAACATACACAGCTGCTGCACAAACGTGTGCAAAGTTTCAAATCGCTAGCCCTACTGACAGCAACCAGATAGCTCCATACTGAACTCTCTTATTTAGCATCAGTTCTAAATCAAAGGAACCATTAACACCAAATAGGAGGGTTTAGTGTTGAGCAATTTGAACTTCAATAGCCCACATCTCAGCTGTTCAATGCGCTAAAGAGCTAATTTTTTGTGTGACCGTTTTTAGACAGGGCATTCCACAGAATTGTCTAAAATCCATATTCCAATATTTTTTGTGACATCACTATATCACTATATTCACTCAAGGCAATCCCTACTTTAGAGCAGTTAAGACACAAGCCTGTTGTACGGACTAGACCACAACCAAAGTCTGCCAATCAAAAAGATAGCCGACCTTACAGCGGCATCGCTGCTTTGATCATATAGCAGGATAGTCCGGTTTATAATGGATTCTGGATAATTTTTTGAACTGATGCTGTTTGGTTATCTGGCTTCAACTTCAAGCTAAAGATGCATTACTCACTGTATCTTTGATGCACGATCAAAATTGTGGCTGGGCATTTATTGAAGGAGCCCTTTCATCGTGTTTGTTTACATCTTGAAAATCCGAAGCTGAATTTGGTTGCCTACACAAACGAATATAATTCATGAAAATAAAAATAGGTTAGTAGCACTTTTAGATCAAAAGAATCTAAGCTTATGCTCAAACGAGTCTGGTCAAAGTGGATTGTTATTCATCTTTCGATTTTAGGGCGTTGTTTAAAAATGGAGGAAGCATTGGTTTCGGCACGCAAAGGATTTTGGTTGAGAAGGTTCTTTTTCAATGGTTTTGTTTACATCTGAGGCGGATGAAAGTGAATTGGTTTTTTTTTCTTTCGAGTTTTGGGAGCCCCAAACATGGCGGGAAGGAAGAAAGGAAATTGAAGAACAGATCATAGGAAGGAATAGGTCATCAGATCACGTGTTCTTGTGTTTTTCCCTGCAGTTCGGTCACGGCCTCCAACACATGTTGACGACAGTTCGCTACGCCGACGCTGCAGGTATCAACAACGTGGAGTGGGACGCGGTGAGTTGTCAACAAAAACAACAACAACAACAACAATAATATAACATTCTGACGTCACTCGATAGCGACTAGACTTTCTCATGCGAAAAGAAAAGGGCGGCAACTTAATCATTTTGTCAGCTGGACCGCGTCAGATTTAGACTGTGATAATAAGAGTACTTCTTCCCGCATCACAGAGTCTGTTGAACTTATTTGTCCTGCCGAACTGAAGTGCTTCAGTTGAGATTGATATTTGAACAGTAGGTTGGTTGTAATCGTCCGGGTTAGAGAAGTCTCGAAGAAGACTGTTGTTGGTGATTGACGTTTCGAATCCCTGAGCAGAAGTCATCTTCAGGGTCAAGTGCAAGGATTCGTCAGATGGCGGACTGGACACGACATTAACTAACTAGTAGTTTTGGACTGAACACGACATTAACTGGGACTCTGCTGAATGCATCAGCCACAGTACTAATTACTACCAGGGATTTACACTGGAAGGCTGGTAAACAAACTTAGAACGGAAACCTCTCGACAGATGCCAACAATTACCTGCTGGTATATAAATGTTTACTAATATTCATGTCTGGGTGCTTGACGCAATTAAGCTATTAGTTATTTTCTAGCAGGAACTTCTTTCGTTTCGTAACTCTGAGTTATTCGGTATTTAAATTTATTCTTTTAATATACAAATAAAATATTGTAGTTGTTGTTGATTCAGTCTTGCTTTTGTTTGTTTGTTTGTTTGTCTATTTGTTGATTGTGGCCCAGGTTGAACTGCCCTCGCAGTTCATGGAAAACTGGCTGTACGACAAGGCGACAATAAACATGGTCAGCGGGCACTACCAGACGGGAGAACCTCTGCCGGAAGACTTGTTTCAGCAAGTGTGTAAAGGTGAGAGGTCTGGGGCGGGCCAGTAATCTGCTGAAGAACCAGCACGTGACGATGTACATTCAATTGCTTTGCAGCTCGGAAGCACATGGCTGGCTCGACCATGCTACGTCAGTTGTACCTCAGTGCCCTCGACATGGAGCTCCACACAAGGTCAGTCACGTGACTGCTGTATCTAGAGCTCAGGCCTCTGAATCCCTCACTCTTCTCTCGTTCAGCACGGACTCGTGGCGTGACATTCAACAAACGATAGCACAAGAATACAGTGTGATGCCGCTGTTACCTGAGGACCGCTTTCCCTGTTCGTTTTTGCACATTTTCGCCGGTGGTTATGCCGCAGGCTACTACTCTTACAAGTGGGCCGAGGTGAGACTGAGTCTAAGTCACGTGTCTTCTTCCTAGGAGCTTTGCGTGTGCGTGTGCGTGTGCGTGTGCGTTTGTTTTCGTGTGATAATTCTCCAGAACTGGTCCAAAGTTCCTCACTTCGCGTACTCACATTTTGTCCATCCTTAGTAACTAGTATGTCCCGATTTTTGAGCATGAGTATATTGTGTGCCCATGTACTAGAACTCATTTATATTAGTTTCTTGATAAAATTGATTTAGAATTGTTTACCTCATCTAGTACATGTTTTTGTTGCTTGACCATTTTATGTTATATATTTTACCAAATGGACGCTGATTACATTAGTATATTATTATGCTATTCTTCACTAATTTATATCATTAGTTTATTTAATTCTCATTGTGTGTTGTGTGTTTTAACTAGATTGTTATATAACCTGTAAAGGTGGTCCCGGCTTGACAACTGTACAGTTTTTTTCGGGTGCACCTTACTCATTTACTCTTAAATGTACAAATCGTGTAATTATACCAAATATGAGTAAACAAATTGTTGTTGTTGTTGTTCGTTCCGTGTATGAATCTCAATGCACCGTGTTCTTCCTTTGCAGGTGATGTCTGCAGACGCGTTCAGCGCTTTCCAGGAAGTTGGCCTGGAAAACAGAGATGCTCTGGCTAAAGTCGGGAGACGGTCAGTGAAACGCAATGAATTCTGGGTTGAGCAAATCCTGGATTAACCCTTCCCCTATGTTCCTCACGCTTATTCTTGCATTTGCGGTAATCAGAGAAATCAAAAGTTGCAATAGAATTTCTGGTACTTGTGAGAACCAGTTTGCTGCTTCGATTCTACGTCAGGTAAATAGTTGACCAGGGCCCGGTTTCTCAAAGCACGATTAGGCTAATCCTGGAATAGTTCTGAACTTTGTTTTCATTTACATGCTTCAAAATGTGAAGGTTTTGTCCTACAACGACTTCCTTGATACTTCTTAAGCTGGAACAAGCTTTTTAATCCATCTTCGCACAAAACCCTACAATTTAGTGGCAGAGAGGTC
The DNA here is from genome assembly GCA_964036295.1 of Plumapathes pennacea. Classification (NCBI taxonomy): domain Eukaryota; kingdom Metazoa; phylum Cnidaria; class Anthozoa; order Antipatharia; family Myriopathidae; genus Plumapathes; species Plumapathes pennacea. Next base: position 18,706,548 of record OZ038465.1, on the reverse strand, counting down.
GCGAGAAAGAATTTCGTTAATCCTGGATTAGCTTAATCGGCTTTCGAAAAAAACCGGGCCCAGTAGAATAATTCTTGGTTTGAATGTTGCGCCCATGATTTATGAAGGTTTAAATTTTGAATGTGCTAATGACGCGACGTCTACCCAGGGCCAATTGAGTAATGCCTTTACAAGTGTATTTTACAAGTTGGACTAATTCCTCTGCACGTTAAAACACACTTCAATCCAACAGCATGGCCAAAATCTGTTACAGTTATGCATGTGAGACCGGTATCTGTAATATTTTGCAGAATTTTTCAGTGTGGTGAGTGGTGGTTGAATAATGGTCCAACTTGTAAAATACCTGTGTAATGTTTACTGAATTGGCCCAGACATTTAGTGTCATTTCTTTCCCTTTTATTTCTTCCTCCCAAACAAAATAGTTGGTAAAATCGATTATACAAGTGTCAAAGAAAAGATGAATGTGCATAAAATGTCGTTTATTTCTACCAGCAAGTTTTTGTATAATAAATTACTCCTGGGTAGACATGTTCGAGATTTAGATCTTCGTAACTCGTAGGCATTACCATTCAAATCATGAAATATTCTACTTGTAAACTATTTACCTGACGTAAAATGGATTTTAACAGTAATATTTTTGCCATTGTAGGCACTTTATGAATGGGGAGGAGCGAAGTGCACTATAAGTTTTCCATCTTTACTTCATTCATCGAACGTAAGAACAAGTTCTATTGCTTTTTAGGTTCCGCGACACAGTACTTGCCAGCGGTGGTTCACGTCACCCCCGGAAAGTGTTTGAGGACTTTCGTAACCGACCCCCCTCTCCCGAGGCTTTGCTTGACGCATACGGTCTAGCATAATACGGATAGTTTTAAGATGTAAACGATGCATTGCGGTATTTAACCTCTTCATTCCCACTCAAAGTGCAGATTTTCCCAACCTTTTAAGAAGAACATGTATGAGTGATATAGTGAGAATTGATAGTTTAACCAGCTTTTGTCTAAGTAAGCTATCAAACACCGAGTTCCCCTTGCCGTATGATAAATCTCTAGTAAGAAACTAAAAGTGGAAATTAAAGTTGACCACTCTTGGGAATAGCGTTACATTTCCTGCCTTGTCTTTTTTATTCAGGTGTTTTGACTGTCAAATGTATTATGTGAATTCTGCCTGTCTCTGATATTTGTCAAATGAAAAAGTGAAGTGGATCAATGAAATTCTCGTGCCATTTTGTTCCAAATAATATTTAGGACACCGGGTTACCCACCTCACATAGCGCTCCCACCCTCGTTCCCCTCCCCCTCCCCTTTCTGCTCCCTTACCCGCAGTCCTGCTTTTCTTCCCGCCCTATCTTTCTCCGCCTCTAGCTCCCCCAACTGCACCAGCCACCGCTTCTTTTGAGGTTTCCTTTGGGTGGCGCTGCCTTCAATTTACGAATTTTTTCCGTTCAGATAATATGCGCTTGACGCAGATATCGTCAGAAAACTTTGCCTGCCAAGACAGTATTCGCGTTTTAAATGAGCAACTATCAACTAAGATACCGCCATAACTGCTGTGCTCCGTACCTCTATAGCTCAATAGTAATGTTATTTTCTTAAACATGGCCAATGTTGGCCAAAAAATTAAACTCTTCACATGGGCCAATTTGGAGCTAAAATTTAAAACTTTCCTAACTTTTAGGAACCCTTCAGAAGCGCATGAAATCTTCAGGAAACGTTCCCGGGACAATAACGACTGTTTCAATGTATAAAAATGTTGCTCATACTTTGTACAGCAGGTCGCGGAAACTAGAGAAAATCTTCGACTAAAGCACCACAATTTTCAAACAAAGGAGCCTCAAATTTTATGTGGTTTGGCTGCTATATCCCATCAACGGTTGAAAAATAGAAATAAGGCAAATGTATTGCAGAAAGTCTTGTAATAGTCCCAAGGAGGTTTCCATAAAGTTTTGAGCGTTTTGAAATTTTGACCAAACCTGGCAAAAATCAGTCATGGACTATAGCCTTACCTTGTAATGCGTAACAGTCCATGGCAACAGCATAGAGCGCTTTTCGGATGACTGTCGAAAACAAAAATCTAAGCAATCCTAGAGCCAATCAATTCGGCGAGCAAAAACACAACAGGGCCCGGTTTTTCGAAAGTCGATTAAGCTAATCCAGGATTAACGAAATTCTTTCTCTCGACTCTCTGCCAATAAGCTGCAGGGTTTTGTTCAAATATGGATTAAAAAGCTTGTTTTAGCTGAAAACGTATCAAGGAAATCGTTGCAGGACAAGACCTTCACATTTTCAGGCTTATAAATGACGAGAAAGTTTACATCTAATCCAGGATTAGCCTAATCGTGCTTTGAAAAACCGGGCCCTGACCAATTAGAAGTCCGACCAAAACCAAAACCAAAACCAAAACCAAAACCAAAACCAAGTAATTGCGATTGGTTTTACAAACCAATCAGCAGTGCGAGAACACGCCATCGCCACTTGCTTTCTTGCGTGAGAATATTGCAACCAGATTTTGATTTTGCTTTTGATTGGCCAAAAATGTTGCTAAAGTCGTTAGGACCAATTGGAAAGCGTAGCAAACGCATAACCAATCACACGATTACTTTCGACAGTCATCCGTATCCATAATAGCGACGCACTTTCGTGTTCACAAAACGTCACGTCAATTCCGATGATGTAGTTTACCGCTTGTGCAAAAACACCAAAACAGAGGAAGGGGCGCTTATTTCAAACTTTACCACTCAAGGAATTTGTGTTGCTCCCCGGTCTCCCCCTCCTCGTTTAGTGAAAAGAGCCTGGAGACGAACTTTCGCATTATACGTCAGTTAACATGAAGTAAGAATTTGAGAAATATGGCAGTTTCTGGCACAAGACTTGTAAATCTTTGGACAAACTCTGTGCGATGCCTCCATCTCTCCACTTCCTTATCCCAGCTACGAGTTGCCAGACGTCGTGTGTGCACCTCCAGCGACTTCAGTCCTTTATTTGGTCAAGATTCACTGCCCCTGTTCGAGTCGATAAACTCACGTCATGTTGTTCCTGGAATACAAGAATTCGAGGACAAGTTTCGTGACTATAAAGAGAATTGTACACGTAAGAGATGAACACCCACATCGTTTCCGCTCTCAAATGCTGCAACCGCTTTCCATTTATGATTTCTTTCTGTATCTGCAACGGATGACAGTCTACTCTAGAGAGGGGTTAATGCTGTTCCCAGGAAACTGAACTCACGAAGGCGAGTTAGCACGAAGGAAGAGAAGAAAGCGCAAGTGAAAGTGAAAGTGAGATGGTGTCAAAGGAGAGATGAAGAGATGATACACTAGAAGTGAAGAAAGAAAACAATTGGAGAACAGACCATTAGAAGGAACAGCTGTCATCAAGTCCAGCTTATTGTGTTCTTACCTGCTGTTTGGTCACAGCCCCCAACACATGTTAATGACAGTTTGCCACCCTAATGCTACGTGGATCAACAATGTAGAGTGGGACGTGGTGAGTTGTCAACAACAATATAAATAACAACAATAACAATATTCTAAAATGTCACTCAATTCTCACGAGAAAAGAAAAAGGGTGTGTGGGACCTTGGTCACTTTGTCAGATTTAGACTGTCATAATAAGAGTACTTGATCCCGCATAACAGAGTTTGTTGAACTTCATTGTCCTGCCGCACTTAATTTATACATAATGTGCCACCACAGTGCTTCAGTTGAACTTACTTGGTTTATGAAGTCAAATTAGCTGTGATTATTTTTTTCTGTTGGGGAGTGTTTCAGCATTGCTGTTCAGTCCATACACTCTCTGTGTAAGGAAGTGTTTCTTGCTGTTTTCTCATTTTATCATCTGTAGGATATATATTACAAATATTTGTGTCTGGGTGCTTGATATGTATATGATGTGAAGACAATAATTGTAATTATTACTGCATGTATGCATCCCATCAGTATATTATGCTCAAGTGTTTTGTATGTGCAATCTGTAAGTTTTTGAGTTGCTCCATGTCTTCATTTTTACTTTCAGCATCATATAGTCATGTCACTGCCATATGTCTATCTTTCTACTAAATTTTCCATTTTGACAGGTTCTGGCAAGACTGTCACTGGAGTGCACATTGCCACATGGTATGCTGCCATCAACAGACTTAAACATGGCATATCTGGTGACTATAATGAGGAGGTCAATGAAGATGATTATCCGATTGGAAAGGTTCTGGCTGAAAAGGGCTTGTACTGCCGGCTGTCGAACAAGTCTGTGGATGTTGTTGCAGGTTAGTATTTCGCTCTTCTTCACTGAGCCCTGTTTTAAGCATCGAACTTCACATTCTTTGAGTACAATGTAAACTAGCTGAAGCAAAAGATTTTGTTCATTTGCACTGTATTTGACATGTGTGAACTGCAGCATTTCAAAGAGGCCTGAGACATCAGAGATCTCTTGTACTTAAAGTTTCGAAGTGCTTTTTTTTGGAAAGGGCAGTTACAGAAAATAGCTTTGTCTATAAATGATCAGATATCATTGTTAAAGTCAGTTTGCATCAGCAAAGCAGGGGCAGATCCAGGAAAAAGTCTGACCAGTTTCCAAATGTCCTTCTAGAGCAATTTTTTTTTAATATTGACCTCTCCAAAACGCCCTTTTCTGAAATTTCAAAAACAAAAATTGATCGGTTCCCGTAAATTGGTGTAAACCAGCCTGGATCCACCCCTACTAAGTGCTGGTGTTTGTCAATTTGTCAGAACATTTTTAAGATATAAAGATTGTAGATTTCAGGTTCAATTTTAAAATGACATCTCACTAAATTAAATAGCATTTATGTGAAGTAGTTATGTGACCTACAAGTTTTATTATAACACAGAAGCATAGTGACATATATAAAGAGGTTATTACACGGGAAGGAGTGCAATACAGCAGAGTATTTTTACGAGTCGGTTTTATTTTTTCGATCCTGCTTCAGTCAGGTTTGCATTATAGCGGTGGTTATTGCGTTTTACTTGGTCAAACAATCAATAGCACAAACTCACTACCGCTGAGTATAATTCTTACTATAAATTGTTTCATAATAGGTAATTGATGACGCAGAGATCTGGGCAGTTAGAGGAAGAGGTGATCAGATTGTGCCGTGTACCTGCACAGCCGCAGGAAGTCCACGGGTCGTTAAGTTGTGTGATGACATCGCACAGTGCATTGTGGATGAATGTGGCATGAGCATCGAACCTGAGACACTTATTCCGATCACGTGCTCCCGAGCCAGGTAGATCGTCTTGATTGGCAACCACAAACAACTGTAGGCCATAGTGAAAGACGATCAGACTAAAATGTTCGGCCTCAACAAATCGCTCTTTGACCGCTACGCCACGAAAGCGCTCATGCTGGAGCTACAATACAGAATGGTGCGTAGTTTTGAATGTGTCTCTGCCTGATAATGTCCTGTCTCTCGTGCCGTCTCTTTATCTTTCTATAGCCCCCTCTGGATGTCTGTAACGTGCATTGCATTGGTGTGCACTCAAAAACAAGTTTTGTTTTGTGATTGTTTCCAAAACGTCAAAGCAGACAGTCTTATAGACTACCTATTAAGTCCGAGTATTTGATCTCTTATATTGTATAGAAGAGAGTATAAAGGTAAGAGAGATAATCCCTCATATTCGTCTTATTCCCAGGTAATTCTTTCCAAAGTTATTTTCAGAAGGTAGCCGCCAGTTCACCGCAGATACGTTACCTCGCCGGTAACAGCGAGAAACGCGAGAACGCGTTCGGTCACTCGAAATTTTTATCCCCACGAAACATCCACGCAACGTTACCGAGTGACCAAACACGTTTCTCGCTCTTAGCGCGAGGTAGTGTATCCGCGGGGACTGGGTACCTTGTAAAAATAGTTTTGAAATGTATTACCTTTAAGTAAGACCAACTGTACACGGAGGATTACCTCTCTTCATACTCACTTGGTTGTGTACGATAACGATAATCATGCAAACCTTCGCATTAGCTCCCAAACACGGCACTTGACCACTTATGGGAGTCACTGCTGGGCCCAGTAGCGCTATTCGCCGGATACATCGCTATCCAGTGGATAGTATTAACCATTAAGCTTAAGGCCTTGTTTATATTAGAAAAATGTGGCCCGAGGACACGGGTCACCCTTCTCCCGGGTCAAGTTTACCGAGCGTTTACATGGAAAAAGTTGTCCCGGTGTCCTAGCGGATTTGGACACCCCGGTCCATGTCCGCTAGCGAATTTGGACCCCCCGGCAACCAGGGTCACCCTATCTCAGTAACCATGAAGTGTCCCTGCCCCCAGGGTCACCCTGGCCTCCGAGGCAAGTTGTGATTTGTCATGTAAACGCTCGCTTCGATTTATGCAGAAATGTATGAATAGTTGGCGCGCCCAGGGTGACTCGGGGAGGAGGGTGACTCTGGTCCCCGGGCCAACTTTTTCTCATATCAACAGAGCCTAATTTAGTCAACTGGATAAGGATTTATCCTGTGGATAGCGCTATCCACTCTGTGAACAACCGGGCCCAGGTCTGTATAATAATTATATATTTTGTTGTCCACAGCATCCTACCATCTGTGACTTTCCTTCGACTCATTTTTACGAAGGAAAATTGAAAACGGCTGATTCAGTGAAAGAGCGTGCGCCCAGCAGTGTCAAATTCTGGCCAGCGGTTGACCCACAGGGTCAACCTGTGCCACTTGTGTTTATTCACGTGCAAGAAACTGAAGATGAGTTGGTAGTGACGACAGAAGAGGGATCTGAGCGGTCGAAAAGCAACAAGGAAGAACAAAGACAAACAGTAAAAACTCGTTTTGTGTTCTGCATTTGTTCAGCCAGCTGATGACGTTGCTGCGTGTAATATAGAGATGTAGGATCATGGTAGGTTAACCAGCCCAGCGTCTACTGTACTTGTTCATGTTCATAAAACGCACCGCTTGTATCAAGTTCAGCTAACGCACCGATCACGTTTAGAAAATGCACCGATCAAGTTCAGGAAACTCACCGTGTCCTTACAGGCTTAGAACATACACCGGAGTTGTTCCTGTACTAGTACACATTGCTGTCAAGTACACTTGCCACACCGATCAAGTTCAGAATGAACACCAATCTCGTTCACTTTAAACACCGATCAAGTTCCGAACGAACACCGATTAAGTTCAGTTGAAATACCGATCAAGTTTAGTTGAAACACCGTTCAAGTTCAGTTGAAACACCAATCAAGTTTTGCTGTGCCCGGTTTTTCGAAAGTCGATTAACGAAATTCTTTCTCTCGACCTCTCTGCCAATATACTGCAGGATTTTGTTCGAAGATGGAATAAAAAGCCTGTTCCAGCTTACAACGTTATCAAGAAAGTCGTTGTGGACGAAACTTTCACATTTTTAGGCTTATAAATGACAAGAAAGTTTAGACCTAATCCAGGATTAGCCTAATCGTGCTTTGAAAAACTGGGCCCTGGACTGTACGTTTCCACCAATAGCGACCAGCTCAGAATGTGTGACGTTACTGTGGCTGCCAGCTGTCAGAGGGACATTGTAATAGTGTGCTGCAACGTTGGTTGTGAACCATGATGGTATAATTCTAGTCACAGGCTCATAAGTACGCGACCATTTCTGAATTGCCTTCTGCCTTTATTACAAAAACGAGACTTGATCCATAAATAAATATGTTTGGAAAGCAAATATTGTTTCTCGGAAACAGAAAAATGTTTCTAAAACAGAGGAATCAATGTTATATAGTTAGTCCCAGTGCGGCGTTTACGACTTAGTGTTTCTTTGTTTAACCTCCCTAGCAACAGAACAGTTTTCATGATTTCCTTTCCTTATCAAAAGAAACAAGAAGTGACTTTTGAACAGCTGTGTGTATGCGCACCGATAAAATCTCAGACCGATCCCAATCGAACTCGCACGCATTTTCAAATGTTAAACACTAGTGTACAATGTATATTTTTAATCTGGTAGCTAAAGGTGTCCGTTTTAGTCGTGACAAGAAGTAACTATTTTCACTGACACTGAGGACATTTTTAAGACTGCGGGATCAGGCCCCAATTGAAGGTCAAGGAAAGATAACAAAACTTGCATAAGAAATACCGATAGATAAAGGAAGTCGCTGAGAAGTAAAAATATAACCAAATGTGACGAAAAGTAGCCGAAGGCTTGAAGCGGTTTCTTTATTATTGATTCAATATTCCGACTTACTTACTCTTTAGAAATACTGCATTGTTCTTTGACTTAACAGGATGGTCTCGTTGATGGTTTATTCGTAAAAGCGACGCAGAAGGCCCATCATAAGGTGTGTGCTGTTTGGAGTCCGTACATGTACAGTACATGTTTGCTGTACTACCTACATGTTTGTGTATCAATCTACCAGTGCATGACAGTAAGAAACTACAAAATACGTCCATTAATCTCACCAATCACCACTACTTTCAGTACATAGTAAAAGTGTATTTGTCATACTCCTTTAATAAAGCCGTATTTGTTTGTTTGTTTGTTTGTTTATGAGAGTATTTTTCTCATATCCATGTTTCTGTGTTTTGTCCTCTGCCGTTTATTTATTTATTTGTTTGTTTGTTTATGGGAGTATCATTTAAGTTCACAACATATTGGATGGGCCCTATTCTCTCTCTTGTTGCTACAGCGGCTGTTGTTAAATATCTTCATAACAAGAAACAGTCTACCATGGTGATAATGACGACGAAGACCAACCGTCCAAAGCTATGGTAAATTCATGTATTTTGTTGCTACATCTGCACATGTGTTGAATAGAGAGATATGGCATGGGAAGGAATGGAAGCTAGGGTAATTAGTCATGTTACCAAAATTGTTAAGGTTTATTATCCGAAAGGAATGACCTCGGAAAACCTGCGCATTTGGCACTCCAGCAGCCCTGAGAGATCGGCGGAACTCAGAAATAAACCGACGTTTGGTGAGAAGCTTAAACCCCCCAGGCTTGGGCAAAAGAAATAATGCGCTCGTTGCCGGTGCAGGCAACAACTTAATCATGCGACGATATGCTTTAACTGGGCATAAAGGCGAACCCGATATCCTTAACAAAGGAAGGTGAAGCTTGCGCTCCCCAAACTGAATGGTTTTAGTAGCTTTGGAAGTCACTATTAACCCGTGAGCGTCTGAAACGACATCACCCCGAGTGAGATTGCGTTTGCTATCAAAACTATGCTGCGACTGAGGTACGATGTTGGCCAGCCGGGCCATAAGGAAAAAGGAAAACAAATACGCACAAAACAATGTACAAAAGATAGGATCCTGAGCACTAGAGCTATGAAACAACTGCAGTAAAATGACTGGGGTGACTGGAGGAGCCCGATTGGGGGTATGCAAGATAGCGCGGGAAACACCCCGAAGGGTCAAAGAGAGAACAAAATCCTTGGTATACGGATAGTCCGCACCCGTAAATAAGTGTAACAATTTAACACCACTATGGTAATTACGAATAGTATCCGGACCTAGTGTTCGGCTAAGGAACTGAACATACAAACAAATAGTGTCCAACTGCGCGGGCACTGGAGTAAGACTAAAGTACGTACAGAACAAAAAGAAAGCACCGAGTTGCGTCCTCAAGCTCCTGTAGGTACCGGCGCTGTACGCCGAGCGAAGCGTGGTCTTCAGTTCCCGGCGCAGAACAACCATAGCATGGGACTCTGAAAGAGGCAGAAACGCTCGATCAGTAACGACGGTCGATGTCAAATACGGAGTCGGGGACTGGGATGTCGACCAGGTGAGCGCGCGCGGCGCGACGGAGAAACAGTTCCCTCTGAGGCGTCCCTCCGTTCGAAGCCCAACGAGAAAGAAGGTCGGCGTCGTGGTTGAACTACCCAGGAATGTGCACGGCACGAAGCTCGAACTCGTACTTCGCCGCTAAATAGCCGATCTCCTGCAAACACGAGCTGAGAAAGGAGTTCCGACACCGTCCCGAATTCAGCACCGTGACGGCCACTTCATTATCGCAACGGACTGTTAAACGCAACCCAGTCCAATGGTGTGCCCATAACTGAAGGGCCACCACGGTTGTCAAGAGTTCCAGACAATTAATGTCAAGCGATTGGACCAAAATCACGTCCGGGAAATCTACGTGGAAATACTGGTCGTTGCAAAGTCCGCCTCCCCCAATAAGACATGCATTTGTCGTAAACAACTCGCCAGGCGACGACCAGGCTGCACTCGCGCAAGAACTTGTACCACCAGAGGATGTCCTTCCGGAAATCCCCCGTCAAGTTCACGTGATGATGATTAAATTGAACGGTGCGTAAAAGGCGAAGGATGCGGGCGATAAATACACGGCTCTGACGCACACACTTGGAAACAAAAACCAACTTGCCCACTAGGGATTGGAGCGCGGATTTTGTGGTTGTCCGCCGTGTACGCCACTGGTGCAATAACGCCTCGAACTCGGAGAGACGCTCTGGGCCAACTGACATCCCAACTCGATGCCGAGGCAAGGCATTATCTCAGAAGGAGAGTCATCCAGATAATTGAGTGAGTGTCCTTGCTGCCGTAAAATCCAAGCGGCAGCGGACGTGGATCGTTGGCAGGCCATCGCTGCGGAACATAAACCCATAGCAAAGACTGTGTCGAAATAATAAACGCCATTCCAGATAAACCCCAGGAGGTGATAATCCCCTGGATCGACCGGAAATTGTCGATACGCAGTCCCGTTTGTAAAGCATACAACCTGGGCCTTTCGCAACGATTGCGTCCACGATGTCGTCAATAGTGGGATAGGTGAGAGAGATAGGCTCCCCAAGGAAACTATCGCTAGGAATGCCGTCGTTGACGGACGAGCCACAAGGCCAACTTAAGTCTAGAATGACTCGTCGGAGTCGGAGTCGCGCTTGGCCACTGTGTTGAGTGGCGATAAAACAAAGCCGTCCTGGAACGGGAGGGAATCAAACGGCCCCGCGACCCGCCCAAGTCGGAGTTCATTGTCAGGGTAATTACAAACCATGTCCGGGAAATTAAGTGCCCCCCGGTGAGTGCGAATATCAAATACGGGAGGAAAGTCGCGAACAAAACCCACTGGCCAACCAAACTCTAAATAATCACATATGACTCTCCAAGTTGAAAAATGAATCACCTTACTTGAGAAAACCTTGCCCAATCTCCAAAAGTACCGCGCCATGAAAACTGAGCACTGCAGGCTAGGTAAACGGCTGTGCGAGATACATAAGTGAAACCAAATGTCGAAGTCGTGCGGCAGATTCCTGGGTAGAAATTTCATGCGATTGCAAGATTTGGGCGTAACCCGCGACAAACTCGGGGAGTGTGAGATCTTCGTACTTCACCTCTCGTTGAACCCGAGTGAGACACGAGAAACTGTGAGGCCACATTTGCGGAAAGAGGACGGTACTGGTGAGTTTGGCCTCCTTCCCCGACTTCAACTTACCGGACGTTGAAGGTGCTGAGACGGCGGCGTCCTGGACTGGATGCCGTGTCGCTACCTTCGGACTCGGAGTCGACCAAGCCGAGACGATCTACTCGCTGTTCAACTTGCTCGCGTAGATCCTCCATTGCCCGAAGCTCAGGCAGAGTCACCCGTTGAGACGAAGCGCTTGGCTGGGGTTGGCGAGGAGGCGCTTCGGAAGCAGAGCTGGGTTGGACCAGCGCCCGTAACTGTTTTCCTTCGTCCTTGACGACCTTAACCTCTGTAGTCAATTTGTTCACGACTTCAACCAAGGACTTCAAAACATCCTGAGAGGGCTCGCCTGGAACATCGGTTCCGCTCGAAAGAGACGCGACGTCGCTGTCGTTCCGCGATCCTGGAGGACCGGTACAAGACTTGCACGGTTTTCCGAAGGAATGCGCGGAGCGCAAAGTTTTGCATGCAGGGCATTTGCTTGGACGAACCATAACGAAAAAGAAACTATTCGATATAAAGCACTCGAATAAAACAACTACCCTAAACGGAAACTCCTACAACCACTTTCATTCCCTCACTAATTTCCCTTTCTTTGTACTTGAAATGTATTACAAATTGGAATCAGAAACAACTTTTGAAGCTGAAAGAGCATTAGTGTATGATGTAGTTGAACAAGCAAGACGAGTTATTTCAAACTGCACATTACTGTTTGATACTAAATAGATAAAATGCACAGGCAGCTCTAAAAACGCAATAGTTATTGTTGTTAAAAGAATAGTTATTGTTTTTTTTTCCAGGATGTGATGAGGTAAACTTGATGTTTGTTGCAGAGAAACGCTCTTCCTATTCCTACTACATAAATACTATTCCTATAGTGAGTCATAGCAATGCCTGTTCTATTCCTATTTCTTGATTTTCAGGTAATAAGCTAACTGTAGTATGCATGTGACTATGCTGGAGGCCTACTGGTGCTTATCATCCACCCTTCCACACAAGATCTGACAGGTTTGCTTGAACAAACAAGGCATGGATCTATCAGTGAGGGAGCCCCTTTTTACACTTGGTGAGTCTTGCTAAACGATGTGTGCTGGTCTTTATTTCCGCACTTGCGGTGTATAACTATAGAATACTGCTACAACACAGGGCTACTGTATCACAATAAAGTGCTCTCCCAAGAAGCCGTGCTATAGTAATAAATAAATAAATAAATAAGACTAAAACTTATCTACAATTTCTCCTAACTATATAATAAAGATGATTTAAACTAAACTATTGTAAGTGTGTTTTAAAAACTGCTAATGAGGTGACCTGCTTCGCCCGTGTTGTGAGATTGTTCCACAAAATGGCTCCTCTATATGAGAAGCTCTTTTTTAGGACTTCCGTGTTTGGCCTAGGGACAAACAGGTTGTGGTTTGAGCCTCTTAAATTGTGGCGATGAATTGTGTTTGCCGTGATGAAATTGTCAAAGATGTATCTCGGGACTCTGTTATTCATCGTCTTGTGCATAAGGCATTTCATTTGGTTGGAACGTCTGTCACTAAGACTTTGCTAGCCAAGATCAGATAGGATTTCTAAGGATCCCACACCCCAGTCTGAGCCAGTTATATTACGGATTGCTCTGTTTTGTAATTTTTCAAGTTTGAGTGCGAGACCCTTACCACAATTTCCCCAAACAGCAGTGCAGTAGTCAAATTGCGGCAATATATGTACGTTTACTTCCAAGTGAGTGTTTCATCGAGCTCTACACCTAAACATTTGTAGTTCGTGACCCTTTCGATATGTTGTCCATCTATGCTAATGTTAGGTTGACTAGGGATAGATGAGACTTTTTGGCGCGTTCCAATAAACATGCATTTAGTCTTAAGAACGTTAAGGCTAAGTTTGCTAGCGCGGCTCAGCCACTGTTTCAATTCGACAAGGTCATGATTCATTGCTGAGACCAGTTCATCTTGGTTTTTAGCTGCGTACGTGAGTCTAGTGTCATCAGCATGCACTTTGGGTTTGGATAGGAGATTGCAGTTTGGGAGGTCATTTATGTAGTGTCAGATGAGTAGGGGCCCCAAGATTAGGCCCTGCATGCGGCACCCCGCAGCGAATAAAATTTGCTTTGGATTTTACTCCATTGACCACCGTAAGCTGCGTTCTCCGCATAAGGTAGTTTCTCAAAAGCTGGAAGGTTTTGGCCCTGAGGCCACACCATTGCAGCTTTTTTAGAAGAATTTCATGATCTATAGTGTCAAAAGCCTTTTTCAGATCGATGAAAAGGATGGCGTTAATGAGACCGTTATCAATATACCAGTCATTTGTTATCGTCAGCATCCCGGTGATCACCATCGACTAATAGGGAGAGGCTTTGCTTGAAAGGGGTCCTTTTTTGCTTCTCTGGTCATGCATACGTGCACATTTAATGTTAGATACTGCTGAAGCTGATAATGCATCAAGCATTAGACTTCTAATGGAAGCATTAGATCCATCAGCACAGCGTTGTTTGTGCCATTCTGATGGTTCTCTGGTACTATAGGCTGTTTGTTGTTCCCACTTTAGACATTGACTAGCAAACATGTGTTGCCTGCTAGCTTGTAAGATTAGCATAAACATTACCTAATGAAGGCAGATGTATCTGTGTGTCTATTTGCATGAACGTACATGTTCTGTACATGCCATGACTGGGTACAATAACACTATGGTATTTTTCAGATACATGTGGAAAATATCAGGGTTTTTTCTACCAAGGGCAGATATCCAATTTGCGGAAGAGAATCCAGGCAAAACTGTAGGTGTGTGAAGAAGAACAGCCAAGTTTTAGCAACTTAAGCCAGCAGAAATTCACCTTTGCAAGCGGAGTGATGAAGAAGGAAAAAAAAGCTGAATACTGACTGCAGTATATCAAGAGAGATAAGGTCAGAGAAACATAATGATCAGATCTCTGAATCAGCTACAGAATATCTAAAGGTATTGAAAGTGTGATGGGTAAAAGGACACACTTCTGAAACAGATACTACACAAAGTGTCCAAAGAACAGTGACGTAATCCTCGCCGTGAGCTGCCAAACCAACCTGGACCGCAGACAGTCTAGGCATTGAAAATGTCCCTGAAGTTATAAAACTAATGTATCTCTGAGGAGAGCATTTTCCAGTGACATTTGAGATTTTAGACAAAGTTTTCAGATAAGTTGAATTTTTAGTTAAGTGCTGTATTGTCAGAGTTGCTGATAAAAGTTAGGTAAATTATATATAGTCGGAGGAAGAAGCCCTTGATTAGGGAAAATTGAAATATGACATTTTTTTGAAACATTATATTGCACTATCGTTGTTTGTTAATGCCTCCTGCTTTTGTTTGCAGCTGACAACAGGTGCTCTGAGAGTGTGTGTGCATTAAGTTCATTGTGTTCACTCGGAGTCTGTCCTAACACACAGAGATGAGACAGGTTCTGACAGTGGAGAGATTCTCCACGCCGCCTTTTTTAAAAACGAAGGGAAAGTTGTTGGTGACGTTTAATCAGAACATTGTTCTGTATGATCTGGAAACACTCCGGCAAAACATATCAAGCAAGGTACTGACCATATGAAAATGCCTACATATATTTAATGCTAGAGTATCTGCTTTTTGTTTACTCGTCTTTTGTCTGTACGACATGTTTTCTTCTCTTTGTTTTTCTCTAGAGTTTTGAGTTTTCCTTTCTTCCTCAAAGCCTGGTCCTCACTAACACATAAGCATAAGAGAGCTAGAGTAGCGATGTATGGATCAAACTCGTCCATTTCTGGCGTTTTATGTTAATGTCGCCACTGTAGCCTTCTTGTGCCTGTACTCTTATACTTATGCTTATGCACTAATGAAGACCACGTTTAGACCTTTTTTATATTGCTCCACCTTTTTAGTCTGCACCTTTGAGTCTATGTTCCTATTTTTGTTCTTGTTGAGAGTATTGTCTTTCTCTGTGTCCAATAATCCCTTATTCTTTCCTTTTATTTCCCTTTATTCCATTCTTCTCTCCCTCACCCCCTATTGTTTCTTTTCTTCCCGTAAAACACGTAAATCGCATGCCGTTCATGGACCGTAACTTATATCTGTCATTTCGTTGAACGTTGTGTTTGGAGATCTTTAATGTTAGTGCTTGCGTTCAACATATTTTCCATTCTGCAGAAGCCTGCCTTATCACTATCACTGCTTCTTTAGTCTATTTCATTCCAATCAGAATATTTACAATATATACAATTAAATATATACAAGCCGGATTTCTTTTTTTTTTTTTTTTCGGGTCTGTTTTTAAAATATAATTGTCGCTGTATTTGATGCCCAGTTTCTGAGATACAACGTCGAAGTGTTGGACTTGTGCTTTGCTGGACTGTACGTTGCCACCAATAGCGACCAGGTCAGAGTGTGTGATGTCACTGTGACTGCCAGCTGTCAGAGGGACATTGTAATAGTGTGCTGCAACATTGGTTGTGAACCATGATGGTCTAATGCTAGTCACAGGCTCCAAGGTACGCGACCATTTCTGAATTGCCTTCTGCCTTTATTACAAAAACGAGACTTGGTCCATAAATAAATATGTTTGGAAAACAAATCTTGTTTCTCGGAAACAGAAAAATGTTTCTAAAACAGAGGAAACAATGTTATATAGTTAGTTCAGTGCGGCATTTACGAATTAGTGTTTCTTTGTTTAACCTCCATAGCAAAAGAACAGTTTTCATGCTCTCCTCTCCTTATCAAAAGAAACAAGAAGTGACGTTTGAACAGCTGTGTGCATGCGCACCGATAAAATCTCAGACCGATCCCAATCGAACTCACACGCACTTTCAAATGTTAAACACTAGTGTACAATGTATATATTTTTAATCTGGTAGCTAAAGGTGTCCGTTTTAGTCGTGACAAGAAGTAACTATTTTCACTGGCACTGAGGACATTTTAAGACTGCGGGATCAGGCCCCAATTGAAGGTCAAGGAAAGATAACAAAACTTGCATAAGAAATACCGATAGATAAAGGAAGCCGCCGAGAAGTAAAAATATAACCAAATGTGACGAAAAGTAGCCGAAGGCTTGAAGCGGTTTCTTTATTATTGATTCAATATTCCGACTTATTTACTCTTTAGAATACTGCATTGTTCTTTGACTTAACAGGATGGTCTCGTTGATGGTTTATTCGTAAAAGCGACGCAGAAGGCCCATCATAAGGTGTGTGCTGTTTGGAGTCCGTACATGTACAGTACATGTTTGCTGTACTACCTACATGTTTGTGTATCAATCTACCAGTGCATGACAGTAAGAAACTACAATGTACGTCTATTAATCTCACCAATCACCACTACTTTCAGTACATAGTAAAAGTGTATTTGTCATCCTCCCTTAATAAAGCCGTAATTGTTTGAATGTTTGTTTATGAGAGTATTTTTCTCATATCCATGTTTCTGTGTTTTGTCCTCTGCCGTTTATTTATTTATTTGTTTGTTTGTTTATGGGAGTATCATTTAAGTTCACAACACATTCAGTGCATGGGCTCTATTCTCTCTCTTGTTGCTACAGCGGCTGTTGTTAAATATCTTCACAACAAGAAACAGTCTACCATGGTGGTAATGACGACGAAGACCAACCGTCCAAAGCTATGGTAAATTCATGTATTTTGTTGCTACTTCTGCACATGTGTTGAATAGAGAGAAATGGCATGGGAAGGAATGGAAGCTAGGGTAATTAGTCATGTTACCAAAATTGAATAAGGTTTATTATCCTTATGATCAGCGTTTTAAACAGTAATTATAGCTGTGCTCTGCTTCATCCATAACTATCAGTCTCTCTGCCCTGTCCTTCTGATTTGCTTAACCACTTTCATTCCCTCACTAATTCCCCCCCAACTGAGCACGCAATCCCAAAAAAACAACACACAGCACGCTTCGACGTTTGGCGTAAAGGAGAGGTTTAGTGGTGAAATGCGAACGAACACGAACAACAACCTTGGACAATAAACCTCTCGGCCACCAAACCCACCGCCAAACACGAAACGAGCTGTGTGGGGCAATTATGTAAGTACATACGATAATTAAATCGACTGAATAGCCTCACGGAACTGATGAGCTAGAGCTAGCTTAGCGTCAAGACTAAACTTCAAATAAAGCTTGTAGGCGTCACTTGACCAATCCCCGTACAACTGAATGAGTTAACCAGGGACTCCTTGATTGAAAGCCCAGGAGGCTGCGCCCCGCCGAAAGGAATGACCTCGGAAAACCTGCGCATTTGGCACTCCAGCAGCCCTGAGAGATCGGCGGAACTCAGAAATAAACCGACGTTTGGTGAGAAGCTTAAACCCTCCAGGCTTGGGCAAAAGAAATAATGCGCTCGCTGCCGGTGCAGGCAACAACTTAATCATGTGACGATATGCTTTAACTGGACATAAAGGCGAACCCGGTATCCTTAACAAAGGAATGTGAAGCTTGCGCTCCCCAAACTGAGTGGTTTTAGTAGCTTTGAAAGTCATTATTAACCCGTGAGCGTCTGAAACGACATCACCAAGAGTGAGATTGCGTTTAGGATCAAAACTATGCTGCGACTGAGGTACGATGTTGGCCAGCCGGGCCATAAGGAAAAAGGAAAACAAATACGTACAAAACAATGTACAAGAGATAGGATCCTGAGCACTAGAGCTATGAAACAACTGCAGTAAAATGACTGGGGTGACTGGAGGAGCCCGATTGGGGGTATGCAAGGTAGCGCGGGAAACACCCCGAAGGGTCAAAGAGAGAACAAAATCCTTGGTATACGGATAGTCCGCACCCGTAAATAAGTGTAACAATTTAACACCACTAAAGTAATTACGAATAGTATCCGGACATAGTGTCCTGCTAAGGAACTGAACATACAAACAAATAGTGTCCAACTGCGCGGGCACTGGAGTAAGACTAAAGTACGTACAGAGCAAAAAGAAAGCACGGAATTGCGTCCTCAAGTTCCTGTAGGTACCGGCGCTGTACGCCGAGCGAAGCGTGGACTTCAGTTCCCGACGCAGAACAACCATAGCATGGGACTCTGAAAGAGGCAGAAACGCTCGATCAGTAATGACGGTCGATGCCAAATACGGAGTCGGGGACTGGGATATCCACCAGGTGAGCGCGCGCGGCGCGACAGAGAAACAGTTTCCTCTGAGGCGTCCCTCCGTTCGAAGCCCAACGAGAAAGAAGGTCGGCGTCGTGGTTGAACTACCCAGGAATGTGCACGGCACGAAGCTCGAACTCGTACTTCGCCGCTAAATAGCAGATCTCCTGCAAACACGAGCTGAGAAAGGAGTTCCGACACCGTCCCGAATTCAACACCGTGACGGCCACTTCATTATCGCAACGGACTGTTAAACGCAACCCAGTCCAACGGTGTCCCCATAACTGAAGGGCCACCACGGTTGTCAAGAGTTCCAGACAATTAATGTCAAGCGATTGGACCAAAATCACGTCCGGGAAATCTATGTGGAAATACTAGTCGTTGCAAAGTCCGCCTCCCCCAATAAGACATACATCTGTCGTAAACAACTCGCCAGGTGACGACCAGGCTGCGACACTCGCGCAAGAACTTGTACCACCAGAGGATGTCCTTCCGGAAATCCCCCGTCAAGTTCACGTGATGATGATTAAATTGAACGGTGCGTAAAAGGCGAAGGATGCGGGCGATAAATACACGGCTCTGACGCACACACTTGGAAACAAAAACCAACTTGCCCACTAGGGATTGGAGCGCGGATTTGTGGTTGTCCACCGTGTACGCCACTGGTGCAATAGCGCCTCGATCTCGGAGAGACGCTCTGGGCCAACTTACATCCCAACTCGATGCCGTGGAAAGGCATTATCTCAGAAGGAGGACAGGCCTTGGACGAAGACTTCTCTAGTCCGAGATCAGTTAATAAGTGCCCCAACGCCTGAAACCGGGACGAGGCAAGAGACGGCTCCGAAACGCCGATAAAGTCATCCAGATAATTGAGTGAGTGTCCTTGCTGCCGTAAAATCCAAGCGGCAGCGGACGTGGATTGTTGGCAGGCCATCGCTGCGGAATGTAAACCCATAGCCAAGACTGTGTCGAAATAATAAACGCCATTCCAGATAAACCCCAGGAGGTGATACCCGTTTGTAAAGCATACAACCTGGGCCTTTGGCGACGATTGCGTCCACGATGTCGTCAATAGTGGGATAGGTGAGAGAGATAGGCTCCCCAAGGAAACTATTGCTAGGAATGCCGTCGTTGACGGACGAGCCACAAGGCCAACTTAAGTCTAGAATGACTCGTCGGAGTCGGAGTCGCGCTTGGCCACTGTGTCTGAGTGGCGATAAAACAAAGCCGTCCTGGAACGGGAGGGAATCAAACGGCCCCGCGACCCGCCCAAGTCGGAGTTCATTGCCAAGGTAATTACAAACCATGTCCGGGAAATTAAGTGCCCCCCGGTGAGTGCGAATATCAAATACGGGAGGAAAGTCGCGAACAAAACCCACTGGCCAACCAAACTCTAAATAATCACATATGACTCTCCAAGTTGAAAAATGAATCACCTTACTTGAGAAAACCTTGCCCAATCTCCAAAAGTACCGCGCCATGAAAACTGAGCACAGCAGGCCAGGTAAACGGCTGTGCGAAATACATAAGTGAAACCAAATGGCGAAGTCGTGCGGCAGATTCCTGGGTAGAAATTTCATGCGATTGCAAGATTTGGGCGTAACCCGCGACAAACTCGGGGAGTGTGAGATCTTCGTACTTCACCTCTCGTTGAACCCGAGTGAGACAAAAGAAAATGTGAGGCCACATTTGCGGAAAGAGGACGGTACTGGTGAGTTTGGCCTCCTTCCCCGACTTCAACTTACCGGACGTTGAAGGTGCTGAGACGGCGGCGTCCTGGACTGGATGCCGTGTCGCTACCTTCGGACTCGGAGTCGACCAAGCCGAGACGATCTACTCGCTGTTCAACTTGCTCGCGTAAATCCTCCATTGCCCGAAGCTCAGGCAGAGTCACCCGTTGAGACGAAGCGCTTGGCTGGGGTTGGCGAGGAGGAGCTTCGGAAGCAGAGCTGGGTTGGACCAGCGCCCGTAACTGTTTTCCTTCGTCCTTGACGACCTTAACCTCTGTAGTCAATTTGTTCACGACTTCAACCAAGGACTTCAAAACATCCTGAGAGGGCTCGCCTGGAACATCGGTTCCGCTCGAAAGAGACGCGACGTCGCTGTCGTTCCGCGATCCTGGAGGACCGGTTTTCCGAAGGAATGCGCGGAGCGCAAAGTTTTGCATGCAGGGCATTTGCTTGGACGAACCATAACGAAAACGAAACTATTCGATATAAAGCACTCGAATAAAACAACTACCCTAAACGGAAACTCCTACAACCACTTTCATTCCCTCACTAATTTCCCTTTCTTTGTACTTGAAATTTATTACAAATTGGAATCAGAAACAACTTTTGAAGCTGAAAGAGCATTAGTGTATGATGTAGTTGAACAAGCAAGACGAGTTATTTCAAACTGCACATTACTGTTTGATACTAAATAGATAAAATGCACAGGCAGTTCTAAAAACGCAATAGTTATTGTTGTTAAAAGAATAGTTATTGTTTTGTTTTCCAGGATGTGATGAGGTAAACTTGATGTTTGTTGCAGAGAAACGCTCTTCCTATTCCTACTACATAAATACTATTCCTATAGTGTGTCATAGCAATGCCTGTTCTATTCCCATTTCTTGATTTTCAGGTAATAAGCTAACTGTAGTATGCATGTGACTATGCTGGAGGCCTACTGGTGCTTATCATCCACCCTTCCAAACAAGATCTGACAGGTTTGCTTGAACAAACAAGGCATGGATCTATCAGTCAGGGAGCCCCTTTTTACACTTGGTGAGTCTTGCTAAACGATGTGTGCTGGTCTTTTATTTCCGCACTTGCGGTGTATAACTATAGAATACTGCTACAACACAGGGCTACTGTATCACAATAAAGTGCTCTCCCAAGAAGCCGTGCTATAGTAATAAATAAATAAATAAATAAGACTAAAACTTATCTACAATTTCTCCTAACTATATAATAAAGATGATTTAAACTAAACTATTGTAAGTGTGTTTTAAAAACTGCTAATGAGGTGACCTGCTTCGCCCGTGTTGTGAGATTGTTCCACAAAATGGCTCCTCTATATGAGAAGCTCTTTTTTAGGACTTCCGTGTTTGGCCTAGGGACAAACAGGTTGTGGTTTGAGCCTCTTAAATTGTGGCGATGAATTGTGTTTGCCGTGATGAAATTGTCAAAGATGTATCTCGGGACTCTGTTATTCATCGTCTTGTGCATAAGGCATTTCATTTGGTTGGAACGTCTGTCACTAAGACTTTGCTAGCCAAGATCAGATAGGATTTCTAAGGATCCCACACCCCAGTCTGAGCCAGTTATATTACGGATTGCTCTGTTTTGTAATTTTTCAAGTTTGAGTGCGAGACCCTTACCACAATTTCCCCAAACAGCAGTGCAGTAGTCAAATTGCGGCAATATATGTACGTTTACTTCCAAGTGAGTGTTTCATCGAGCTCTACACCTAAACATTTGTAGTTCGTGACCCTTTCGATATGTTGTCCATCTATGCTAATGTTAGGTTGACTAGGGATAGATGAGACTTTTTGGCGCGTTCCAATAAACATGCATTTAGTCTTAAGAACGTTAAGGCTAAGTTTGCTAGCGCGGCTCAGCCACTGTTTCAATTCGACAAGGTCATGATTCATTGCTGAGACCAGTTCATCTTGGTTTTTAGCTGCGTACGTGAGTCTAGTGTCATCAGCATGCACTTTGGGTTTGGATAGGAGATTGCAGTTTGGGAGGTCATTTATGTAGTGTCAGATGAGTAGGGGCCCCAAGATTAGGCCCTGCATGCGGCACCCCGCAGCGAATAAGATTTGCTTTGGATTTTACTCCATTGACCACCGTAAGCTGCGTTCTCCGCATAAAGTAGTTTCTAAAACGCTGGAAGGTTTTGGCCCTGAGGCCACACCATTGCAGCTTTTTTAGAAGAATTTCATGATCTATAGTGTCAAAAGCCTTTTTCAGATCGATGAAAAGGATGGCGTTAATGAGACCGTTATCAATATACCAGTCATTTGTTATCGTCAGCATCCCGGTGATCACCATCGACTAATAGGGAGAGGCTTTGCTTGAAAGGGGTCCTTTTTTGCTTCTCTGGTCATGCATACGTGCACATTTAATGTTAGATACTGCTGAAGCTGATAATGCATCAAGCATTAGACTTCTAATGGAAGCATTAGATCCATCAGCACAGCGTTGTTTGTGCCATTCTTATGGTTCTCTGGTACTATAGGCTGTTAGTTGTTCCCACTTTAGACATTGACTAGCAAACATGTGTTGCCTGCTAGCTTGTCAGATTAGCATAAAAATTACGTAAAGAAGGCAGATGTATCTGTGTGTCTATTTGCATGAATGTACATGTTTTGTACATGCCATGACTGGGTACAATAACACTATGGTATTTTTCAGATACATGTGGAAAATATCAGGGTTTTTTCTACCAAGGGCAGATATCCAATTTGCGGAAGAGAATCCAGGCAAAACTGTAGGTGTGTGAAGAAGAACAGCCAAGTTTTAGCAACTTAAGCCAGCAGAAATTCACCTTTGCAAGCGGAGTGATGAAGAAGGAAAAAAAAGCTGAATACTGACTGCAGTGTATCAAGAGAGATATAAAAGGTCAGAGAAACATAATGATCAGATCTCTGAATCAGCTACAGAATATCTAAAGGTATTGAAAGTGTGATGGGTAAAAGGACACACTTCTGAAACAGATACTACACAAAGTGTCCAAAGAACAGTGACGTAATCCTCGCCGTGAGCTGCCAAACCAACCTGGACCGCAGACAGTCTAGGCATTGAAAATGTCCCTGAAGTTATAAAACTAATGTATCTCTGAGGAGAGCATTTTCCAGTGACATTTGAGATTTTAGACAAAGTTTTCAGATAAGTTGAATTTTTAGTTAAGTGCTGTATTGTCAGAGTTGCTGATAAAAGTTAGGTAAATTATATATAGTCGGAGGAAGAAGCCCTTGATTAGGGAAAATTGAAATATGACATTTTTTTGAAACATTATATTGCGCTATCGTTGTTTGTTAATGCCTCCTGCTTTTGTTTGCAGCTGACAACAGGTGCTCTGAGAGTGGAGTGTGCATTAAGTTCATTGTGTTCACTCGGAGTCTGTCCTAACACACAGAGATGAGACAGGTTCTGACAGTGGAGAGATTCTCCACGCCGCCTTTTTTAAAAACGAAGGGAAAGTTGTTGGTGACGTTTAATCAGAACATTGTTCTGTATGATCTCGAAACACTCTCCAGCAAAACATATCAAGCAAGGTACTGACCATATGAAAATGCCTACATATATTTAATGCTAGAGTATCTGCTTTTTGTTTACTCGTCTTTTGTCTGTACGTCATGTTTTCTTTTCTTTGTTTTTCTCTAGAGTTTTGAGTTTTCCTTCTTCCTCAAAGCCTGGTCCTCACTAACACATAAGCATAAGAGAGCTAGAGTAGCGATGTATGGATCAAACTCGTCCATTTCTGGCGTTTTATGTTAATGTCGCCACTGTAGCCTTCTTGTGCCTGTACTCTTATACTTATGCTTATGCACTAATGAAGACCACGTTTAGACCTTTTTTATATTGCTCCACCTTTTTAGTCTGCACCTTTGAGTCTATGTTCCTATTTTTGTTCTTGTTGAGAGTATTGTCTTTCTCTGTGTCCAATAATCCCTTATTCTTTCCTTTTATTTCCCTTTATTCCATTCTTCTCTCCCTCACCCCCTATTGTTTCTTTTCTTCCCGTAAAACACGTAAATCGCATGCCGTTCATGGACCGTAACTTATATCTGTCATTTCGTTGAACGTTGTGTTTGGAGATCTTTAATGTTAGTGCTTGCGTTCAACATATTTTCCATTCTGCAGAAGCCTGCCTTATCACTATCACTGCTTCTTTAGTCTATTTCATTCCAATCAGAATATTTACAATATATACAATTAAATATATACAAACCGGATTTCTTTTTTTTTTTTGGGTCTGTTTTTAAAATATAATTGTCGCTGTATTTGATGCCCAGTTTCTGAGATACAACGTCGAAGTGTTGGACTTGTGCTTTGCTGGACTGTACGTTGCCACCAATAGCGACCAGGTCAGAGTGTGTGCCGTCACTGTGGCTTCCAACTGTCAGAGGGACATTGTAATAGTGTGTTGCAACATTGGTTGTGAACCATGATGGTCTAATGCTAGTCACAGGCTCCAAGGTAAGCGACCATTTCTGAATTGCCTTCTGCCTTTATTACAAAAACGAGACTTGGTCCATAAATAAATATGTTTGGAAAACAAATCTTGTTTCTCGGAAACAGAAAAATGTTTCTAAAACAGAGGAAACAATGTTATATAGTTAGTTCAGTGCGGCATTTACGAATTAGTGTTTCTTTGTTTAACCTCCATAGCAAAAGAACAGTTTTCATGCTCTCCTCTCCTTATCAAAAGAAACAAGAAGTGACGTTTGAACAGCTGTGTGCATGCGCACCGATAAAATCTCAGACCGATCCCAATCGAACTCACACGCACTTTCAAATGTTAAACACAAGTGTACAATGTATATATTTTTAATCTGGTAGCTAAAGGTGTCCTTTTTAGTCGTGACAAGAAGTAACTATTTTCACTGGCACTGAGGACATTTTAAGACTGCGGGATCAGGCCCCAATTGAAGGTCAAGGAAAGATAACAAAACTTGCATAAGAAATACCGATAGATAAAGGAGGTCACCGTGAAGTAAAAATATAACCAAATGTGACGAAAAGTAGCCGAAGGCTTGAAGCGGTTTCTTTATTATTGATTCAATATTCCGACTTATTTACTCTTTAGAAATACTGCATTGTTCTTTGACTTAACAGGATGGTCTCGTTGATGGTTTATTCGTAAAAGCGACGCAGAAGGCCCATCATAAGGTGTGTGCTGTTTGGAGTCCGTACATGTACAGTACATGTTTGCTGTACTACCTACATGTTTGTGTATCTATCTACCAGTGCATGACAGTAAGAAACTACAATGTACGTTCATAAATCTCACCAATCACCACTACTTTCAGTACATAGTAAAAGTGTATTTGTCATCCTCCCTTAATAAAGCCGTAATTGTTTGTTTGTTTGTTTATGAGAGTATTTTTCTCATATCCATGTTTCTGTGTTTTGTCCTCTGCCGTTTATTTATTTATTTATTTGTTTGTTTGTTTGTTTATGGGAATATCATTTAAGTTCACAACACATTCAGTGGGCCCTATTCTCTCTCTTGTTGCTACAGCGGCTGTTGTTAAATATCTTCACAACAAGAAACAGTCTATGACGACGAAGACCAACCGTCCAAAGCTATGGTAAATTTATGTATTTTCTTGCTACTTCTGCACATGTGTTGAATAGAGAGATATGGCATGGGAAGGAATGGAAGCTAGGGTAATTAGTCATGTTACCAAAATTGTATAAGGTTTATTATCCTTATGATCATCGTTTTAAACAGTAATAATTATAGCTGTGCTCTGCTTCATCCATAGCTATCAGTCTCTCTGCCCTGTCCTTCTGATTTGCTTAACCACTTTCATTCCCTCACTAATTCCCCCCCAACTGAGCACGCAATCCCAAAACAACAACACACAGCACGCTTCGACGTTTGGCGTAAAGGAGAGGTTTAGTGGTGAAATGCGAACGAACACGAACAACAACCGTGGACAATACACCTCTCGGCCACCAAGCCCACCGCCAAACACGAAACGAGCTGTGTGGGGCAATTATGTAAGTACATACGATAGTTAAATCGACTGAATAGCCTCACGGAACTGATGAGCTAGAGCTAGCTTAGCGTTAAGACTCAACTCCAAATAAAGCTTGTAGGCGTCACTTGACCAATCCCCGTACAACTGAATGAGTTAACCAGGTACCCCCTGATTGAAAGCCCAGGAGGCTGCGCGCCGCCGAAAGGAATGACCTCGGAAAACCTGCGCATTTGGCACTCCAGCAGCCCTGATCGGCAGAACTCAGAAATAAACCGACGTTTGGTGAGAAGCTTAAACCCTCCAGGCTTGGGCAAAAGAAATAATGCGCTCGCTGCCGGTGCAGGCAACAACTTAATCATGCGACGATATGCTTTAACTGGACATAAAGGCGAACCCGGTATCCTTAACAAAGGAATGTGAAGCTTGCGCTCCCCAAACTGAATGGTTTTAGTAGCTTTGAAAGTCACTATTAACCCGTGAGTGTCTGAAACGACATTACTCCGAGTGAGATTGCGTTTGGGATCAAAACTACACTGCGACTGAGGTACGATGTTGGCCAGCCGGGCCATAAGGAAAAAGGAAAACAAATACGCACAAAACAATGTATAAGGGATAGGATCCTGAGCACTAGAACTATGAAACAACTGCAGTAAAATGACTGGGGTGACTGGAGGAGCCCGATTAGGGGTATGCAAGGTTGGGCGGGAAACACCCCGAAGGGTCAAAGAGAGAACAAAATCCTTGGTATACGGATAGTCCGCACCCGTAAATAAGTGTAACAATTTAACACCACTAAGGTAATTACGAATAGTATCCGGACGTAGTGTCCGGCTAAGGAACTGAACATACAAACAAATAGTGTCCAACTGTACGGGCACTGGAGTAAGACTAAAGTATGTACAGAACAAAAAGAAAGCACGGAATTGCGTCCTCAAGTTCCTGTAGGTATCGGCGCTGTACGCCGAGCGAAGCGTGGATTTCAGTTCCCGGCGCAGAACAACCATAGCATGGGACTCTGAAAGAGGCAGAAACGCTCGATCAGTAATGACGGTCGATGTCAAATACGGAGTCGGGGACTGGGATATCCACCAGGTGAGCGCGCGCTGCACGACGGAGAAACAGTTCCCTCTGAGGCGTCCCTCCGTTCGAAGCCCAATGAGAAAGAAGGTCGGCGTCGTGGTTGAACTCCCCAGGAATGTGCACGGCACGAAGCTCGAACTCGTACTTCGCCGCTAAATAGCAGATCTCCTGCAAACACGAGCTGAGAAAGGAGTTCCGACACCGTCCCGAATTCAGCACCGTGACGGCCACTTCATTATCGCAACGGACTGTTAAACGCAACCCAGTCCAACGGTGTCCCCATAACTGAAGGGCCACCACGGTTGTCAAGAGTTCCAGACAATTAATGTCAAGCGATTGGACCAAAATCCGGGAAATCTATGTGGAAATACTGGTCGTTGCAAAGTCCGCCGCCCCCAATAAGACATGCATCTGTCGTAAACAACTCGCCAGGCGACGACCAGGCTGCGACACTCGCGCAAGAACTTGCACCACCAGAGGATGTCCTTCCGGAAACCCCCCGTCAAGTTGACGTGATGATGATTGAATTGAACGGTGCGTAAAAGGCGAAGGATGTGGGCGATAAATGCACGGTTCTGACGCATACACTTGGAAACAAAAACCAACTTGCCCACTAGGGATTGGAGCGCGGATTTTGTGGTTGTCCACCGTGTACGCCACTGGTGCAATAACGCCTCGATCTCGCAACTGACATCGTGAAGTAAATGGTGTTCAACTCGATATCGAGGAAAGGCATTATCTCAGAAGGAGGACAGGCCTTGGCCGTAGACTCCTCCAGTCCGAGATCAGTTGATAAGTGCCCCAACGCCTGAAACCGGGACGAGGCAAGAGGCGGCTCCGAAACGCCGATAAAGTCATCCAGATAATTGAAGAGTGAGTGTCCTTGCTGCCGTAAAATCCAAGCGGCAGCGGACGTGGATCGTTGGCAGGCCATCGCTGCGGAACGTAAACCCATAGCCAAGACTGTGTCGAAATAATAAACGCCATTCCAGATAAACCCCAGGAGGTGATAATCCCCTGGATCGACCGGAAATTGTCGATACGCTTTGCAGGCATGGGTCGCACTGGGCTATGTTTAAAACCCGGAACCGGGAACCCGGGAACCGGGAACCGGGAACCGGGAACGGGGAACCGGGAACCCGGGAACCGGGAACGGGGAACCGGGAACCTGGGAACCGGGAACCAGGAACCGGGAACCGGGAACCCGGGAACCGGGAACGGGGAACCGGGAACCCGGGAACCGGGAACCGGGAACCGAGAACCGGGAACCGAGAACGGGGAACCGGGAACCCGGGAACCGGGAACGGGGAACCGGGAACCTGGGAACCGGGAACCGGGAACCGGGAACCGGGAACCGGGAAGCCAGTGACCGCTCATTACGCCTGTCTTTCGTTTCATCATCGCATGGTGCACGATGTCGGAGCAAACTGAAGGGTAAGCTAAGAAATATTCATCCTTTTGAGTCGTCCACAGTATACTTTTACTCACTGAAGATATTTTTAATCCTTAGAGACAATGAAGTGGATCACGAAAGGGGACGACATCTTCAAGGCGAGGAGATCAGCTTTTTATGTATGATTCAAACTCCGTGCGCGAGAAACAAAGCAGCCTATAATTTTATTATTTGCTAAACAAGCGTGCTTCTTGGACCTTTAGATGCATTTTTTTTCTTTTTCGGAGCCCAACTTTGAAGTCAATAGGCTACAGAAAGACGGATTAACTACATTACACTTTAGGAAAGAAAAATCGCTACGCGGTTCTCAGATTTTCCATATTACACAACATACGTAACTTGTATGGAAAATGGAGTCCTATGTAATTCTTATGGAAAGTGCGGAGTGTTGAAAAATCTCGTCATCACTTATCTCTCATCTTAAATCTCATCATCACTTTTCCTTTTAAAAACAGCTTCGCTTTGTTGCGGACTTTGTTTAAGTCTTAGATTCTTGGATTGATTGGTTAACTGCCGGTGTCTCAAACTGAAACGTCCCTCATATTTCTGTCCGGCCGGACATTCCAGTCTTAAGGCCTAAGTTTTCTCGCTGGTCTAACATGTAAGGATACTCATAACGATCCCATAACCTTTTATGATCACTGGAGAAACGGTAACTCCCTCTAAGTCAGACTATTCGCAGTAGTTCACGTATGAGACAGCTATTACACAACAGGCGCCTGCCTCTCGGCTATTATCTGATCCAGATGTTTGGTGAGTCATGTTTCACCAGTACCTGAGTTTGAAGTACTAATCTTCCATTCCGAAGTTAAACACACAGAATAGTTAACTACCGTGTTCATGATCAAACGAACTACTGTGCCGGATTTGTAGGCGGGCTCCCGAAATCTAAAATAAATATGGTAACAACAGAGATGTTAGTATAAGTAGCTAATTAGATCAATCTGTTCCTGTTTTCACTGATAGCTGCGACTCAGAGTTTTGCTTCATATCATTTCTCTTCTTTTGTCGGGAAAACAAAAATTAAAGGATCTCTTTTCAACCATCGACATGTTACCCTCAACTTTCGACATAGACCCTCGACCAAAAGGTAAACTCTCATTACATGCTAAATGGTTTCTTGATAAGATTTCGAGTTAAAAGCTTTGACTGTCAATTGAAAGAAAGAATTACATAAATTGAAAGAATTACATAAGACTCCTCATTTTCCACAAAAGTTACGCATGTTGTGTGATATCGAAAATCTGAGAACCGCGTAGCGATTTTTCTTTCCTAAAGTGTAATGTAGTTAATCCGTCTTTCTGTAGCCTATTGACTTCAAAGTTGGGCTCCGAAAAAGAAAAAAAATGCATCTAAAGGTCCAAGAAGCACGCTTGTTTAGCAAATAATAAAATTATAGGCTGCTTTGTTTCTCGCGCACGGAGCTTGAATCATACATAAAAAGCTGATCTCCTCACCTTGAAGATGTCGTCCCCCTTTCGTGATCCACTTCATTGTCTCTAAGGATTAAAAATATCTTCAGTGAGTAAAAGTATACTGTGGACGACTCAAAAGGATGAATATTTCTTAGCTTACCCTTCAGTTTGCTCCGACATCGTGCACCATGCGATGATGAAACGAAAGACAGGCGTAATGAGCGGTCACTGGCTTCCCGGTTCCCAGGTTCCCGGTTCCCCGTTCCCGGTTTCCGGGTTCCCGGTTCCCCGTTCCCGGTTCCCGGTTCCCGGGTTCCCGGTTCCAGGTTTTAAACATAGTCCACTTAGCAAAGTTTGGTGAGGATTTGTTTACTCTGCGGTTGAAATCTGTCAGCGGCGCCCGTCGCGAAATGCGACCCCAAGTTTTGTAGCTTGGCAAAACTTTGCAAATCGGCCGAAACATCAAAGAGGCCGTAGTGCTTGGGTGGGGCAGGCAGATCTTTCAAAAATCGAGTGAACAATGGCAATCTGAGCGGTAGCTGTCAAGTCTTGTCATCCTGTGTTATATTTCGAAAAGCGCAGGATTTTTCATTTTTCGTAATAGTGTAGGTCAAACCAAGACTGCACGGGACGGGGAACTGCTCAGGCGTAGGGTGCTCGCGTATCCTTCTTCGACGTTGATTCCTTCGTCGTATCATCGCGGCAGTCAAAATCATCTGATATTCGTTCGTCCATCTCTCGTACAGCAAACGGAAGGCAACAAAGCTGCTGTTGAGTGAGCTGAATCAAGTGAAGTACTGCAACGGTAATCGTGATCACCACCGCTTCGACGGGACGCATTTTCTCCACGCAGCCACAGAGACCTACATCCATCGAATCATCCGAAACATCTGGCTTTATCTGATAAGACCTCCGACAAGCGCGACCCTAATCAGTTGTCAAAGTTTTTCCTTTCCGGTTGCGGTTGGAAACATTTGTGTTTATTTTCGCCGACAAAGACGGCAACTTTGCTTAAGTGCGACCTATGCCTAAATCCCGTTTGTAAAGCATACAACCTGGGCCTTTGGCGACGATTGCGTCCACGATGTCGTCAATAGTGGGATAGGTGAGAGAGATAGGCTCCCCAAGGAAACTATCGCTAGGAATGCCGTCGTTGACGGACGAGCCACAAGGCCAACTTAAGTCTAGAATGACTCGTCATTCGTCGGAGTCGCGCTTGGCCACTGTGTTGAGTGACGATAAAACAAAGCCGTCCTGGAACGGGAGGGAATCAAACGGCCCCGCGACCCGCCCAAGTCGGAGTTCATTGCCAGGGTAATTACAAACCATGTCCGGGAAATTAAGTGCCCCCCGGTGAGTGCGAATATCAAATACGGGAGGAAAGTCGCGAACAAAACACACTGGCCAACCAAACTCTAAATAATCACAGATGAGATTGTGAGATTGTTCCACAAAATGGCTCCTTTATATGAGAACCTCTTTTTTAGGGCTTCCGTGTTTGGCCTAGGGACAAACAGGTTGTGGTTTGAGCCTCTTAAATTGTGGCGATGAATTGTGTTTGCCGTGATGAAATTGTCAAAGATGTATCTCGGGACTCTGTTATTCATCGTCTTGTTCATAAGGCATTTCATTTGGTTGGAACGTCTGTCACTAAGACTTTGCCAGCCAAGATCAGATAGGATTTCTAAGGATCCCACACCCCAGTCTGAGCCAGTTATATTACGGGTTGCTCTGTTTTGTAATTTTTCAAGTTTGAGTGCGAGACCTTTACCACAATTTCCCCAAACAGCACTGCAGTAGTCAAATTGCGGCAATATATGTACGTTTACTTCCAAGTGAGTGTTTCATCGAGCTCTACACCCAAACATTTGTAGTTCGTGACCCTTTCGATATGTTGTTCATCTAGGGATAAATGAGACTTTTTGGCGCGTTCCAATAAACATGCATTTAGTCTTAAGAACGTTAAGGCTAAGTTTGTTAGCGCTCAGCCACTGTTTCAATTCGACAAGGTCACGATTCATTGCTGAGACCAGTTCATCTTGGTTTTTAGCTGCGTACGTGAGTCTAGTAGTGAGTCTATCAGCATGCACTTTGGGTTTGGATAGGAGATTGCAGTTTGGGAGGTCATTTATGTAAAGTAGGAAGAGTAGGGGCCCCAAGATTAGACCCTGCATGCGGCACCCCGCAGCGAATAAAATTTGCTTTGGATTTTACTCCATTGACCACCGTAAGCTGCGTTCTCCGCATAAGGTAGTTTCTAAAAAGCTGGATGGTTTTGGCCCTGAGGCCACACCATTCCAGCTTTTTTAGAAGAATTTCATGATCTATAGTGTCAAAAGCCTTTTTCAGATTGATGAAAAGGATGGCGTTAATGAGACCGTTATCAATATACCAGTCATTTGTTATCGTCAGCATCCCGGTGATCGCCATCGACTAATGGGGAGAGGCTTTGCTTGAAAGGGGTCCTTTTTTGCTTCTCTGGTCATGCATACGTGCACATTTAATGTTAGATACTGCTAAAGCTGATAATGCATCAAGCATTAGACTTCTAATGGAAGCATTAGATCCATCAGCACAGCGTTGTTTGTGCCGTTCTGATGGTTCTCTGGTTCTATAGGCTGTTAGTTGTTCCCACTTTAGACATTGACTACCAAACATGTGTTGTCTGCTTAGCTTGTCAGATTAGCATAAACATTACGTAAAGAAGGCAGATGTCATGCTATGACTGGGTACAATAACACTATGGTATTTTGCAGATACATGTGAAAAAATACCAAGGTTTTTTCTACCAAAGGCAGATGTCCAATTTGCGGAAGAGAATCCAGGCAAAATCGTAAGTGTGTGAAGAAGAACAGCTAAGTTTTAGCAACTTAAGCCGGCAGGAATTCACCTTTGCAAGCGGAGTGATGAAGAAGGAAAAAAAAGCTGCATACTGACTGCAGTGTATCAAGAGAGATATAAAAGGTCAGAGAAAATAATGATCAGATCTCAGAATCATCTCCAGAATATCTAAATGTATTGAAAGTGTGATGGGTAAAAGGACACAGTACTGAAGCAGATACTACACAAAGTGTCCAAAGAACAGTAACGCAATCCTCGCCGTGAGCTGCCAAACCAACCTGGAACCCAGACAACCTAGGCATTGAAAATGTACCTGAAGTTATAACAATACTGTATCTCTGAGGTGAGCATATCCCAGTGACATGTAAATTTTTAGACAAAATTTTCGGAGAAGTTGAACTTTTATCCAAGTGCTGTATTGTCAGAGTTGCTGATAAAAGTTAGGTAGATTATATATGGTCGGAGAAGGAAGCCCTTGATCAGGGAAAATTGACACATGACACTTTTTTGAAACATTATATTGCACTGTCGTTGTTTGTTAATGCCTCCTGCTTTTGTTTGCAGCTAACAACAGGTGCTCTGAGAGTGTGTGTGCATTAAGTTCATTGTGTTCACTCGGAGTCTGTCCTAACACACAGAAATGAGACAGGTTCTGACAGTGGAGAGATTCTCCACGCTGCCTTATACTGTATAAGAACGAGGGGAAAGTTGTTAGTGACGTTTAATCAGAACATTGTTCTGTATGATCTGGAAACACTGCCCGGCAAAACATATCAAGCAGGTACTGACCATATGAAAATGCCTACATATATTTAATGCTAGAGTATCTGCTTTTTGTTTATGTACCACATGTTTTCTTCTCTTTGTTTTTTTCTAGAGTTTTGAGTTTTCCTTTCTTCCTCAAAGCCTGGTCCTCACTAACGCATAAGCATAAGAGAGCTAGAGTAGCGACGTATGGATCAAACTCGTCCATTCCTGGCGTTTTATGTTAATGTCGCCACCGTAGCTTACTTGTGCATATACTCTTATACTTATGCTTATGCACTAATGAAAACTATTCCATTCTTCTCTCCCTCACCCCCTATTGTCTTTTTTCTTCCCGTAAAACACGTTAATCGCATACCGTTCATGGACCGTAACTTATATCTGTCAATTCGTTAAACGTTGTGTTTGGAGATCTTTAATGTTAGTGCTTGCGTTCAACATATTTTCCATTCTGCAGAAGCCTGCCTTATCATTATCACTGCTTCTTTAGCCTATTTCATTCCAATCAGAATATTTACAATATATACAATTAAATATATACGAACCTGTTCTTTTTTTTTTTTTTTTTTTCGGGTCTGTTTTTAAAATATAATTGTTGGACTTGTGCTTTTCTGGACTGTACGTTGCCACTCTGTGTTAATATAATAACAGTTACCCATGATTACCCATGTATTAAACTAAAGAAAATATTTAACTGAAATTGTGAAATTTCATGTATCTATTGTAAGGCGGCACCATGTCGTGATGTGACGTTTGTTTTCTGCGCAGATAGTAATGTTTTAATCAACAGCCACTCTGTGTTAATATAAGAACAGTTATCCGGGGTTTCACTAAGATTTTAGAGGTTACCTATGATTACCCATGTATTAAACTAAAGAAAATATTTAACAGAAATTGTGAAATTTCATGCATCTATTATAATGCGGCACCATGTCGTGATCTGGCGTTTGTTTTCTGCGCAGATAGTAATGTTTTAATCAACAGCCACTCTGCGTTAATATAAGAACAGTTATGCGGGGTTTCACTAAGATTTTAGAGGTTACCCATGATTACCCATGTATCAAACTATAGAAAACATGTAAGAGAAATTGTGAAATTTCATGCATCCATTATAAGGCGCACCATGACGTAATGTGACGTTTGTTTTTTGTGCAAATAGTAATGTTTTAACCAACCGCCACTCTGTGTTAATATAATAACAGTTATCCGGGGTTTCACTAAGATTTTAGAGGTTACCCATGATTACCCATGATTACCCATGTATTAAACTAAAGAAAATATTTAACTGAAATCGTGAAATTTCATGCATCTATTGTAAGGCGGCACCATGTCGTGATGTGACGTTTGTTTTCTGCGTAGATAGTAATGTTTTAATCAACAGCCACTCTGTGTTAATATAAGAACAGTTATCCGGGATTTCACTAAGATTTTAGAGGTTACCCATGATTACCCATGTATTAAACTAAAGAAAATATTTAACTGAAATTGTGAAATTTCATGCATCTATTGTAAGGCGGCACCATGTCGTGATGTGACGTTTGTTTCCTGCGCAGATAGTAATGTTTTAATCAACAGCCACTCTGTGTTAATATAAGAACAGTTATGCGGGGTTTCACTATGATTTTAGAGGTTACCCATGATTATCCATGTATTAAACTAGAGAAAATATTTAACTGAAATTGTGAAATTTCATGCATCTATTATAAGGCGGCACCATTTGGTGATGTGACGTTTGTTTCCTGCGCAGATAGTAATGTTTTAATCAACAGCCACTCTGTGTTAATATAAGAACAGTTATGCGGGGTTTCACTAAGATTTTAGAGGTTACCCATGATTACCCATGTATTAAACTCAAGAAATTATTTAACAGAAATTGTGAAATTTCATGCATCTAATATAAGGCGGCACCATGTCGTGATGTGACGTTTGTTTTCTGCGCAGATAGTAATGTTTTAATGAACAGCCACTCTGCGTTAATGTAAGAATAGTTATCCGGGGTTTCACTAAGATTTTAGAGGTTACCCATGTTTACCCATGTATCAAACTAAAGAAAACATTTAAGAGAAATTGTGAAATTTCATGCATCTATTATAAGGCGGCACCATGACGTAATGTGACGTTTGTTTTTTGTGCAAATAGTAATATTTTAATCAGCAGCCACTGTGTGTTAATATAACAATAGGTATTCATGGTTTCACTAAGATCTTAGAGGTTACCCATGATTACCCATGTATTAAACTAAAGAAAATATTTCACTGAAATTGTGAAATTTCATGCATCTATTGTAAGGCGGCACCATGTCGTGATGTGACGTTTGTTTTCTGCGCAGATAGTAATGTTTTAATCAACAGCCACTCTGTGTTTATATCAGAACAGTTATCCGGGATTTCACTAAGATTTTAGAGGTTACCCATGATTACCCATGTATTAAACTAAAGAAAATATTTCACTGAAATTGTGAAATTTCATGCATCTATTGTAAGGCGGCACCATGTCGTGATGTGACGTTTGTTTCCTGCGCAGATAGTAATGTTTTAATCAACAGCCACTCTGTGTTAATATAAGAACAGTTATCCGGGGTTTCACTAAGATTTTAGAGGTTACCCATGACTACCCATGTATTAAACTAGAGAAAATATTTAACTGAAATTGTGAAATTTCATGCATCTATTATAAGGCGGCACCATTTGGTGATGTGACGTTTGTTTTCTGCGCAGATAGTAATGTTTTAATCAACAGCCACTCTGTGTTAATATAAGAACAGTTATGCGGGGTTTCACTAAGATTTTAGAGGTTACCCATGATTACCCATGTATTAAACTCAAGAAATTATTTAAGAGAAATTGTGAAATTTCATGCATCTATTATAAGGCGGCACCATGTCGTGATGTGACGTTTGTTTTCTGCGCAGATAGTAATGTTTTAATGAACAGCCACTCTGCGTTAATGTAAGAATAGTTATCCGGGGTTTCACTAAGATTTTAGAGGTTACCCATGTTTACCCATGTATCAAACTAAAGAAAACATTTAAGAGAAATTGTGAAATTTCATGCATCTATTATAATGCGGCAACATGTCGTGATGTGGCCTTTGTTTTCTTCGCAGATAGTAATGTTTTAATGAACAGCCACTCTGCGTTAATATAAGAACAGTTATGCGGGGTTTCACTAAGATTTAAGAGGTTACCCATGATTACCCATGTATCAAACTATAGAAAACATTTAAGAGAAATTGTGAAATTTCATGCATCTATTATAAGGCGGCACCATGACGTAATGTGACGTTTGTTTTTTGTGCAAATAGTAATATTTTAATCAGCAGCCACTGTGCGTTAATATAACAATAGGTATCCGGGGTTTCACTAAGATCTTAGAGGTTACCCATGATTACCCATGTATTAAACTAAAGAAAATATTTCACTGAAATTGTGAAATTTCATGCATCTATTGTAAGGCGGCACCATGTCGTGATGTGACGTTTGTTTTCTGCGCAGATAGTAATGTTTTAATCAACAGCCACTCTGTGTTAATATAAGAACAGTTATCCGGGGTTTCACTAAGATTTTAGAGGTTACCTATGATTACCCATGTATTAAACTAAAGAAAATATTTAACAGAAATTGTGAAATTTCATGCATCTATTATAATGCGGCACTATGTCGTGATGTGGGGTTTGTTTTCTGCGCAGATAGTAATGTTTTAATCAACAGCCACTCTGCGTTAATATAAGAACAGTTATGCGGGGTTTCACTAAGATTTTAGAGGTTACCCATGATTACCCATGTATTAAACTCAAGAAATTATTTAACAGAAATTGTGAAATTTCATGCATCTATTATAAGGCGGCACCATGTCGTGATGTGACGTTTGTTTTCTGCGCAGATAGTAATGTTTTAATGAACAGCCACTCTGCGTTAATGTAAGAATAGTTATCCGGGGTTTCACTAAGATTTTAGAGGTTACCCATGATTACCCATGTATTAAACTCAAGAAATTATTTAAGAGAAATTGTGAAATTTCATGCATCTATTATAAGGCGGCACCATGTCGTGATGTGACGTTTGTTTTCTGCGCAGATAGTAATGTTTTAATGAACAGCCACTCTGCGTTAATGTAAGAATAGTTATCCGGGGTTTCACTAAGATTTTAGAGGTTACCCATGTTTACCCATGTATCAAACTAAAGAAAACATTTAAGAGAAATTGTGAAATTTCATGCATCTATTATAATGCGGCAACATGTCGTGATGTGGCCTTTGTTTTCTTCGCAGATAGTAATGTTTTAATGAACAGCCACTCTGCGTTAATATAAGAACAGTTATGCGGGGTTTCACTAAGATTTAAGAGGTTACCCATGATTACCCATGTATCAAACTATAGAAAACATTTAAGAGAAATTGTGAAATTTCATGCATCTATTATAAGGCGGCACCATGACGTAATGTGACGTTTGTTTTTTGTGCAAATAGTAATATTTTAATCAGCAGCCACTGTGCGTTAATATAACAATAGGTATCCGGGGTTTCACTAAGATCTTAGAGGTTACCCATGATTACCCATGTATTAAACTAAAGAAAATATTTCACTGAAATTGTGAAATTTCATGCATCTATTGTAAGGCGGCACCATGTCGTGATGTGACGTTTGTTTTCTGCGCAGATAGTAATGTTTTAATCAACAGCCACTCTGTGTTAATATAAGAACAGTTATCCGGGGTTTCACTAAGATTTTAGAGGTTACCTATGATTACCCATGTATTAAACTAAAGAAAATATTTAACAGAAATTGTGAAATTTCATGCATCTATTATAATGCGGCACTATGTCGTGATGTGGGGTTTGTTTTCTGCGCAGATAGTAATGTTTTAATCAACAGCCACTCTGCGTTAATATAAGAACAGTTATGCGGGGTTTCACTAAGATTTTAGAGGTTACCCATGATTACCCATGTATTAAACTCAAGAAATTATTTAACAGAAATTGTGAAATTTCATGCATCTATTATAAGGCGGCACCATGTCGTGATGTGACGTTTGTTTTCTGCGCAGATAGTAATGTTTTAATGAACAGCCACTCTGCGTTAATGTAAGAATAGTTATCCGGGGTTTCACTAAGATTTTAGAGGTTACCCATGTTTACCCATGTATCAAACTAAAGAAAACATTTAAGAGAAATTGTGAAATTTCATGCATCTATTATAAGGCGGCACCATGACGTAATGTGACGTTTGTTTTTTGTGCAAATAGTAATATTTTAATCAGCAGCCACTGTGCGTTAATATAACAATAGGTATCCGGGGTTTCACTAAGATCTTAGAGGTTACCCATGATTACCCATGTATTAAACTAGAGAAAATATTTCACTGAAATTGTGAAATTTCATGCATCTATTGTAAGGCGGCACCATGTCGTGATGTGACGTTTGTTTTCTGCGCAGATAGTAATGTTTTAATCAACAGCCACTCTGTGTTAATATAAGAACAGTTATCCGGGGTTTCACTAAGATTTTAGAGGTTACCTATGATTACCCATGTATTAAACTAAAGAAAATATTTAACAGAAATTGTGAAATTTCATGCATCTATTATAATGCGGCACCATGTCGTGATGTGGCGTTTGTTTTCTGCGCAGATAGTTATGTTTTAATCAACAGCCACTCTGCGTTAATATAAGAACAGTTATGCGGGGTTTCACTAAGATCTTAGAGGTTACCCATGATTACCCATGTATCAAACTATAGAAAACATTTAAGAGAAATTGTGAAATTTCATGCATCTGTTATAAGGCGCACCATGACGTAATGTGACGTTTGTTTTTTGTGCAGATAGTAATGTTTTAACCAACCGCCACTCTGTGTTGATATAATAACAGTTATCCGGGGTTTCACTAAGATTTTAGAGGTTACCCATGATTACCCATGTATTAAACTAAAGAAAATATTTAACTGAAATCGTGAAATTTCATGCATCTATTGTAAGGCGGCACCATGTCGTGATGTGACGTTTGTTTCCTGCGCAGATAGTAATGATTTAATCAACAGCCACTCTGTGTTAATATAAGAACAGTTATCCGGGGTTTCACTAAGATTTTAGAGGTTACCTATGATTACCCATGTATTAAACTAAAGAAAATATTTAACTGAAATTGTGAAATTTCATGCATCTATTATAATGCGGCACCATGTCGTGATGTGGCGTTTGTTTTCTGCGCAGATAGTAATGTTTTAATCAACAGCCACTCTGTGTTAATATAAGAACAGTTATGCGGGGTTTCACTAAGATTTTAGAGGTTACCCATGATTACCCATGTATCAAACTATAGAAAACATTTAAGAGAAATTGTGAAATTTCATGCATCTATTATAAGGCGCACCATGACGTAATGTGACGTTTGTTTTTTGTGCAAATAGTAATGTTTTAACCAACCGCCACTCTGTGTTGATATAATAACAGTTATCCGGGGTTTCACTAAGATTCTAGAGGTTACCCATGATTACCCATGTATTAAACTAAAGAAAATATTTAACTGAAATCGTGAAATTTCATGCATCTATTGTAAGGCGCACCATTTGGTGATGTGACGTTTGTTTCCTGCGCAGATAGTAATGTTTTAATCAACAGCCACTCTGTGTTTATATCAGAACAGTTATCCGGGATTTCACTAAGATTTTAGAGGTTACCCATGATTACCCATGTATTAAACTAAAGAAACTATTTAACAGAAATTGTGAAATTTCATGCATCTATTATAATGCGGCACCATGTCGTGATGTGGCGTTTGTTTTCTGCGCAGATAGTAATGTTTTAATCAACAGCCACTCTGCGTTAATATAAGAACAGTTATGCGGGGTTTCACTAAGATTTTAGAGGTTACCCATGATTACCCATGTATCAAACTATAGAAAACATTTAAGAGAAATTGTGAAATTTCATGCATCTATTATAAGGCGCACCATGACGTAATGTGACGTTTGTTTTTTGTGCAGATAGTAATGTTTTAACCAACCGCCACTCTGTGTTGATATAATAACAATTATCCGGGGTTTCAATAAGATTTTAGAGGTTACCCATGATTACCCATGTATTAAACTAAAGAAAATATTTAACTGAAATCGTGAAATTTCATGCATCTATTGTAAAGCGGCACCATGTCGTGATGTGACGTTTGTTTCCTGCGCAGATAGTAATGATTTAATCAACAGCCACTTTGTGTTAATATAAGAACAGTTATCCGGGGTTTCACTAAGATTTTAGAGGTTACCTATGATTACCCATGTATTAAACTAAAGAAAATATTTAACTGAAATTGTGAAATTTCATGCATCTATTATAATGCGGCACCATGTCGTGATGTGGCGTTTGTTTTCTGCGCAAATAGTAATGTTTTAATCAACAGCCACTCTGCGTTAATATAAGAACAGTTATGCGGGGTTTCACTAAGATTTTAGAGGTTACCCATGATTACCCATGTATCAAACTATAGAAATCATTTAAGAGAAATTGTGAAATTTCATGCATCTATTATAAGGCGCACCATGACGTAATGTGACGTTTGTTTTTTGTGCAGATAGTAATGTTTTAACCAACCGCCACTCTGTGTTAATATAATAACAGTTATCCGGGGTTTCACTAAGATTTTAGAGGTTACCCATGATTACCCATGTATTAAACTAAAGAAAATATTTAACTGAAATCGTGAAATTTCATGCATCTATTGTAAGGCGGCACCGTGTCGTAATGTGACGTTTGTTTTCTGCGCAGATAGTAATGTTTTAATCAACAGCCACTCTGTGTTAATATAGCTAAGAATAGTTATCCGGGATTTCACTAAGATTTTAGAGGTTACCCATGATTACCCATGTATTAAACTAGACAAAATATTTAACTGAAATTGTGAAATTTCATGCATCTATTGTAAGGCGGCACCATGTCGTGATGTGACGTTTGTTTTCTGCGCAGATAGTAATGTTTTAATCAACAGCCACTCTGTGTTAATATAAGAACAGTTATCCGGGGTTTCACTAAGATTTTAGAGGTTACCCATGATTACCCATGTATTAAACTAGAGAAAATATTTAACTGAAATTGTGAAATTTCATGCATCTATTATAAGGCGGTACCATTTGGTGATGTGACATTTGTTTCCTGCGCAGATAGTAATGTTTTAATCAACAGCCACTCTGTGTTAATATAAGAACAGTTATGCGGGGTTTCACTAAGATTTTAGAGGTTACCCATGATTACCCATGTATTAAACTCAAGAAATTATTTAACAGAAATTGTGAAATTTCATGCATCTATTATAAGGCGGCACCATGTCGTGATGTGACGTTTGTTTTCTGCGCAGATAGTAATGTTTTAATGAACAGCCACTCTGCGTTAATGTAAGAATAGTTATCCGGGGTTTCACTAAGATTTTAGAGGTTACCTATGTTTACCCATGTATCAAACTAAAGAAAACATTTAAGAGAAATTGTGAAATTTCATGCATCTATTATAAGGCGGCACCATGACGTAATGTGACGTTTGTTTTTTGTGCAAATAGGAATATTTTAATCAGCAGCCACTGCGTGTTAATATAACAATAGGTATTCAGGGTTTCACTAAGATCTTAGAAGTTACCCATGATTACCCATGTATTAAACTAAAGAAAATATTTAACTGAAATTGTGAAATTTCATGCATCTATTATAATGCGGCACCATGTCGTGATGTGGCGTTTGTTTTCTGCGCAGATAGTAATGTTTTAATCAACAGCCACTCTGCGTTAATATAAGAACAGTTATGCGGGGTTTCACTAAGATTTAAGAGGTTACCCATGATTACCCATGTATTAAACTATAGAAAACATTTAAGAGAAAATGTGAAATTTCATGCATCTATTATAAGGCGGCACCATGACGTAATGTGACGTTTGTTTTTTGTGCAAATAGTAATATTTTAATCAGCAGCCACTGTGTGTTAATATAAGAAAACGTATCCGGGGTTTCACTAAGATCTTTGAGGTTACCCATGATTACCCGTGTATTAAACTAAAGAAAATATTTAACTGAAATTGTGAAATTTCATACATCTATTGTAAGGCGGCACCATGTCGTAATGTGACGTTTGTTTTCTGCGCAGATAGTAATGTTTTAATCAACAGCCACTCTGTGTTAATATAAGAACAGTTATGCGGGGTTTCACTAAGATTTTAGAGGTTACCCATGATTACCCATGTATTAAACTCAACAAATTATTTAACAGAAATTGTGAAATTTCATGCATCTATTATAATGCGGCACCATGACGTAATGTGACGTTTGTTTTTTGTGCAGATAGTAATGTTTTAACCAACCGCCACTCTGTGTTGATATAATAACAGTTATCCGGGGTTTCACTAAGATTTTAGAGGTTACCCATGATTACCCATGTATTAAACTAAAGAAAATATTTAACTGAAATCGTGAAATTTCATGCATCTATTGTAAGGCGGCACCATGTCGTGATGTGACGTTTGTTTCCTGCGCAGATAGTAATGTTTTAATCAACAGCCACTCTGTGTTAATATAAGAACAGTTATGCGGGGTTTCACTAAGATTTAAGAGGTTACCCATGATTACCCATGTATTAAACTAGAGAAAATA
This sequence comes from Plumapathes pennacea, assembly GCA_964036295.1. Taxonomy (NCBI): domain Eukaryota; kingdom Metazoa; phylum Cnidaria; class Anthozoa; order Antipatharia; family Myriopathidae; genus Plumapathes; species Plumapathes pennacea. The sequence continues at coordinate 18,663,238 of OZ038465.1, read as the reverse complement.
TTTAACTGAAATTGTGAAATTTCATGCATCGATTATAAGGCGGCACCATTTGGTGATGTGACGTTTGTTTCCTGCGCAGATAGTAATGATTTAATCAACAGCCACACTGTGTTAATATAAGAACAGTTATGCGGGGTTTCACTAAGATTTTAGAGGTTACCCATGATTACCCATGTATCAAACTATAGAAAACATTTAAGAGAAATTGTGAAATTTCATGCATCTATTATAAGGCGCACCATGACGTAATGTGACGTTTGTTTTTTGTGCAGATAGTAATGTTTTAACCAACCGCCAATCTGTGTTGATATAATAACAGTTATCCGGGGTTTATTAAGATTTTAGAGGTTATCCATGATTACCCATGTATTAAACTAAAGAAAATATTTAACTGAAATCGTGAAATTTCATGCATCTATTGTAAGGCGGCACCATGTCGTGATGTGACGTTTGTTTCCTGCGCAGATAGTAATGTTTTAATCAACAGCCACTCTGTGTTAATATAAGAACAGTTATGTGGGGTTTCACTAAGATTTTAGAGGTTACCCATGATTACCCATGTATTAAACTAGAGAAAATATTTAACTGAAATTGTGAAATTTCATGCATCGATTATAAGGCGGCACCATTTGGTGATGTGACGTTTGTTTCCTGCGCAGATAGTAATGTTTTAACCAACCGCCACTCTGTGTTGATATAATAACAGTTATCCGGGGTTTCACTAAGATTTTAGAGGTTACCCATGATTACCCATGTATTAAACTAAAGAAAATATTTGACTGAAATCGTGAAATTTCATGCATCTATTGTAAGGCGGCACCATGTCGTGATGTGACGTTTGTTTTCTGCGCAGATAGTAATGTTTTAATCAACAGCCACTCTGTGTTAATATAAGAACAGTTATGCGGGGTTTCACTAAGATTTTAGAGGTTACCCATGATTACCCATGTATTAAACTAGAGAAAATATTTAACTGAAATTGTGAAATTTCATGCATCGATTATAAGGCGGCACCATTTGGTGATGTGACATTTGTTTCCTGCGCAGATAGTAATGTTTTAATCAACAGCCACTCTGTGTTAATATAAGAACAGTTATGCGGGGTTTCACTAAGATTTTAGAGGTTACCCATGATTACCCATGTATTAAACTCAAGAAATTATTTAACAGAAATTGTGAAATTTCATGCATCTATTATAATGCGGCACCATGTCGTGATGTGACGTTTGTTTTCTGCGCAGATAGTAAAGTTTTAATCAACAGCCACCCTGCGTTAATGTAAGAATAGTTATCCGGGGTTTCACTAAGATTTTAGAGGTTACCCATGTTTACCCATGTATCAAACTAAAGAAAACATTTAAGAGAAATTGTGAAATTTCATGCATCTATTATAAGGCGGCACCATGACGTTATGTGACGTTTGTTTTCTGTGCAAATAGTAATATTTTAATGAGCAGCCACTGTGTGTTAATATAACAATAGGTATCCGGGGTTTCACTAAGATCTTAGAGGTTACCCATGATTACCCATGTATTAAACTAAAGAAAATATTTAACTGAAATTGTGAAATTTCATGCATCTATTATAATGCGGCACCATGTCGTGATGTGGCGTTTGTTTTCTTCGCAGATAATAATGTTTTAATCAACAGCCACTCTGTGTTAATATAAGAACAGTTATCCGGGGTTTCACTAAGATTTTAGAGGTTACCTATGATTACCCATGTATTAAACTAAAGAAAATATTTAACAGAAATTGTGAAATTTCATGCATCTATTATAATGCGGCACCATGTCGTGATGTGGCGTTTGTTTTCTGCGCAGATAGTAATATTTTAAACAACAGCCACTCTGCGTTAATATAAGAACAGTTATGCGGGGTTTCACTAAGATTTTAGAGGTTACCCATGATTACCCATGTATCAAACTATAGAAAACATTTAAGAGAAATTGTGAAATTTCATGCATCTATTATAGGGCGCATCATGACGTAATGTGACGTTTGTTTTTTGTGCAGATAGTAATGTTTTAACCAACCTCCACTCTGTGTTAATATAATAACAGTTATCCGGGGTTTCACTAAGATTTTAGAGGTTACCTATGATTACCCATGTATTAAACTAAAGAAAATATTTAACTGAAATCGTGAAATTTCATGCATCTATTGTAAGGGGGCACCATATCGTGATGTGACGTTTGTTTTCTGCGCAGATAGTAATGTTTTAATCAACAGCCAATCTGTGTTAATATAAGAACAGTTATCCGGGATTTCACTAAGATTTTAGAGGTTACCCATGATTACCCATGTATTAAACTAAACAAAATATTTAACTGAAATTGTGAAATTTCATGCATCTATTGTAAGGCGGCACCATGTCGTGATGTGGCGTTTGTTTCCTGCGCAGATAGTAATGTTTTAATCAACAGCCACTCTGCGTTAATATAAGAACAGTTATGCGGGGTTTCACTAAGATTTTAGAGGTTACCTATGACTACCCATGTATTAAACTAAAGAAATTATTTAACAGAAATTGTGAAATTTCATGCATCTATTATAATGCGGCACCATGTCGTGATGTGGCGTTTGTTTTCTGCGCAGATAGTAATATTTTAATCAACAGCCACTCTGCGTTAATATAAGAACAATTATGCGGGGTTTCACTAAGATTTTAGAGGTTACCCATGATTACCCATGTATCAAACTATAGAAAACATTTAAGAGAAATTGAGAAATTTCATGCATCTATTATAAGGCGCACCATGACGTAATGTGACGTTTGTTTTTTGTGCAGATATTAATGTTTTAACCAACCGCCACTCTGTGTTAATATAATAACAGTTATGCGGGGTTTCACTAAGATTTTAGAGGTTACCCATGATTACCCATGTATTAAACTAAAGAAAATATTTAACTGAAATCGTGAAATTTCATGCATCTATTGTAAGGCGGCACCATGTCGTGATGTGACGTTTGTTTTCTGCGCAGATAGTAATGTTTTAATCAACAGCCACTCTGTGTTAATATAAGAACAGTTATCCGGGATTTCACTAAGATTTTAGAGGTTACCTATGATTACCCATGTATTAAACTAAAGAAAATATTTAACAGAAATTGTGAAATTTCATGCATCTATTATAATGCGGCACCATGTCGTGATGTGACGTTTGTTTTCTGCGCAGATGGTAATGTTTTAATCAACATCCACTCTGCGTTAATATAAAAACAGTTATGCGGGGTTTCACTAACATTTTAGAGGTTACCCATGATTACCCACGGATCAAACTATAGAAAACATTTAAGACAAATTCTGAAATTTCATGCATGTATTATAAGGCGCACCATGACGTAATGTGACGTTTATTTTTCGTGCAGATAGTAATATTTTAACCAACCGCCATTCTGTGTTAATATAATAACAGTTATCCGGGGTTTCACTAAGATTTTAGAGGTTACCCATGATTACCCATGCATTAAAATAGAGAAAATATTTAACTGAAATTGTGAAATTTCATGCATCTATTATAAGGCGGCACCATTTGGTGATGTGACGTTTGTTTCCTGCGCAGATAGTAATGTTTTAATCAACAGCCACTCTGCGTTAATGTAATAATAGTTATCCTGGGTTTCACTAAGATTTTAGAGGTTACCCATGTTTACCCATGTATCAAACTAAAGAAAACATTTAAGAGAAATTGTGAAATTTCATGCATCTATTATAAGGCGGCACCATGACGTAATGTGACGTTTGTTTTTTGTGCAAATAGTAATATTTTAATCAGCAGCCACTGTGTGTTAATATAACAATAGGTATTCGGGGTTTCACTAAGATCTTAGAGGTTACCCATGATTACACATGTATTAAACTAAAGAAAATATTTAACTGAAATTGTGAAATTTCATGCATCTATTATAATGCGGCACCATGTGGTGATGTGGCGTTTATTTTCTGCGCAGATAGTAATGTTTTAATCAACAGCCACTCTGCGTTAATATAAGAACAGTTATGCGGGGTTTCACTAAGATTTTAGAGGTTACCCATAATTACCCCAGTATCAAACTATAGAAAACATTTAAGAGAAATTGTGAAATTTTATGCATCTATTATAAGGCGCACCATGACGTAATGTGACGTTTGTTTTTTGTGCAGATATTAATGTTTTAACCAACCGCCACTCTGTGTTAATATAATAACAGTTATCCGGGGTTTCACTAGGATTTTAGAGGTTACCCATGATTACCCATGTATTAAACTAAAGAAAATATTTAACTGAAATCGTGAAATTTCATGCATCTATTGTAAGGCGGCACCATGTCGTGATGTGACGTTTGTTTTCTGCGCAGATAGTAATGTTTTAATCAACAGCCACTCTGTGTTAATATAAGAACAGTTATGCGGGGTTTCACTAAGATTTTAGAGGTTACCCATGATTACCCATGTATTAAACTAGAGAAAATATTTAACTAAAATTGTGAAATTCCATGCATCTATTATAAGGCGGCACCATTTGGTGATGTGACGTTTGTTTCCTGCGCAGATAGTAATGTTTTAATCAACAGGCACTCTGTGTTAATATAAGAACAGTTACGCGGGGTTTCACTAAAAATAAAGAGGTTACCCATGATTACCCATGTATTAAACTAAAAAAAACATTTAACAGAAATTGTGAAATTTTATGCATCTATTATAAGGCGGCACCATGTCGTGATGTGACGTTTGTTTTCTGCGCAGATAGTAATGTTTTAATCAACAGCCACTCTGTGTTAATATAAGAATAGTTAATCGGGGTTTCATTAAGATTTTAGAGGTTACCCATGATTACCCATGTATCAAACTAAAGAAAATATTTAAGAGAAATTGTGAAATTTCATGCATTTATTTTAAGGCGGCACCATGTCCTGATATGACGTTTTTTTCTGCGCAGATAGTAATGTTTTAATCAACAGCCACTCTGTGTGAATATAAGAACAGTTATCCGGGGTTTCACTAAGATTTTAGAGGTTACCCATGATTACCCATGTATTAAACTAAAGAAAATATTTAACTGAAATCGTGAAATTTCATGCATCTATTGTAAGGCGGCACCATGTCGTGAAGTGGCCTTTGTTTTCTTCGCAGATAGTAATGTTTTAATCAACAGCCACTCTGCGTTAATATAAGAACAGTTATGCGGGGTTTCACTAAGATTTTAGAGGTTACCCATGATTACCCATGTATCAAACTAAAGAAAACATTTAAGAGAAATTGTGAAATTTCATGCATCTTTTATAAGGCGGCACCATGACGTAATGTGACGTTTGTTTTTTGTGCAAATAGTAATATTTTAATGAGCAGCCACTGTGTGTTAATATAACAATAGGTATTCGGGGTTTCACTAAGATCTTAGGGGTTACCCATGATTACCCATGTATTAAACTAAAGAAAATATTTAACTGAAATTGTGAAATTTCATGCATCTATTATAATGCGGCACCATGTCGTGATGTGGCGTTTGTTTTCTGCGCAGATAGTAATGTTTTAATCAAAAGCCACTCTGCGTTAACATAAAAACAGTTATGGGGGGTTTCACTAAGATTTTAGAGGTTACCCATGATTACCCATGTATCAAACTATAGAAAACATTTAAGAGAAATTGTGAAATTTTATGCATCTATTATAAGGCGCACCATGACGTAATGTGACGTTTGTTTTTTGTGCAGATAGTAATGTTTTAACCAACCGCCACTCTGTGTTAATATAATAACAGTTATCCGGGGTTTCACTAAGATTTTAGAGGTTACCCATGATTACCCATGTATTAAACTAAAAAAAATATTTAACTGAAATCGTGAAATTTCATGCATCTATTGTAAGGCGGCACCATGTCGTGATGTGACGTTTGTTTTCTGCGCAGATAGTAATGTTTTAATCAACAGCCACTCTGTGTTAATATAAGAACAGTTATCCGGGGTTTCACTAAGATTTTAGAGGTTACCCATGATTACCCATGTATTAAACTAGAGAAAATATTTAACTAAAATTGTGAAATTCCATGCATCAATTATAAGAAAGCACCATTTGGTGATGTGACGTTTGTTTCCTGCGCAGATAGTAATGTTTTAATCAACAGCCACTCTGTGTTAATATAAGAACAGTTATCCGGGGTTTCACTAAGATTTTAGAAGTTACCCATGATTACCCATGTATTAAACTAAAAAAAAATATTTAACAAAAATTGTGAAATTTTATACATCTATTATAAGGCGGCAACATGTCGTGATGTGACGTTTGTTTTCTGCGCAGATAGTAATGTTTTAATCAACAGCCACTCTGTGTTAATATAAGAATAGTTATCCGGGGTTTCATTAAGATTTTAGAGGTTACCCATGATTACCCATGTATCAAACTAAAGAAAACATTTAAGAGAAATTGTGAAATTTCATGCATTTATTTTAAGGCGGCACCGTGTTCTGATATGACGTTTTTTTCTGCGCAGATAGTAATGTTTTAATCAACAGCCACTCTGTGTTAATATAAGAATAGTTATCCGGGGTTTCACTAAGATTTTAGAGGTTATCCATGATTACCCATGTATCAAACTATAGAAAATATTTAAGAGAAATTGTGAAATTTCATGCATTTATTGTAAGGCGGCACCATGTCGTGATGTGGCATTTGTTTTCTGCGCAGATAGTAATGTTTTAACCAACCGCCACTCTGTGTTAATATAAGAATAGTTATCCGGGGTTTCACTAAGATTTTAGAGGTTACCCATGATTACCCATATATTAAACTAAAGAAAATATTTAACTGAAATCGTGAAATTTCATGCATCTATTGTAAGGCGGCACCATGTCGTGATGTGACGTTTGTTTTCTGCGCAGATAGTAATGTTTTAATCAACAGCAACTCTGTGTTAATATAACTAAGAACAGTTATCCGGGATTTCACTAAGATTTTAGAGGTTACCCATGATTACCCATGTAATAAACTAAGCAAAATATTTAACTGAAATTGTGAAATTTCATGCATCTATTGTAAGGCGGCACCATATCGTGATGTGACGTTTGTTTCCTGCGCAGATAGTAATGTTTTAATCAACAGCCACTCTGTGTTAATATAAGAACAGTTATCCGGGGTTTCACTAAGATTTTAGAGGTTACCCATGATTACCCATGTATTAAACTCAAGAAATTATTTAACAGAAATTGTGAAATTTCATGCATCTGTTATAAGGCGGCACCATGTCGTGATGTGACGTTTCTTTTCTGCGCAGATAGTAATGTTTTAATCAACAGCCACTCTGCGTTAATGTAAGTATAGTTATCCGGGGTTTCACTAAGAATTTAGAGGTTACCCATGATTACCCATGTATCAAACTAAAGAAAACATTTAAGAGAAATGGTGAAATTTCATGCATCTATTCTAAGGCGGCACCATGACGTAATGTGACGTTTGTTTTTTGTGCAAATAGTAATATTTTAATCAGCAGCCATTGTGTGTTAATATAAGAATAGGTATTCGGGGTTTCACTAAGATCTTAGAGGTTACCCATGATTACCCATGTATTAAACTAAAGAAAATATTTAACTGAAATTGTGAAATTTCATGCATCTATTATAATGCGGCACCATGTCGTGATGTGGCGTTTGTTTTCTGCGCAGATAGTAATGTTTTAATCAACAGCCACTCTGCGTTAATATAAGAACAGTTATGCGGGGTTTCACTAAGATTTAAGAGGTTACCCATGATTACCCATGTATCAAACTATAGAAAACATTTAAGAGAAATTGTGAAAATTGATACATCTATTATAAGGCGGCACCATGACGTAATGTGACGTTTCTTGTTTGTGCAAATAATAAAATTTTAATCAGCAGCCACTGTGTGTTAATATAACAATAGGTATCCGGGGTTTCACTAAGATCTTAGAAGTTACCCATGATTACCCATGTATTAAACTAAAGCAAATATTTAACTGAAATTGTGAAATTTCTTGCATCTATTGTAAGGCGGCACCATGTCGTGATGTGACGTTTGTTTTCTGCGCAGATAGTAATGTTTTAATCAACAGCCACTCTGTGTTAAAATAAGAACAGTTATCCGGGGTTTCAGTAAGATTTTTGAGGTTACCTATGATTACCCATGTATTAAAGTAAAGAAATTATTTAACAGAAATTGTGAAATTTCATGCATCTATTATAGTGCGGCGCCATGTCGTGATGTGGCGTTTGTTTTATTCGCAGATAGTAATGTTTTAATCAACAGCCACTCTGCGTTAATATAAGAACAGTTATGCGGGGTTTCACTAAGATTTTAGAGGTTACCCATGATTACCCATGTATCAAACTATAGAAAACATTTAAGAGAAATTGTGAAATTTCATGCATCTTTTATAAGGCGCACCATGAGGTAATGTGACGTTTGTTTTTTGTGCAGATAGTAATGTTTTAACCAACCGCCACTCTTTGTTAATATAATAACAGTTATCCGGGGTTTCACTAAGATTTTAGAGGTTACCCATGATTACCCATGTATTAAACTAAAGAAAATATTTATCTGAAATCGTGAAATTTCATGCATCTATTGTAAGGCGGCACCATGTCGTGATGTGACGTTTGTTTCCTGCGCAGATAGTAATGTTTTAATCAACAGCCACTCTGTGTTAATATAAGAACAGTTATCCGGGGTTTCACTAAGATTTTAGAGGTTACCCATGATTACCCATGTATTAAACTCAAGAAATTATTTAACTGAAATCGTGAAATTTCATGCATCTATTGTAAGGCGGCACCATGTCGTGATGTGACGTTTGTTTTCTGCGCAGATAGTAATGTTTTAATCAACAGCCACTCTGTGTTAATATGAGAACAGTTATCCGGGGTTTCACTAAGATTTTAGAGGTTACCCATGATTACCCATGTATTAAAGTAGAGAAAATATTTAACTGAAATCGTGAAATTTCATGCATCTATTATAAGGCGGCACCATTTGGTGATGTGACGTTTGTTTCCTACGCAGATAGTAATGTTTTAATCAACAGCCACTCTGTGTTAATATAAGAACAGTTATGCGGAGTTTCACTAAGAGTTTAGAGGTTACCCATGATTACCCATGTATTAAACTAAAGAAAATATTTAACAGAACTTGTGAAATTTTATGCATCTATTATAAGGCGCCACCATGTCGTGATGTGACGTTTGTTTTCTGCGCAGATAGTAATGTTTTAATCAACAGCCACTCTGTGTTAATATAAGAACAGTTATCCGGGGTTTCACTAAGATTTTAGAGGTTACCCATGATTACCCATGTATCAAACTAAAGAAAACATTTAAGAGAAATTGTGAAATTTCATGCATGTATTTTAAGGCGGCACCATGTCCTGATATGACGTTTGTTTTCTGCGCAGATAGTAATGTTTTAATCAACAGTCACTCTGCGTTAATATAAGAACAGTTATCCGGGGTTTCACTAAGATTTTACAGGTTACCCATCATTACCCATGTATTAAACTAAAGAAAATATTTAACAGAAATTGTGAAATTTCATGCATCTATTATATGGCGGCACCATGACGTAATGTGACGTTTGTTTTCTGTGCAGATAGTAATGTTTTAATCAACAGCCACTCTGTGTTAATATAAGAACAGTTATGCGGGGTTTCACTAAGATTGAAGAGGTTACCCATGATTACCCATGTATTAAACTAAAGAAAATATTTAACAGAAATTGTGAAATTTCATGCATCTATTATAAGGCGGCACCATGTCGTGAATTGACGTTTGTTTTTTGTGCAGATAGTAATGTTTTAACCAACCGCTACTCTGTGTTAATATAATAACAGTTATCCGGGGTTTCACTAAGATTTTAGAGGTTACCCATGATTACCCATGTATTAAACTAAAGAAAATATTTATCTGAAATCGTGAAATTTCATGCATCTATTGTAAGGCGGCACCATATCGTGATGTGACGTTTGTTTCCTGCGCAGATAGTAATGTTTTAATCAACAGCCACTCTGTGTTAATATAAGAACAGTTATGCGGGGTTTCACTAAGATTTTAGAGGTTACCCATGATTACCCATGTATTAAACTCAAGAAATTATTTAACAGAAATTGTGAAATTTCATGCATCTGTTATAAGGCGGCACCATGTCGTGATGTGACGTTTGTTTTCTGCGCAGATAGTAATGCTTTAATCAAGAGCCACCCTGCGTTAATGTAAGAATAGTTATCCGGGGTTTCACGAAGATTTTAGAGGTTACCCATGTTTACCCATGTATCAAATTAAAGAAAACATTTAAGAGAAATTGTGAAATTTCATGCATCTATTATAAGGCGGCACCATGACGTTATGTGACGTTTGTTTTCTGTGCAAATAGTAATATTTTAATGAGCAGCCACTGTGTGTTAATATAACAATAGGTATCCGGGGTTTCACTAAGATTTTAGAGGTTACCCATGATTACCCATGTATTAAACTAAAGAAAATATTTAACTGAAATTGTGAAATTTCATGCATTTATTATAATGCGGCACCATGTCGTGATGTGGCGTTTGTTTTATTCGCAGATAGTAATGTTTTAATCAACAGCCACTCTGCGTTAATATAACAACAGTTATCCGGGGTTTCACTAAGATTTTAGAGGTTACCCATGATTACCCATGTATCAAACTATAGAGAACATTTAAGAGAAATTGTGAAATTTTATGCATCTATTATAAGGCGCACCATAACGTAATGTGACGTTTGTTTTTTGTGCAGATAGTAATGTTTTAACCAACCGCCACTCTGTGTTAATATAAGAACAGTTATCCGGGGTTTCACTAAGATTTTAGAGGTTACCCATGATTACCCATGTATTAAACTAAAGAAAATATTTAACTGAAATCGTGAAATTTCATGCATCTATTGTAAGGCGGCACCATGTCGTGATGTGACGTTTGTTTTCTGCGCAGATAGTAATGTTTTAATCAACAGCCACTCTGTGTTAATATAAGAACAGTTATCCGGGGTTTCACTAAGGTTTTAGAGTTTACCCATGATTACCCATGTATTAAAGTAGAGAAAATATTTAACTGAAATTGTGAAATTTCATGCATCTATTATAAGGCGGCACCATTTGGTGATGTGACGTTTGTTTCCTGCGCAGATAGTAATGTTTTAATCAACAGCCACTCTGTGTTAATATAAGAACAGTTATGCGGAGTTTCACTAAGATTTTAGAGGTTACCCATGATTACCCATGTATTATACTAAAGAAAATATTTAACAGAAATTGTGAAATTTCATGCATCTATTATAAGGCGGCACCATGTCGTGATGTGACGTTTGTTTTCTGCGCAGATAGTAATGTTTTAATCAACAGCCACTCTGTGTTAATATAAGAACAGTTATCCGGGGTTTCACTAAGATTTTAGAGGTTACCCATGATTACCCATGTATCAAACTAAAGAAAACATTTAAGAGAAATTGTGAAATTTCATGCATGTATTTTAAGGCGGCACCATGTCCTGATATGACGTTTGTTTTCTGCGCAGATAGTAATGTTTTAATCAACAGCCACTCTGCGTTAATATAAGAACAGTTATCCGGGGTTTCACTAAGATTTTAGAGGTTACCCATGATTACCCATGTATTAAACTAAAGAAATTATTTAACAGAAATTGTGAAATTTCATGCATCTATTATATGGCGGCACCATGACGTAATGTGACGTTTGTTTTTTGTGCAGATAGTAATGTTTTAATCAACAGCCACTCTGTGTTAATATAAGAACAGTTATGCGGGGTTTCACTAAGATTGAAGAGGTTACCCATGATTACCCATGTATTAAAGTAAAGAAAATATTTAACAGAAATTGTGAAATTTCATGCATCTATTATAAGGCGGCACCATGTCGTGATGTGACGTTTGTTTTCTGCGCAGATAGTAATGTTTTAATCAACAGCCACTCTGTGTTAATATAAGAACAATTATCCCGGGTTTCACTAAGATTTTAGAGGTTACCCATGATTACCCATGTATTAAACTAAAGAAATTATTTAACTGAATTTGTGAAATTTCATGCATCTATTATAAGGCGGCACCATGACGTAATGTGACGTTTGTTTTTTGTGCAGATAGTAATGTTTTAATCAACAGCCATTCTGTATTAATATAAGAACAGTTATCCGGGGTTTCACTAAGATTTTAGAGGTTACCCATGATTACCCATGTATTAAACTAAAGAAAATATTTAACTGAAATTGTGAAATTTCATGCATCTATTATAAGGCGGCACCATGTCGTGATGTGACGTTTGTTTTCTGCGCAGATAGTAATATTTTAATCAACAGCTACTCTGCATTAATATAAGAACAGTTATCCAGGGTTTCACTAAGATTTTAGGGGTAACCCATGATTACCCATGTATTAAATTAAAGAAAATATTTAACAGAATTTGTGAAATTTCATGCATCTTTTATAAGGCGGCACCATGACGTAATGTGACGTTTGTTTTCTTTTCAGATAGTTATGTTTTAATCAACAGCCACTCTGTGTTAAAATAAGAATAGTTATCTGGGGTTTCTCTAAGACTTTAGAGGTTACCCATGATTACCCATGTATTAAAGTAAAGAAATTATTTAACTGAAATTGTGAAATTTCATGCATCTATTGTAAGGCGGCACCATGTCGTGATGTGACGTTTGTTTTCTGCGCAGATAGAAATGTTTTAATCAACAGCCACTCTGCGTTCATATACGAACAGTTATCCGGGGTTTCACTAAGATTTTAGAGATTACCCATGATTACCCATGTATCAAACTAAAGAAAATATTTAACTGAAATTGTGAAATTTCATGCATCTATTTTAAGGCGGCACCATGAGGTAATGTGACGTTTGTTTTTTGTGCAGATAGTAATGTTTTAATTAGCATCCACTCTGTGTTAATATAAGAATAGTTATCCGGGGTTTCACTAAGATCTTAGAGGTTACCCATGATTACCCATGTATTAAACTAAAGAAAATATTTAACAGAAATTGTGAAATTTCATGCATCTATTATAAGGCAGCACCATGTCGTGATGTGACGTTTGTTTTCTGTGCAGATAGTAATGTTTTAATGAACAGCCACTCTGTGTTAATATAAGAACAGTTATGCGGGGTTTCACTAAGATTTTAGAGGTTACCCATGATTACCCATGTATTAAACTAAAGAAAATATTTAACAGAAATTGTGAAATTTCATGCATCTATTATAAGGCGGCACCATGTCGTGATGTGACGTTTGTTTTCTGCGCAGATAGTAATGTTTTAATCAACAGCCACTCTGTGTTAATATAAGAACAGTTATCCGGGGTTTCACTAAGATTTTAGGGGTAACCCATGATTACCCATGTATTAAACTAAAGAAAATATTTAAGAGAAATTGTGAAATTTCATGCATCTATTATAAGGCGGCACCATGTCGTGATATGACGTTTGTTTTTTGTGCAGATAGTAATGTTTTAATCAACACCCACTCTGTGTTAATATAAGAACAGTTATCCCGGGTTTCACTACTATTTTAGAGGTTACCCATGATTACCCATGTATTAAACTAAAGAAAATATTTAAGAGAAATTGTGAAATTTCATGCATCTTTTATAAGGCGGCACCATGTCGTGATATGAGGTTTGTTTTCTGTGCAGATAGTAATGTTTTAATCAACAGCCACTCTGTGTTAATATAAGAACAGTTATCCGGGGTTTCACTAAGATTTTAGAGGTTACCCATGATGACCCATGTATTTAACTAAAGAAAATATTTAACAAAAATTGTGAAATTTGATACATCTATTATAAGGCGGACCATGTCGTGATGTGACGTTTGTTTTCTGCGCAGATAGTAATATTTTAATCAACAGCTACTCTGCATTAATATAAGAACAGTTATCCAGGGTTTCACTAAGATTTTAGGGGTAACCCATGATTACCCATGTATTAAATTAAAGAAAATATTTAACAGAATTTGTGAAATTTCATGCATCTATTATAAGGCGGCACCATGACGTAATGTGATGTTTGTTTTCTTTTCAGATAGTTATGTTTTAATCAACAGCCACTCTGTGTTAATATAAGAATAGTTATCTGGGGTTTCTCTAAGACTTTAGAGGTTACCCATGATTACCCATGTATTAAAGTAAAGAAATTATTTAACTGAAATTGTGAAATTTCATGCATCTATTGTAAGGCGGCACCATGTCGTGATGTGACGTTTGTTTTCTGCGCAGATAGAAATGTTTTAATCAACAGCCACTCTGCGTTCATATACGAACAGTTATCCGGGGTTTCACTAAGATTTTAGAGATTACCCATGATTACCCATGTATCAAACTAAAGAAAATATTTAACTGAAATTGTGAAATTTCATGCATCTATTTTAAGGCGGCACCATGAGGTAATGTGACGTTTGTTTTTTGTGCAGATAGTAATGTTTTAATTAGCAGCCACTCTGTGTTAATATAAGAATAGTTATCCGGGGTTTCACTAAGATCTTAGAGGTTACCCATGATTACCCATGTATTAAACTAAAGAAAATATTTAACAGAAATTGTGAAATTTCATGCATCTATTATAAGGCAGCACCATGTCGTGATGTGACGTTTGTTTTCTGTGCAGATAGTAATGTTTTAATGAACAGCCACTCTGTGTTATTATAAGAACAGTTATGCGGGGTTTCACTAAGATTTTAGAGGTTACCCATGATTACCCATGTATTAAACTAAAGAAAATATTTAACAGAAATTGTGAAATTTCATGCATCTATTATAAGGCGGCACCATGTCGTGATGTGACGTTTGTTTTCTGCGCAGATAGTAATGTTTTAATCAACAGCCACTCTGTGTTAATATAAGAACAGTTATCCGGGGTTTCACTAAGATTTTAGGGGTAACCCATGATTACCCATGTATTAAACTAAAGAAAATATTTAAGAGAAATTGTGAAATTTCATGCATCTATTATAAGGCGGCACCATGTCGTGATATGACGTTTGTTTTTTGTGCAGATAGTAATGTTTTAATCAACACCCACTCTGTGTTAATATAAGAACAGTTATCCCGGGTTTCACTACTATTTTAGAGGTTACCCATGATTACCCATGTATTATACTAAAGAAAATATTTAAGAGAAATTGTGAAATTTCATGCATCTTTTATAAGGCGGCACCATGTCGTGATATGAGGTTTGTTTTCTGTGCAGATAGTAATGTTTTAATCAACAGCCACTCTGTGTTAATATAAGAACAGTTATCCGGGGTTTCACTAAGATTTTAGAGGTTACCCATGATGACCCATGTATTTAACTAAAGAAAATATTTAACAAAAATTGTGAAATTTGATACATCTATTATAAGGCGGACCATGTCGTGATGTGACGTTTGTTTTCTGCGCAGATAGTAATATTTTAATCAACAGCTACTCTGCGTTAATATAAGAACAGTTATCCGGGGTTTCACTAAGATTTTAGGGGTAACCCATGATTACCCATGTATTAAACTAAAGAAAATATTTAACAGAAATTGTGAAATTTCATGCATCTATTATAAGGCGGCACCATGTCGTGATGTGACGTTTGTTTTCTGCGCAGATAGTAATGTTTTAATCAACAGCCACTCTGTGTTAATATAAAAGGAGGTTATTACACGGGAAGGAGGTCAATACGGCGGAGTATTTTTACGAGTCGGTATTATTTTTTCGAGCCTGCTTCAGGCGAGAAAAAATATAACTGACGAGTAAAAATACAGCCGTATTGCACGACTTTTTGTGTAATAAATATTTTTTTACACGAAAAACGAAGCAGGGCAAACATTCTCGCCGCGCGCAAAATGGAACAAAAAAATGACGCGTTCGTAAACTTTGCTTGCGAAAACTGATCACGTAAGCTAATAAACCAGTTGATCTGGTTCCTGACGAGTGCAATACGCTCCCATCTTTGCACTCGTTTTGGCCCGTATTTGCACTCGAAAATGTAAAGTCGTATAATAAGAACAGTTATCCGGGGTTTCACTAAGATTTTAGAGGTTACCCATGATTACCCATGTATTAAACTAAAGAAAATATTTAACAGAAATTGTGAAATTTTATGCATCTATTATAAGGCGGCACCATGTCGTGATATGACGTTTGTTTTCTGCGCAGATAGTAATGTTTTAATCAACAGCCACTCTGTGTTAATATAAGAACAGTTATCCGGGGTTTCACTAAGATTTTAGAGGTTACCCATGATTACCCATGTATCAAACTAAAGAAAACATTTAAGAGAAATTGTGAAATTTCATGCATTTATTTTAAGGCGGCACCATGTCCTGATATGACGTTTGTTTTCTGCGCAGATAGTAATGTTTTAATCAACAGCCACTCTGCGTTAATATAAGAACAGTTATCCGGGGTTTCACTAAGATTTTAGAGGTTACCCTTGATTACCCATGTATTAATTTAAAGAAAATATTTAACAGAAATTGTGAAATTTCATGCATCTATTATATGGCGGCACCATGACGTAATGTGACGTTTGTTTTCTGTGCAGATAGTAATGTTTTAATCAACAGCCACTCTGTGTTAATATAAGAACAGTTATCCGTGGTTTTACTAACAGTTTAAGGGTTATCCATGGCTACCCGTGTATGAAACTAAAGAAGCTTCGAACCGGGAGAGGAGGGAAGGAGGCCTCAACGTTTTATCCAAATTTTTCTGGGGCAAAAACAAAACATCTGTTCACACAAAACTGTCGGTGGTATAAATTTTAACAATACTTTTTATACTTATGGATAATTTTCAAGAAAACACCGCGTATTTGAGAATCATTGTGTAATTATATACTTCTATTATAAGGCGTGACGTTTGTTTATTGCGCGGCTAGTAATGTTTTTATCAACCGCCACTCTGACAAACGGAAACACCGTGTGATTAACCAACTGACGGAAAGACCGTGTAATTGATCTAAAAATCTCTGTGCTGCATATTCACTTTTATAAGGTTTGTGATATTTCACGATACGATCTCGTATTGGGTCTTCTAACTGATCTTAGTGTGTCGAATGGAGCCTTATACTAGTGACATATCTTTCATCTACAGATTTTATTATTATTATTTTGTAAAAGACGTGTCCTAGTTTGAGGAATGATAAGTTTCTGGTGACTTTTCCTTGTTTCTTGAGAACAGCTGTAAAATCATATGGCCAGATACATGGTGTGCCTTAACTCTTGTAATACCCCAAGGAAAATGTCTGAGGTTTGGCTTAAAAAGAGCACTCTATGTAAAAATAGATCGGTTTTGACCGCCATGCTTTGCTCTCAGAAAAGACCAAAGGTGACCAAAAATTAGAACTCAAACGTTTCCTTTACTTTAACCGTGGGCTTACTTTATGTATAAAAGGAGGACTAGTTTGTTCACCAAGATACTGTATGTTGTGTTGGTGGAATCAACAGAGCTCTTACTGTACATGTACGGCAATATCTATTCAGTTATACATTTATATTTTTATCATATTTGGGTAGGTTAATTGTGCTTAAAGTCTTCCCTACTCCTTCCCTTCTTTGTCACTGTGCTCTGCTTCATCCATAACTATCAGTCTCTCTGCCCTCTTTGTACTTGAAGTTTATCGATTTCCGAAAGGTCTTTGACTCTGTCTCTCACATTATCTTGCCTCAAAAGTTACAAGGCTATGGAATTATGGGGGACTTATGGCAATGGCTGACCGACTACCTATCCGATCGGACACAGTTTGCCACTGTAGGTGAGGGCAAATCCCAGACCACCAAGGTCACCTGTGGAGTACCACAGGGATCAGTTTTGGTCCCAATTCTGTTTAACCTGTACACCAATGACCTCCCTGACACCATCTCCTCCCTGGAGGAAGCAAGCATTGAGATGTTCACAGATGACACCACCCTTTACTGCATAGCCGACGACCGACTCTGCTATAGCAGCATCTAAAAAGGCCCTAGCCCTCATCGACGAATGGTGCGTTAAACACGCCATGACACTACATCATAAAAAAGGGGAAGCTATGCTATTATCAGGAAAGAAACTAGTCGGCCCAATTCAAGAATTAAAGAGTAACAACAATGCCATCGAATTTGTCAACTCAACAAGATGCCTTGGTATCAGAATCGACAATAAATTGAGCTGGACCACGCACCTCCATGACCTTATCACGTCATATGCTAACAAGCTCAATCTGCTCAAATCTATGAAGTTTCTACCAGCCAGTGCTCTCGTAACATTTTACTTCAGAGTAATCCTGCCGTCAATCACTTACGGAACAATCCTCTGGGGGAATTGCAATAACACCATATTCCAAGACTTTGAGAAAATGCATGTAAGGGCAGCCAATATCATTTACAAGATTGAATGGAACACTCCCAGCACTGACGTCCTCGAAAAAGTAAAATGGAACACACTATTTTGGCAATACAAATATAAGCTAGCGACATTTGTGCATAAGTCAGTACAGTCGGAAACCACCTACAGTAAACTTTTCACTCATATGAGTTCTAAATATTTTCTAAGAGGTAGAAACAAGCTATTCATCCTGCAACCACGCACGGACGCCGTTTGTAAGTCAATCACATACAGGTCATTAGTACTGTGGAATTACTTAGAAGAGCCCCTTCAAGAAAAACCACACTCCTGTTTCAAAGCTAGTACAATGCACATAAACAGCATACCCTTAAAGCCAAACACAAGACTTAGCGAAGAGTCTGTGTACAATTGAAGCAAATAGCGCTCATTGAACTTATCCATCACTCAGCTACCTTTGGGCAATATTATATTTTATATTACCTTATATAATTTCCATACTTACGCATACTTAAACACACATACATCTAACTCAATCACGTTTAAATATATGCGCTTTCAAGCATTAATTCGATTTTAAGATATTACTGTCAGAATATAAATCTCGGTAGTTAGTTAGATATTCCACTGGCAATGTAACTAGTTAGCTTAAGTCCAATTTTTAGTTCCTGATATATAGATTTTATCAGCACGGCCACATCAGCTCTAATGCTGCAGTCGCCTAACACCGTGTATAAATGAATGACATTATTATTATTACTATTATTATTATTATTATTATTATTATTATTATTATTATTATTATTATTATTATTATTATTATCATTTATTATACAATGGGATCAGAAACAATTTTTAAAGCTGAATGAGCATTAGTGTATAATGCAGTTGAACAAGCAAGACGAGTTATTTCAAATTGCACATTACTGTTTAATGCTAAATAGACAAAATGCACAGGCAGTTCTAAAAACGCAATAGTTATTGTTGTTAAAAGAATAGTTTTTGTTTGTTTTCTAGGATGTGATGAGGTAAACTTGATGTTTGTTGCAGAGAAACGCTCTTCCTATTCCTACTACATAAATACTATTGCTATAGTGTGCCAGAGAAATGCCTGTTCTATTCCTATTTCTTGATTGTCAGGTAATAAACTAACTGTAGTATGCAAGTGACTATGCTGGAGGCCTATTGGCGCTTATCATCCACCCTTCCATACAAGATCTGACAGGTTTGCTTCAACAACCAAGGCATCGATCTATTAGTCAGGGAGCCCCTTTTTACACTTGGTGAGTCTTGCTAAACGATGTGTGCTGGTCTTTTATTTCCGCACTTGCGGTGTATAACTATAGAATACTGCTACAACACAGGGCTACTGCATCACAATAAAGTGCTCTCCCAAGAAGCCGTGCTATAGTAATAAATAAATAAATAAATAAATAAATAAATAAGACTAAAACTTATCTACAATTTCTCCTAACTATATAATAAAGATGATTTAAACTAAACTATTGTAAGTGTGTTTTAAAAACTGCTAATGAGGTGACCTGCTTCGGCCGTGTTGTGAGATTGTTCCACAAAATGGCTCCTCTATATGAGAAGCTCTTTTTTTAGGACTTCCGTGTTTGGCCTAGGGACAAACAGGTTGTGGTTTGAGCCTCTTAAATTGTGGCGATGAATTGTGTTTGCCGTGATGAAATTGTCAAAGATGTATCTCGGGACTCTGTTATTCATCGTCTTGTGCATAAGGCATTTCATTTGGTTGGAACGTCTGTCACTAAGACTTTGCCAGCCAAGATCAGATAGGATTTCTAAGGATCCCACACCCCAATCTGAGCCAGTTATATTACGGGTTGCTCTGTTTTGTAATTTTTCAAGTTTGAGTGCGAGACTTTTACCACAATTTCCCCAAACAGCACTGCAGTAGTCAAATTGCGGCAATATATGTACGTTTACTTCCAAATGAGTGTTTCATCGAGCTCTACACCTAAACATTTGTAGTTCGTGACCCTTTCGATATGTTGTCCATCTATGCTAATGTTAGGTTGACTAGGGATAGATGAGACTTTTTGGCGCGTTCCAATAAACATGCATTTAGTCTTAAGAACGTTAAGGCTAACTTGGTTGCGAGCGCGGCTCAGCCACTGTTTCAATTCGACAAGGTCATGATTCATTGCTGAGACCAGTTCATCTTGGTTTTTAGCTGCGTACGTGAGTCTAGTCATCAGCATGCACTTTGGGTTTGGATAGGAGATTGCAGTTTGGGAGGTCATTTATGTAGTGTAAGATGAGTAGGGGCCCCAAGATTAGGCCCTGCATGCGGCACCCCGCAGCGAATAAAATTTGCTTTGGATTTTACTCCATTGACCACCGTAAGCTGCGTTCTCCGCATAAAGTAGTTTCTAAAAAGCTGGAAGGTTTTGGCCCTGAGGCCACACCATTGCAGCTTTTTTAGAAGAATTTCATGATCTATAGTGTCAAAAGCCTTTTTCAGACCGATGAAAAGGATGGCGTTAATAAGACCGTTATCAATATACCAGTCATTTGTTATCGTCAGCATCCCGGTGATCGCCATCGACTAATAGGGAGAGGCTTTGCTTGAAAGGGGTCCCTTTTTGCTTCTCTGGTCATGCATACGTGCACATTTAATGTTAGATACTACTGAAGCTGATAATGCATCAAGCATTAGACTTCTAATGGAAGCATTAGATCCATCAGCACAGCGTTGTTTGTGCCATTCTGATGGTTCTCTGGTACTATAGGCTGTTAGTTGTTCCCACTTTAGACATTGACTAGCAAACATGTGTTGCCTGCTAGCTTGTCAGATTAGCATAAACATTACCTAATGAAGGCAGATGTATCTGTGTGTCTATTTGCATGAACGTACATGTTTTGTACATGCCATGACTGGGTACAATAACACTATGGTATTTTTCAGATACATGTGGAAAATATTAGGGTTTTTTCTACCAAGGGCAGATATCCAATTTCCGGAAGAGAATCCAGGCAAAACTGTAGGTTTGTGAAGAAGAACAGCCAAGTTTTAATAGCAGAAATTCACCTTTGCAAGCGGAGTGATGAAGAAGGAAAAAAAGCTGCA
Source organism: Plumapathes pennacea (assembly GCA_964036295.1). Lineage (NCBI taxonomy): Eukaryota > Metazoa > Cnidaria > Anthozoa > Antipatharia > Myriopathidae > Plumapathes > Plumapathes pennacea. The sequence continues at coordinate 18,641,839 of OZ038465.1, read as the reverse complement.
TACTGACTGCAGTGTAACAAGAGAGATATAAAAGGTCAGAGAAACATAATGATTAGATCTCTGAATCAGCTACAGAATGTCCAAACGTATTGAAAGTGTGATGGGTAAAAGGACACACTACTGAAACAGATACTACACAAAGTGTCCAAAGAACAATGACGTAATCCTCGCCGTGAGCTGCCAAACCAACCTGGACCGTAGACAGTCTAGGCATTGAAAATGTCCCTGAAGTTATAAAACTAATGTATCTCTGAGGAGAGCATTTTCCAGTGACATTTGAGATTTTAGACAAAGTTTTCAGATAAGTTGAATTTTTAGTTAAGTGCTGTATTGTCAGAGTTGCTGATAAAAGTTAGGTAAATTATATATAGTCGGAGGAGGAAGCCCTTGATCAGGGAAAATTGACATATGACATTTTTTTGAAACATTATATTGCGCTATCGTTGTTTGTTAATGCCTCCTGCTTTTGTTTGCAGCTGACAACAGGTGCTCTGAGAGTGGAGTGTGCATTAAGTTCATTGTGTTCACTCGGAGTCTGTCCTAACACACAGAGATGAGACAGGTTCTGACAGTGGAGAGATTATCCACGCCGCCTTTTTGAAAAACGAAGGGAAAGTTGTTGGTGACGTTTAATCAGAACATTGTTCTGTATGATCTGGAAACACTCCGGCAAAACATATCAAGCAAGGTACTGACCATATGAAAATGCCTACATATATTTAATGCTAGAGTATCTGCTTTTTGTTTACTCGTCTTTTGTCTGTACGTCATGTTTTCTTTTCTTTGTTTTTCTCTAGAGTTTTGAGTTTTCCTTCTTCCTCAAAGCCTGGTCCTCACTAACACATAAGCATAAGAGAGCTAGAGTAGCGATGCATGGATCAAACTCGTCCATTTCTGGCGTTTTATGTTAATGTCGCCACTGTAGCCTTCTTGTGCCTTTACTCTTATACTTATGCTTATGCACTAATGAAGACCACGTTTAGACCTTTTTTATATTGCTCCACCTTTG